>JAJLUQ010000019.1:0-204489 GCA_030564385.1 Blastobotrys robertii
CGCACCGACAATGACGCTGCTGATAACCTACACCGTCTATGCACTAGGTCGCTACAGAACTACGGCAGGTGGAATCAGGACAGCTTCTCCAGTTACACTTCATTCATTTGAAGCTCCAATCAGTGCGTCTTGTGTGGGGAACACGAGAGACTCTGGAGCATCTCTACTTCCAGTGCAATGAGGTGCGCTGGATATGGCGCCGCTTCCTCACAATCACACCAGGCAGCTTCACTGACCTACTGGTTAGCTCCTTCCGCAGCCAGCTTCGAGAGGTTGGCAGAGCGACCTGGGCAATCAGCCAGGGTCCAACGCTTCATGGACGCAACAATACAAGGACACTATAGACAGCTAGGCAGAAACATCTGACTGCCTCCATTTACTATACTAGGGCTCTAAAGGGCAAAGCATAGGGCACGGAGTTTACTTAACGGAAGAGTGACATCTGGACCTTGATTGGCGAGCTTGTTAGCAGTTCCACCACGACATTTCATTTCCACCTACACATTTTGGTCACCTACTTTCTACTTTGTCACAGGACAACAACGCTGAGGTTAAGTGGTTACCCACTTTCAACAACTCTCAACAACCTTTACAACCACTAAGTGGTTCGATTTCTTTTTTTTTTTGGTATTACCTTATTTGAATTAACTATTTAGTTTAGATTTGGGAATAAAATAAAATAAATACTTCGAATTTAGGAGAGAATGGTTAAAAACATGCCAGGGAGGAAGTTTTGACCCAAGAGAGCGACCACAGAGTGCTGCCCTGCTCTTAAAGGACCAAGTTCGCGTGCAACCCTTACACCCTTACCCAGCAACGGTTTTGGCCCTGGCAACTGCCCGGTGGGGGTTTTCCTTACGAGGTTTTCCCTCCACACACAGCAGGAAATCCTGTGGAAGTACGTGGTTAGGTCCGACAAACAGTTATCATCACAAACAAAGGTGAACATAAGTATACCATATAATTAGTGTCTCTGGTCAACATTCCAATTAGAGAATGAACTAAAGCACATACAAACATGGCCAAAGCTGATATAGAATCGTGACTTTATCCACGCGGCCGTGTCCCGATCAAGCTAGACGTGCCTGCAAATCCGGAAGAAAACTGCATCCGGGATACCATCGGAGAGCCGACGAAGGGAGTCGGAAGCTTACTTATATGTAAAGTTTCATACAAATCTGTAAGTTATGCGGAGCCATTGGCGGTCCCTGCTCTGCTTCGAGGCTTTTTTTGGCCCGCATGCGCGACGTTCCCTCATCGCGCGGCTTGGACTTTATTTTTCGCTTTTGTTTCAGGTTCGTGTGCTCCGAAGTATGGGCTTCACCGTCGGGTGAGCTCAATCATTTATTGATTGAGCTGCTTTCATCGAGCTGGGAGATCAAATGGAGGAATATCACGCGAAGCGTTCCTTGACTGGTGTATCGACGATATAAGGCACTCGTTGGTCACCTATAGATATGGTGTGGTTAGCCAATTTCCTGCTATATCCTGGGGCAGCTGTGTATTTTGTTCCATCTTTGTTTCACTTCTCACGCTATTGACTGTGGCATTGGTCAGCCGCACATTATGGCTACTTCATAGCTTTCCGAAGCTATGGAAAGCGACAAGCTTGCACCAAATCGTAATCCCTATCGTGAGCATGAGAACGGCTGAGTTTGAAGCAGTAGGACCATGTTGAATATTCTCAAATCGCGTTGCAGCCACTAATCGAAGTCTTTCGTAGTCATCCAAGCCTTGTTCGAACAAGCCTAGTTGTTCTTCCAGGTCGACAGACCGCCGTGAACATAGCGTGACACGCACTTTGGCGGGTTCAAAGCACATGAAGATCCAGCGGCGTCAACACCTTATAGCCGCAACCAAGCTTTTCGTAGCCCATAGAGAAGTCAAAGTAGGACACTTTCCGGTCAAAATTTTCAGTTCTCCACTGATTTTCCAAGAACCCCGAACGAGCTCAACGCTAGAACGTTGAGGTGAGGAAAGACGATGGCCTTGAGAATCAAAGTGGATTGTGATGTCTTTCTGCCAATTAGAGGTTATTCCAGGAAGTTCAACGCTACTGCTGACTTCAATGTCGAGAAACGCGGCGAGTCAGGCAGACAACATTTTCAATCATGCCGTTTTTAGTCTCGTATACAGCTTGCAGGTCCGTTGCTGCTTGATAACTTGCAACTCGTCCACACAATCTAGATCTTGAACCATAGCTCAGCGAGGCTCCTCACTCCAGAACTGTAGTCGAGGTGGGAGATGTCTTGTGTGGAGAATTAGCCGCACGCATTGCGGCCTAGGGCTGAGGGCGCGCCCGATACTCGATTGCTGAAGCGCCGGACCAGTCTCGTCCGTTCTCATCTGAGTCAATTGGCTCGATTCTTCACAATTCGATCCTTCACACGACACCTTAATAGACCTTTTGCGAGAGCTTTCTCACGATCAGCTTTTCTGAAGATGCCTGTGCAAGATAATACCACTGAGGTTGTCCTAAGCTCCGGCGATGCCTCCGTCAAGATCCTCAAGTTCGGAGCCCACGTTCTCTCGTGGACTTTTTCTGGCAAGGAGCAGCTCTGGATGTCCAACACAGCCAAACTAGACGGATCCAGGGCCGTGCGAGGAGGAATCCCCCTGGTTTTTCCAGTGTTTGGCAAGTCCTCGAATCATCCAACTGACAAACTTCCTCAGCACGGATTCGCTCGAACCAATACTTGGGAGTTCCTCGGAGAGACAGCCGAGGGAGCTGTTCAGTTTGGTCTGGGCCCAGAAAACCTCGCTACTGAGGCAAAGTCCGCCTGGCCATATGACTTCACCTTGCTGTACACCGTTGCCCTGAACGGAGACAAGCTGACCACCAAGCTTGAGGTCGAAAACACCGACAGCAAAGATTTCCAGTTCAAGGTATTGTTCCACACTTATATTCAAGTGCCGGAAATTGATCAGACTGTGGTCCATGGCCTGTCCAATGTCGCTGTGTCAGACTCTCTGACCTCCAAGGCCTACACTGAGAAGGAGGAGGCTGTCACTGTCACTGAGAATGTCGACCGAGTGTACAAGAACGTCCCATCGACCGTCACTGTGGCTTCCAAGGACGGAAAGGCGCTGGTGTCTGTTGAAGATCGGGTGAATGCGCCAGATGTGGTGTTTTGGAACCCATGGGCCGAGAAGGCTGAGGAAATGGCTGATTTTGGACCAAAAGACGGGTACAGGAACATGGTCTGTGTGGAGGCTGGATACGTTGCAAAGTGGCAGGATATTAAGCCTGGCCAGCAGTGGGCCGCCAGCCAGACATTGAAGGCTCATCTTTAGTATCGATTCATAGTCACGTGTTAATTCTATTAGTAACTATGATAAGCACAGGGGTGGTGCCGTATGCGGCAAGGAAACTGCAGAACCCTGGGGTTTATATAGTCTTTGAAATCCGGGTAACCGCGACAGCGGGCTATTTGTATGAGTCGATAGACGACAGTGGGGCAGTTGTAACAAAAAAAGGTAATTTTCTGAAGTCTGAAGCATCGCGCGCTGATGGGAAACTAAGCTGTGACTGAGATGGTTAGAAATTAAGTATCTTATTCTGAAACATACTGTCGATGAATGTATATTTTTCATATACCTTACATGTACATAGTGCGCACTCTAGGACTTCTAGCAAGGGCCCAGTCTATCCTGTCACCTGTGATCAGGAGCGCTGTAGTTGTATCGATGTGTGATTAGCGAGTGATCCAGTTAGCTGAGTGTCAGCCGATTAATGATTCAATTGGCAGCTTTGGTTTACAATTTAGCCTTCACTTTCTGGTTGTTCTTCGTTGCGATGTTGTTTACCTTGATGGCACCGGCGTCGTTCTCTGGCTGCTCGCCAAAGAAAACTACCGTCACAGTCAAGTCGTCTCGGTAGTTTCGCGCGAGAGGACTTGGAATAGACACCAGCATGGCTACCTGCTCTCGGTCCGCGCCACCCAGGGCATTTCTGATCAAGTGAGTAGACGCGTTTTCGTCATCGACGGTGAACTGAGGAACATAGCCGTTTCGTCGTCGAATGGTTTGTTTCTGAGCTTCCTTGTTAGTGGACACGTCTTCCACGTGGAGAGTGTTGTTCTTGCCAAAGATTTTGTTCCAGACACCACCGTTAGGGGCAGTGGGGAGCATCTCTGGGTGCTTCTCCATCCACTGGGCAACGAGGGAAACAACCTCTTCGTTGGAGAGCATCTCGTACAGACCGTCGGTGCCCATGACGAGGAAATCGCCGTTCTTTGGGTTGATCTTTGTCGTGGTGACGACCGGCTCTGCAGTGACGTAAGGAGGAGTTTGAAGCTCGTTTGGCGTTCGTCGGCCAAAGAAAGCCTGCGCGATCTTGTTTTGAATGCTTCGAGTCCACTTGTACCGGGCGTCGCCGAACGCTCGCGTGGGTTCCAGTTGTCCCAGAACTCGGCCGTGTCGAATAGCAGTTCGCTCTTCACCTGGATGCTCTTTTCGGATTCGGTCCGCCTCGTCCAGGTTGGATCCAGTCTGGTCCGTGGACAGAGCAGTCGCGGTCCAATGGCCATTAGCGTCCCGAGAGCCCAGAACAGCCCGAGAATCGCCGGTCACCGCAACCTTAAGGTTCTGAGTATGGGAGTCATAAAAAGCCAACAGCGCACACGAACCAGACAATGCCGGAGCAATCAACTCTGTGGCACCAGCTTTGTTCGGGTTCTCCAGCAGCTTCTCAACGCTCTTGTTCACAATGTCATTGTCAAGATTCAAGAAGCCCTTTTTGATGGCATAGTCCACAACTTCATCAATGTTTTCAGGAATCATTCGTTGCTCGCTGTTAGGGGAGGCCTTCTCGTAAACTTGATCAAGTTCTTTGAGGACATATGGAATGAGCTGCTCACGAAGCTTTGTGGAAGTTGTCCAGCCCGAGTGACCGTCAAACACTGCCCAGAAAGACCAGTCGCTGAAGTTTTGTTGTTCACCCTTAATCAACGGCACTTGAACAACCCTCTCGGCTCTGTCGTCTTCAATAGGATTGTTTGAAGCCAACTGTGTAACATCGTATCGCACAACCCCCTTTCCTCGTTGAACCAAATAGCTCTCTTCATTCTCTCTCAACCACGAGGAAACTTGCGTAGGATTCAACATGGAAATGCTTTGTTTCTGACCGTTAGACCGTGGAACGGAAAATGACTGCCCAGTACTAAACGAATTACTAGGCTCATTGAAGACCTTACTGCCATAGAGGTAAGATCCATAGAAAGCCGCAGCTGAAGCCAACACTAGAGAAGCGCGTCGAACACGTGATCCGGCCCGTGGCATTGTGGAAATCTCTCTGGAAAGTCGATATGTTAGCCTTGTAGCGAGAGCTGGCCGCCTTGAAGCACTAAACATGACAGATTGGTACGGGTAGTATCAGGTTCAAGTAGGAAGTCTTGGCACGCGCGTGGGTTAGGGCCTACGCGTAGCTCACAACCCCATACAACACCTGCGCTGTGGTGCCAGTATCACACGCGCTCTGTTGTGTTTGTACGGCTGCACACAACAGCGCCTTTGTGGTATCCTAACATGGTGAGGGCGATGTCGCACGACACACGCCGTGTTGTATGCCGGCATGCAAGCGGTGTGACGATCACGTGACTTTTGAAACACGCAGCCTTATAGACGCGTGTGGTAGTTTGTTTTAAATAAAGACGCATACGGTCCCGCCGTGCGACCGGGGTAGCTGTAGTAACAATTACAGTCGGGAAGCCGGCGCGCTATTATTACCCAAAGTGTTAATGTTGGGGTTCTGATTGGGTGGGGTTTCTGAGACGGGTATACGTGTGGTGCCAAAACAATCATTGAGATAATCAGACTTCTGGTCATACGGTTGAATTCAGTTTGTTTAGTTGGGGCAGTCTGATGAGACTTTCAAGGCTGGGAACTGTGTTTAGAGCTGTCTGAAGCCCGAAGCGTGTCAAGTAAAGTCTTTTCGCTCAGAATTGAAAAGTAAAGCACGAGAGGTGTTAGTAATTTACTGATTAGTTTCGAGCAGGTTCGATGAATGCTAACGTTCAGCTCCCTTGAAGGAAAAAGACACAACATCAGGCCCAGTAGCGACTAACCCGTTCGAAATGAACCATTGGATGTGTTTCGGCTTGTTGGTGAAGGCTATTCAATGCCAAAAATGCAAGAACTCTTTGTTGTTTTCTCACACTGAATCTGCTGCAGAAGAAAACACCTTCAAAACTTATAGTGTAAATCCAATGGCAACGGAATCACCTTGCTAACTGTTGTCTATTTCAACAACACATGCAAGAATAAAACTTTCTGTTCTCATTGTTTCTCAGATGAAAATCAGAAGTAGTCGAAATATCACTCCAACACCCTAACCACCCTAACCCTGGCGCCGCACTCAATGCGGTTTTCACTCCCAATTTTTACACCACATCACACATCACTCGAGTATAGGTCCAGCAAAGGCTCGAAGCAAGACAGTTGAACAGTTAAGCTCGCCTCGCTATTTAAAATGCCCCCAAAAAAGAACCAGCCACCAGACCAGAAAAGCAAAGCCAACAAGCGAGCGCAGAGTGCCGCCGACAAGACCTTTGGCTTGAAAAACAAGAATAAATCGACCAAAGTTCAAGCCTTTGTCAAACAGGTAGAAGCCCAAACCGCAAATGCTGCTGCCGACAAGCGAAAGGCGACGGAGGCGGCCCGAAAGGCGGCGGAAAAGAAGGCGGCCGAGGCCGCCAGGTTAGAAGCTTCCAATTTGTTCAAACCTGTTTTGACGCAAAAAGTTCCATTCGGAGTTGATCCAAAGTCTGTCCTTTGTGTCTTCTTCAAGCAAGGTGCCTGTACCAAGGGATCCAAGTGCAAGTTTAGTCATAACCTCGAAGCTGACAGAAAGACCGCCAAACGAGACTTGTACACGGATGAGCGAGCCGACGCTAAGGAAGAGACAAACGAAAATTGGGACGAAGAGAAGCTTCGAGAAGTGGTGCTTAATAAGCACGGAAATCCGCAGACTACGACTGATATTGTTTGCAAGTACTTCATTGACGCCATTGAAAACAGCAAATACGGTTGGTTTTGGATATGTCCTAACGGCGACAGCTGCAAATACAAGCATGCTTTGCCACCAGGATTCGTTCTAAAGACCAAGGAACAGAAGAGGCTCGAGAGGGAAGCCGCTGCCAACAAGCAGGAGATCACCTTGGAAGAATTCATAGAAACTGAGCGGGCGAAGCTGCCTAAGAACCTGACCCCAGTCACGCTTGGTGCGTTTCTCAAGTGGAAGCAAGAGAGAATGGACAAGAAGGCTGCTGAGCAGGAGATTGAGGCCAAGAAACAAAAGGTCAAGTCTGGTAGAGAGTTGTTGTTGTCTGGCAAGTTTGTTGATGACGAAGAGGATGAAGATGATGCCTGGGATCTTGATGAACTCAGGAGAAGGACCGAAGAGTTGGAGCAAGATGGTGAGATTCAGGAGAACGGTGAGGCCGAGGCTGTTGAGGTCTAAGAATCAATCGTTTGAGTCGATTTCTGGCGTGACTTGGGCTGTGGATGTCCTGGGCTGTATACCACATTGTATGTGGTGCATTTGGCAGCTCAGTTGATCAGAGGCAACAGCTAGGTTACTAGAAGGATAGTCAGAAGGAATTGGACGGATGCATAATAGACTCGCTCGGTCGAACTAGTTCGGAGCGATAGTGGAACAGCTGAGTACGTAAATACACTCGCACATGAATAGTAACTGATACTCAGTACAAATTGTCTAGCTCTATGTCTAAGCCTTTGGAAGCAGAGGGCCAACCTTGACGGGCTTGATTACCTGGAACGGCTGGTTGGCTGGTATTTTCTCCTGATTCCAGTACCTAACACCATGCCTTAGCCAGTGAGCATAAGTTCCCGGAATGAAATCTGAGCCGGTGTGCTTTCTCCATAACGAAGATAATGTGTCGCCCAGGACTCGAATGATTAGACCTGTGGCCAGCTTGAAGCCGAAACTCTTTTGAAGACAGGCCTCAACGATTTCTCTAGCCTTCTTTTGGTCTTCACTCTCGGTCTCACCTTCCTTTGGCAAGGGGAGGGACATGAGTTCCCATTGCTTTGGACCGTCCCATAGCGTCATCTCGTTGATCAATTGCGAGCCGGTCATGTACTCAATAGCGTAGATATGCTCAGCGGTGTATTTTGGACCGTTCCAGCCGTCCTCGGGGTCCACTGTTCCCATGGCCAGGCCGAGGGCCTGGCTTTGAATGATGTAGTCTTGCAGCATTTTCCCCACTTCCTCAGGGCCATATGTCTTGCCATTTTCGGTGAAGGAAAGCTGTGTTTCCCATGGCGGTAGTTCCTTGATGAGAGGGCTGGCATGCATTCCGTCGGTACAGGTCTTGCCTCCATCTTCAGCCCATAGAGCCAGGAAGACCTTGTGTGCTCGCTGCCAGAGCGGGTTGTTTGGGTTCGAGGCAAAGAAGTAGTTTGTCAGAGCGTGCTTGTCAGGGCCACCGGCGTTGTAGCTGATGATTTCATAGGGTGAGTTTGGGTTCCCAACGGTCTCGTCCCACAATCGGTCGAGATCACCAATTTGAATCAATCCCACGTCAGCGTAGACTCCTCCATACTTCAATAGAAGAGGCCACCGGACTAGGTCTGACGAATGCTGAATACCATAGGTCCCGCCGAGGGTGCCGTCTCTGAAAGCCTGTGGGAAGTTCTCCGGAGTGATATCAATATAATGCTCAATATTGTTTGGAGAGCCCTGCTCACGGTCAATGACACGAATAACCCAGCCTTTCTTGGAAAATCGTGTGTGCCATGCTCGAACAGTTCGCTGTCCGTATGGATGCATGTTGGCGTAGCCATTATGCCAGTAGAACCAGACGTTTTTGACGCCCGAAACAGGTTTGGGATGAAGGATTTCCTGGTCAATTTCAGCGTCTGACCTGAGATCAAGAAGCTTGTCAGGAACAGCATAGACGCCAGTGGGAGTCTTGTAGGAGAAAGCCATTATGGAGGTTGTTGTGGTGGTGGTGTTAGTAGTGGCGCTAAACGAAGATATGATGGCGATGCTAGTAAACTAGCTTTAAGAGGTAATGTTAAGAATAGAGGAAATCCAAGTGTTCTTATAACCCAATTTGTCAGGTACTAACGCGCTGCATCTGGCCCAACACGGGAAATTATAGGCACATCCCTGCAGAATCCTCTACACATGCTGACTCACAACCAGTCAAACGCGATATTCAATGCGGCGTGTCACGTGACCATTGGGAACTTGACTTGAATAAAACCGAGACCTTTTGATTTCCTGAAGTTTGTTTACATTTATTGCCAGTTTGATGATCTGAATAGCTCGTGTTGTATATGAATTGATGTTGACTCAGCTCGCGTGGTATATGAGTTGATGTTGAAGTGAAACAGGAATTCAGCTCTGCCGCGAGGTATGGTTGGAGATTGAGAATTACTACCCCAGGGGACCTGTTCAGCCTGAAACGTCGCAGTTTCCTCTCCATTTGCCGATCATGTCATCACGCAGGACATGTTTGATTGTCTGATTCCGCCACATTGACCCTTACTAACAGCATGAAAGCTCGACGGCTCTGCGTCTCGTATAGGGACAGTGGAGTAGTGACGATGCATGTTGTGAAAAAACTCGCATCTGTTCGGTATCACGAAGCGCAAATATCACAAATATGAACAGTTTTTCTAGCCTCAATTGAGAAATCGTATCCTCGGTTGCAGTTCTCCGCGATATCGCGACTTGAAGCGGGAAGGTAGTAGACATTGTGATGAACTCAGGATTGGCTCGGTGAAGCTTTTGGCTCACCATCGAAAGATATGAATGGATCACGATGAGGAGAACCTTGAATGGGGGATACTCCGGTCTGAGTAGACTGATGCCGTTAGAAATTTTCAATACGTTTTGGTTTCCTAGCCAGATTATTGAGCAGACACTGACCCCTTGGAAACTGAAGTTAAGTAAGCCACCGAAGCCTCCGTAGCCGTCACTTACGTGACCGGAATAGCTCTCTGTCGCTGCGCTGTCCTATAGTAACCAAAAAGGTGCCCTTGACAACTTCCCCATGAAATCTTTCCATAGTGGCCTGTCCCTTACGATCTTGAGACCACCACCTAATCTCAGTCTCAAACCTAATCTGAGCCTCAGGAGGGGTCGGGCGGGGTAGAACAAGGAAATGTTGAGAGAAGAGCGGGGTAATGACGTGCTCACCGCCGCTGTGGTAACAATCGATCGCCGAGAAATCGATAGCAATCGCCGCCCAGGATTCGATATCAATCAAGTACTCTGCTTGGCTGGAAAGGGAAATCGCGAGGCTGGGGTTAGGGCTCGGAGAAATTATTTAGGGCAAGGGTGCGTTTAAAGTTGGCCGTAAAAAGAAATTTCGGCCCCTCACTCTCACACCAACTTTTAACGGTTAAGGAAGCGTGAACTTTGTTTGGACTTTTATTAATGCAATAAATAAACAGCTATACTGTACACTCCAGTGACTTTTAATTAGATCCTTCCAGGGGATGGCGTTGAAGCCTGTTAGTGCTATCCCTGCGGATAGAGAAGGCTAAATCGCTGTAGTCGGGGTATGCTTACAAGTGAGCCTCTTCGGAGTGAACACGGATGCAGTGAGTTCGACAGCCACCGTCCTGCAACTGCTGCTGCTCCTGTGGAACCCACTTTCGCTGGTCAATGAATACATTGGCTGGTTCAGCGCCGTGAGTCAGCTGAGGCCAGAACTGGGAAGTAGTCTCTTCCTTCTGAAGCACGAAGAACATGCCCTTCTGAGCAGCCTGGTACCTGGAAGCAGAGACGTCAATTGGTTTGTGGAAGAAGATGGAAGTCTCATAGGTCTGACCGGCAGAGTCCAGAGCTCGGAAATGAAGTCCGTTGGCCTGGAGGTCAACCAATGGGTTTCTCATGTTGGGGACCTCGATGGTGACGAGGACAACGTTCCGCTCGTGTTCGTATGCGTCGGCTCGCTGAGCCCAGGAGACTGAATTAGCTTGTCCCTTCAACTTTTCAACGCCTTGACTCAGAGACGACTTGACTCAGAGTCAGGTTGTACTCACCTTGTGGAATGTTGGCGACCATTGTGTGTTGTGTAGTTTAAAGTGTAGTGAGGTTGAAAGAGGAATTCGACTGCCTTATATAATTTCTCTGACCGTGTTGTGCTCCCACGTGGGTGATCGCTTGTGTGACGTCACAGACCGGCCTGCCCCTCACACGGTTAGGGTTGGCGAGCTGATAACGGTGCTTTCTTTTTGCAGTGATGATATTATTGGCTGTCAAACGCGTATCAGTGCCCGCTACGTGCCTGCGTGGGGCAATACCGCAGTGGCCTGCCTCTTGGGATCACGCAGTGAAAGGCTATAGTAGAGGAACTGATGCTCAACCTAGGCAACGGCGTGAAATCGCGTAAACCGGACGGTATAGTCTTCAGCACTGGTGTCACCCCGGCAACCTCGGCAGAGCTGGTCGGAGGCCCGGCTCCGGAGCGGCTGTGCGGCTGACGCATTGGCCAAACATTAACGCAGGAAGTTAATCCGAGGGGCAACAGTAACCAGGAGCTTGAGGAAGGAGGTAACGAGATACGACGGGTGCGAGGGTCTGGACGGTGGCGAACGTGTTGGTCTAGAAGGAGGATAGGGATACACAAGGAAGACTAGTCAGCCAATGACTTTGAGAGGTTGGGAATATAACGGTGCTCAGCGAAGAGAGATTGAAATTGAAATTAAAATTTGAAAAATGCATCACCCCAGGTTCGACGCGCACGGATCGACGCACTAAGCCAAGCTGGGCGTTCGATGGGTGTTTCACCGAGTGGAGAATAAACGTGGGGGATCGCAGAAGATTTGTGGTGCGAGCCCTAACAGTTAGTATGTTTTGGCGGCGGGACAATGACGTCACAATCCCACACCGTGACAGGTGATAGTATAAGAGGAGACGAGCGGGGTCTAGATTGGAAGTACACAAGTGAATATTGGGTTTTTCGGACTGCGATATCAGCTGGTTTCCGTGGCGATGGAAAACAATAGCGAGCTGATTTTGGTACAGTGCGTTTGATCTACCCTGGGTTTCCTGTTTGGTTTACATGGCGGGGTATAAGGCCAAGGTTTCTGGAGAGTGAAAGTTTAACCTGCGTAATAAGGCGAAGGAAATCCGTACAATACGTCGCTACGAAAGAAGATGTAACAGCTTCTACTGGAAACAGCTACTGTATCAATATCACATTTCGGCCAGTGAGAGAGTTAATCGACTTGGCCGTGAAGTGAAACTACCAGTAAGGTATGTCCGAGAGCTGTGATTACTGCTGGGGGACTTGGCATCGAACCAAGAATGCGGGCCGTGTCAGCCAAGCGATACCAGGAGTTTCAGTGAGAAGCGGGGCTTGATAAAGGTTGGCTTACGGTATGGTGATAAAGTTGGATACGCTTAGCCAATGCTATCTGATTTCTGTGTCACGGAAGCAGAAATCCGCCAAGGTTCACTGCCGGGTAACTCTTTGACTTCCATTCAACTTTCTTGTGTACACCGATAAAACCACAAATTGAGTTGAAGAACAATTCAATGTGAGAGCCCCGGGGAATTGGCTTGTTGAGTTGGATGCTCACGGTTCATCAGAATTCAGAGATTTGCTTTCAGAACTTGAATGCCAGCGTATTCCTCACTTGCTAGCCGAACTACTCGGAGCCCACCAAAGCCGGTCCACTATGACTCGCCGTGTCCGGGCAGACGTGGACCGATTTCCGAGAACGATTGATCCAACAGCCGGGCCTCGAAACGGGCCGAATTCACGGCGAATGCCCTGTCAAGCCGACGCACTGAGATATGCTGAGCTCTCAGTGACCCCCACGTGACTCGACAGCTGACAAGCGGATGATCCGGATGACTGGAGAGAGGGGAAATGTTACGCAAGAGGTGAGGAGAAAATCTTCATGTTTCCCAAGACACTGTGTGAAGCCAATACAATGATTGAGCCCCGTACTCTGCGGCTGTTCGCGGCTTCTGATCTTTGAGTTATGGCGCGTTAACTCGAGGGTTGAACTACAGAAGTTCTTAGTACCATATACGATACGCAATGCCCTCAAAACAGCCTAAAACATGGGTGTAATACCTAGCTGGAACGGTAAGTATAGACACACACTTGATCGAACTGAAGACAGTTGATACGGTACCGTGAAATCAACATTACTAGGCCATGAAACAGCTATGACTCCTTCGCTTCTCTGATATCAACTGTAATCAGATCCACTCCAAGTCACGGCTGAATTGCTGCCAACGACCCATCACATGTTTAGGTTCCATTCGATTCTGAACCTATGGAAACACACGGCTACAGTTTTCAGTTCAGCATTGCTTGTTTTTATTTTACATAGGGTCTGATTGCTCTCTCCGCTGCTGGCCTGGAACTGAATCGCACTCAGTCAACGTATAGATTGAACATCAAACTGGTGAATATCTTTTAGTTTGCGGTGGTGGTCGTGAACTACTCCAGCTCTGGAACTTCCTCAACCTTCTCTTCCTCTTCTTCACCCTCGCCACCAAGGCCAGCACCCATGGCGCTGAAATCTGGCATTCCACCAGCGCCTCCTTGCATGTTCTTCAACATCTCAGCAAAATCCATTCCCTCCATACCGCCTGGGCCACCCATGCCTGGCATTCCACCCATGCCGCCCATACCAGCCATTCCGCCTGGACCGCCTGGGCCCATGCCGGCCATTGGGTCTTCAATAGGCTTCTCTTCTTGCTCGTCCTCGTCAGCCCACTTGTCGAAATCGGTCTTGAAGTTTGGGTGTCTCAACTTGTCCTTGGTCAATCGTGGCCAGTACTCCTCCTGGTTCTCCTTCTTTCGAAGGACAAAGTAGAAGCCTCGGCCAGATGCGTGCTGGGTAGACTTGGAGACGTCAATCTGCTTGAACCACTCCAATTTGCAGGCGTAGTCCTGGCCGTTCGAGGTGGCGGAAAACTCGAGCTTGTCGTCAGTGAGCTCAAGCTTGGGGTTCTCAATGTCAGTGATGTTGATGGTCAGAAAGATAATGTTTTTCTCGTCAACCTCAGCATTGGATCGCTGGGCCCACAGGATTTCTGGAAGATATGGCATTGTGATGTTTTGTGATCTGAGTTTGGGTTGTGATGAGAACTCAGCAGTGTTGGGAGCGCGCGTCCCTGAATGTTCTAGAAGACTGGCACCAAGAGACAAAACGAGGGAAATTAGGGCTTTATATAGTTTTTGGGCTTGCAACATGATCATTGTTGTATGACATGTGAGTTTGAATGAGCTAATGGATTTACTTGGTGAAGTACCGGCCGTATATCCATCATGTGGCCGACACTACTAAAACCTGGGAGCCACTGAAATTATTAATAGATTAGTCTGAGGAATTCATGTTACCTGACCCGGCTCTAACTGTAACATTGCCACGGAGTATACACATGATAAACCTTGTGTAAATTGCTAAAACACAGAAAATAATGGGTAACCATCACTTTCAAGCAAATCACTCGTGACATTGCTCAGAAGGGAAGAGGCAACATTTTCCTTAACTACTAGCGAAAATAGCCAATCTATCTTTAAATCTGTCCTCAGAAATATCCTGAGAAGGAAATGTCCACTTCCGGGTAATACATCATGCGGCTGTCACCTCGATCCCTGAGTCTTGACGAACCCTGCAAAAAAAGGAACCTCAACTAGAGGAGTAGCGACACCAGCAGGACTCGAACCTGCGCGGGAAATCCCAAAAGATTTCTAATCTTTCGCCTTAACCGCTCGGCCATAGTGCCTTTTGTGAACAGGTTCCAACAGATCAGTTCCACGCCTTCCTTAAGGAAAAATCTGGACGCAAAAACAACGTGCCTCAAACCGGAGTCGAACCGATGATCTTATCATTACGAGTGATACGCCTTACCACTTGGCCATTGAGGCTTACCAGATCTGGTTTTTGGCGGTTTTGAGTCCAGTTTTATCGTCTATTTTTGTTTTCTGAAAATTCTGACCATAGAAATGAGGTTTTTCCGCACTAGCATTCCCCGGCTGAGCTGTTGATTTTGATGTATTTTATTCTTTAAAATAGTTTCATATCAATGAACCTCCCGATCAAAAAAAAAATTCTGAAAAAAAACAACAAAATCGTTCACCCCGAGTGTACTCGCTGACCCTAGCAGCGATCTGGGACTTGCTGTTGGGTCGGATGAAAGTTCAAGCGCTCCTGACGGAGGTACACAACGGTAGCCACTATTCTTATCTCAGTGGCTACAGTCCCGGATCTAAGTTGGTTCCGGATCTCAATCCGGACGCTCGAGTGTTATAAGACACATTGACAGCGGGTGCGAGGCGGCTTCAAGCCTCACGGTCACATGCAATATTCAGCCTGTTAATTTAAACCGACGCGTGCGTGTCCCGATTTCTTCAATCTCTCCGTTGTCACCGTGGAGTTCACGTCGTCATCCTCGAGTTTTGGAGCCAGAAACAAGAGAAAAGTAAAGAGATTTTAGACTGTCTACGCGAAATCGATCATAGTCTTCCAGTTATAATTGGGACGAAAAACGGCCGGGTGGGCAGTTCGAACACTTGAATTATTCGAAATATGGATGGTTATGTGCTACTTTTCTGGGTAACGCCGATTTAAGTCTTTATATACTACTTGTGTCAGTTGTGGTTTTGTCGAGCTAGCGTCTTTTTCTTTCGATTCTGTCATTTTCCGGCGTTCAATAGAAAGGAAGCAAATCCGTAGATGTATGCCGGAATACTCTAGCTAGATAAACCGAGCTTATTTTGCCAGAGAAACGAAAGGCCCATTGTCCATGGCAAGCCAGAAAGACACCAAATTCGAGCGCAACAACAAAACGCGCGCATGGTTACCCATTAAAATTATTGTCCAACCCCTCTCTCCCACAATAATGAACCTAAAAAACTTCAACTCTGAAGGGAACCATGCTTAAAGTCTTTCAATCTAGGCAAAAAGATGCGAATTCTGTGGATCGAACACAGGACCTTCAGATTAACTGGAGACCGAAGTTGAACTTCAGTCTGACGCTCTCCCAACTGAGCTAAATCCGCAACTATGCTTTTTCGATTAAGAAGGATGGTTTTGTCATCTAGTTTCTCAAATTCGATTTTTTGACGTTCTATGGATAAAATTCACTCGGTAAAACGTTTGTGAGATATTTTTATGAACTTGCATGCTTTCCTGGCTCAATTGTGTGAGATTTGAGGTTCTGACTTCGGTTCGATATATCATGACTGCCAAAAGTATATGGCAGTCACTGGAACATTTTGAGCTATATGCGTTGTCTGAAATAAAAACGAACTTTCTGTTGAGTTTACTGAGGGCTGTATAGCATCTGACATTAATTTACAGACATGCAACTACGCTCTCAAATCAGCCGTGCGGCATACTCAGGGCTAGCCCTAGCCCGAACCTAATGCCACTCACTCGATCAGACTACACGCAAATGAGGACATGATATGCTACACGGACCAGAATGCCTACGGACATTGCGCCAGTGTTGGGTAAGTACGGGAGTTGATCCTTTCATTTCTGCCTCTGCATGAAGGCGTTTGACACGAGAACGGCCTGTCGCCTCTTTCGAGACGTTGCCTGGCTGCGTTAAGGTATGGCATACAGAGACGATTTCTTTTGGTGAGACGTAACGGACAATGGGGGGAGCTATAATATTAGTACGTGTTCACCAAAAAAGCTCTTTCAAATCGACAGATACACATTCGATTAGTGTGAATGTACACGTGCCGTTACTTACTTCCGGAAGATTGACTATGTACTGAAGAGAATGGGTCTTGTTAGCACTAGCGCGATCGAGGAGCTATCGCAAGTACCAAATTGAGATACTTTAAGGTTCTTTCGCTATTTGCACGAAACACAGCCGGTGACGAGACTGAAAGGCTTTATGTGATGGTTTCCAGCACACCAGACTCAAGTCGATTGATTGAGTTCATCGAGGAGAACTTCTCCACTGCCAAGTTAGTTGGCATGTGAAGCTTCATCATGACTCGCGAAAGTGTCGATCGGAGGCGTCAACTTTCTTGTGCTGGAAATGCTGGATTTCGGCAGACCGTGGAAGATGGACGTCCGCTACAACAAGGTGAAATTCAGCCCGAAAGCAAGACTGAAGGTCTAGGATTTCCAATACCCTTAAGTATTTTAGGGCCACGAGGAGGTTCTTTAGGCAGTTTCCAATATGACCTGAATATGGCTGGAAAAGCTAGCCCGAGTACTAGTATCGGGAGGGCAATCGGTCGTCGATTCTTCAGTGACAATCCACCAAGAGAGAAAGCTTTAAGCGGAAGTAACATTCCGGCCGTGTCCCAAATATTGCATCGTATTTCTCCCAAAAGTTCACCGCGCACGCCTCCAAAACTGTCCCACACCCGACCACCCAAAATTTACTATTTCAATTCTCCCAAGAGTTTTGCGCGCAAACCCGGTCATGAGGCTGCCTAACTAGAATAGGTTAGCACATTGCTCCACATTCGAAGCTTGCTGTGTTGCCATTGGCCTTTGAAGAACAGTGCTTTTAATCACGTATAGTGTTTCGAGTCAAGTGGACGAGCGGAGAAGACATAATAGCATTGACTCGCTCGATCGATGTTATCCCTACCGGAAGATGTCATATACATTGTGCTTCGATACGCCAACAGCTACTCATCTATCGGCTTGACCTGCAAGAGGCTACATCAACTACGCGAAGAGGCCTGGAGACGGAGGTTTGTTTCCGATTTTGGTGAAAGTGGCTCAAAATGGGCCGAGGACATTGATATAGCGAGTTGGTACGCTCTGCATCATCTGTTTTCATACGATTACTGGTTCTTCAACCGTCAGCATATTCAACACGCAAGAGAGGAAGACATAACTGAGGTGGACTCAGTCGCCAACAAAGAGATCACCAAGGGAACGTGGCATGTCTTAACCGATGCTGCTTGGGGGCCCAGATTGTACGCAGCCAATGTCCACCTGCTACAATTGAAATACATCACAAAGCTCCAGAAAGGATTCTATTGGGTGTACCTCAATTTTGATGCCCGCCAGCTGGAAATGCTCTTTCCCATTCGAATGAAGGTCGCCGGGTGCAAGAGCTACTTCAAGGAGTTCATTTCAGGCGGAATTGCCTATTGGTACCAACAACAAGGACCTATGGAGCTGTGTCTGGGGCTGATTCAGGTCTTTGAAAGCGGGACAGTATCTATGGAGATTGAGGAAACGGGCGGTTTCATGACTAGAAACATCTTGTTCAATTATGTGTACTTCAAGCGACAGTATGGTGAAATTGAGGATGAAAGTCATAGCTGGGTAGTCGTGGTTCCAAGAACTGCTCCTAGCATGGCTGCTAGAGAAAAGTATGATGTGCTGAACAGAGTTAAGGTTGGTTCTTAACCCCATCTCTGATGTCATCATCACGTGACTGCTTTTAAATTAGAAACATTCTTGCAAAAGCTCCGCCATAAACCTTAATCCGCCTGGACACGGATGGTCTGAAGCTCCCTTGCAACTTGTTCATTCCCATGCTATTCATATGGATCTTGTTTGCGCTGGTTGCTGCGGACTTCAAACCGGGAAGCCTTGAGTCCAGTTACACATCATCCAGCTCTATCACACTTACGTGGTCTGACGACGGGGCCTCTCCTAACATAAATACCTTCACATCTCTCAAACTGTTACTGTGCACGGGAACTAACGACGCCATTCACTGTTTCGACACTATTCCGCTTGCGACAGGTATTAGCCCCACGGCTAACACATTCACCACCTCCCTCGCTAATGTCGCTAGCCTAGGCACAAATGGCAACTACTTTATCCAATTTGTGGGCCAGGGTTCCAGTGGTCAAAGCATTCAATACTCGAACAGATTTGCAGTGACTGGAATGACAGGAACCTACGTTGCTAGCGGTTCTGGCGACCCTCCAGCGGGGTCGCATTCCGACTCGTCATCTTCAGCTGGTGTATCAGCGACTGATTCGTATGATGTCCCCTATGGACAACAATCAGGCGCCACCAAATATGCTCCAATGCAACAACAGCCGGGAACGTCAGTGACTAAATCATTATCGGCTACTCGAAGGTTTCCAACTTCTTCTTATTCGCTTGCCACGACAGCATTATCCGCGGGAACAATTGTTACCACGACTACAAAGCCCTGGAGCTATTCGTTTGTGGCCAGCACGAACTACGCATCGGCTCTGTCGAGTCCTACTGGATACTATGCCGCCTCGGACGCACTGAGTAGTTCTATTGCGAGGAAATCAAGGCGATGGGACTAGCCGCCAGTGTTATAGAAATCATTATTTCAAAGCAGTCAGAATAGCTGTTATATAACCAGCTCAGAGACAGTTATATTCTCATACAATCCTCAGATCCCTGGTAAAGCTCTCGACAATATTTCCCAGCCAAGTCCATTCACACAGCCAGGTCCATAGACAGCCCACAACTAGCCTCAAGGCTCCCTTGACACAAGACTGAGCGATCAACAGCAACACTACCATCACAAACCCTCTTCGCCATATATGTACCATCCGCTCCAAGTCCTCCATTCTGTCCACCATTGTTGTAAAGTCGTGATACAGGTGATTACAGTAGTTTGTCTGATAGAGAGTAGCTCTGTTCCAAGCGTTAATCTCATCTGTCAGAAAGTTCATGCTCTGTCGAATATCATGAATCTCTTGTTCATCAAGCACTCTCAGAATCCGGTCAACGTTATCCTGCAGGTCTTGAAGTGAATTGTGTAGCCGATTGACATCACGTTCCAAGTTACTGATCCTTGAAGTGTTGTCTCTCTGCGTTTGAATCACAGATTGGATTTCCCGTTGAATTCTGCCGGTGCTCTCTTCTTGGGTTTCCTGCCATTCAAAGACATCAGACCAATTAACGTAGAGGAACTTGTCTTTCCTCACACTCAAGTCCATTGCTGTAACTAGAAGCTGGCGAGGCAAGGCAGGCTCTCAGCTAACCATAACGGGCATGCATGCAGCCGCATGCTGTAGCACGCACTGTGCCTGTTAGAGAGGCCCTACAGCTGAAGGGTGTATAGCGAAATCTCTCATTCTGGTTCACTTGTGTCGCGGACTAATCCGGCAAAGACTCTGAAACCAGCATGCTTATTCAAACATAACTAGTGATTGAGCAGGTGTGCGCGCAGACCCTAAAGTAGCCGGGTTTGAACCAAAATAACCACAGTAGTTGGGCGAGAGTGTATATTAAAATTTGCACAAAAATAACGAGGACTTGTCAAAGAACCGCTGTATCGAAGTTTCAGCCTGATTAGCCTAGATTTGAGCGGCCCTAACCCTGAATCCACTGCTTCGATACGTTTTGCGCATATGATTTTCAAGTTGGGAGTTTGGCCGAGTGGTCTAAGGCGCTAGCTTCAGGTTTGAGTTGCAAAGCTCAAGGCGATTGTTAGTCTCGAAAGAGGCGTGAGTTCGAACCTCACAGCTCTCACTATCTTTTTGCCCGTGCTAGGACTCCGGTTCTTTTGTGTTATAAGCAATTGGCTTGGTCGGAGGTTGTTCTGGTGACACGAACAGCGTAACGGTAGACGTGCGGTCCAGTTATACTGTTGAAAGGATTGGCCCGCTATAACCCTGCCTTAATTGCCACCAAATGCCATGGATACGAGATAATTAATTGGTCCTTAGCACGCAGTATACTGACTCAACTAGGTTTCTATGCGGCTTTTTCTTCGGATACGACGAGTTGACTGGATTCCGTGCTGTGTATGGCCGAATTGATTTAACGGAGGCAGGTCAAACATGCTCTGTGGGCACAGTGAGCCGGGTGAATAGTAGAGTGTAAGTGGACAGAAGGACTTGTCCCAAGCAATGAGATACTAACTTGACCAGTTCCACCTTTGCCTGTGTAGAGCTTAAGTCCACCACATGATAGTAACAAAGGCAGAGTCGATTTCTTCACGCAGCTAGTCGGAGTGGATAGCTTGAAGCTTGGATCGTAGTTCTGTGCTTTCAACAGTGCCACAGGCAGAAGTGGGTGCGACTGAAACGGAAAGGAAGTAAAGTAATACCATTTGTAGTAGTAGTTAGTCAATACATCGCACTTGACTGGTTGATACCGATTAAGCATGAAATAGTCCGTTTGGCTAATAAACTGCAGGGATCTGCATCAAGTTCCGTGCGGCGCTGGAGGATCCTAGCCGAATATAGCGAAACAAACACTCAGAATGAACTAATACTCAATTAACAGGCAAGATCTTACCAATGCCTTGCTCAGCTAGCTCATTGACAATGTCTATAGTTTGGCGGCCTACTGAAGCGGGTGAAGAGGAAACGAATCATCCTCGAATGATGCATGAAGTTGACACGTACCGACTCAGACTTGAGTCGCGATACCAAACGCATAGTTCAATGTATTGCGCCGCCGTGGCGCTACGATTAGAGGAGCCGCGCCGTGAGGCTGTTTCATTCAGTTTGTCTCGCAATGAGGTTCATCGAGCAGGTAGAAATCACATGATCAAACCAGTAATGTATTAAACAGTGCCATTTCAGTTTATCCCCGTCAGCTCAAACAAGTCATACTTTTTGCACTTGACACCGCAGTCCCGGCACAGCTCGCGGTGGTATGGGTACATATGGTGACAACGCGGGCAGATCCAGACAAACTTTTCCCATAAGAACGAAAAGATTCCACAGAACATAGTGTTCGCAAGGGATTTGGCAGAAAAAGTGAAGTGTACATGAGAGTTTCACGTGACGTCCGCGTTTGGTTAGAATTTCCAGGTATGGCTAGCGCATGCATGGTTCGCAAAGGCTCGTGGGTTTGTCGATTGCTAAACAGCCAGTAGAAATTATAAAGAAGAAGCCTAGCTAATGTTGCGCTAAAGCTATGTATATGGACTAGCTAGCGTTCTCTCACATCTCGTATATATAGTCTTCATCGAGGGGCATGATTACCCCGACATCTCCCAACAGCCCTAACCGCACCCCGCTAACAGCCGGCTCCGACTTCCGACACCCCACAAAACCTTAACCGATCATCATCACCTTAATGACTCTGATCAAAACTTCCGCATCGCTTCTGGTAGTTGCGCCTCGCAACCGCGTGCTGTTTATGCGCCGCCCGACCAAGGGCTCGTACCCCTCCGCGCACGCGTTTCCTGGCGGGGTTGAAGAACCTGGCGATGTCAATCTGGTGTACTGTGCCTTGCGGGAGACTTATGAGGAGACAGGTCTATTTTTGACACCAAAGAGTCTGAATATTCCAATTGAGCAGCATCAGGTTGGAGGAAACTATGCCGAGGCTCTGGAGAAGGTTGGAGTAACGGCGGACCCAAAATGGGACCTACCAAAGATGTCTCGATGGATTACTCCTTTGGTTCTGGGCCCGAAACGACGATTTGATACCGTTTTCTATGTTTATGAAGTGGAAAGAGAGTTTGATGTTTCGCATGTCAAGTCTAAAGAGGTTGACCAACTGGAATGGCTCAATCCTGAAGAGCTCCTAAATGCCTTCAAAGAACAAAAGCTGGCGCTGATGCCCCCACAGTTCTACATCATGACGGCTATTAAAGAGAAGGGTCTTCAGGGTGCCGTTGACGCGATTGGCGATAGAGTGATTGCGCCCAGTCTGATGAAGGCCTTTGAGGATGGACGGATTCAGCTAGACTGGGGCCATGGAGAGAGCGGCATCATGACGGGAAATAAGTTGGGTGTTATGACAAACATCGATTACATCAGGTCCAAGATTTAGCAGTACCGCTAGATTCTTTTCGGCAATCAAAGATACATCACATCCATAGACTAACTTCATTCAATACGATACTGTATAACATTCATTCACTCATTCAATACGATACTGTATACATTCATTCAATACGGATCAGTATAACACTTCATTCTGCGAGCAAGTCATCCCGAGCGGACAAAAGACACCGCATTGTTAGCGACTCGACCCTCTGGTAAAAGCTTGGTGTCTGAGTCGGAATGAACTAACCTCGTCGATTTATCGTTCGCTGGAGGCCCCTCGCCTGGCGATTGTTGTGTCGGACTTCCTGCTTGAGTAGGTCGTGAGCTGAACAGCTGATGATGCGTGTAGTCAGGCAACGGCCTAACCACGAGAATTGCATAGAACTTGATCCGTGGCCAGCACAGCTTCTATGGGTCGCTCTCGTAAGGCGCGGAAAGCTCATATGTGGTTACTGACCCGTTCAAATGTGTAACGCAGATTCTGAACCTGAGCGACCGTTTCCGGCTATCCCTCGTATCATCCACTTCAACCGGGTACACTGCCACGCCGGCAATCACCCGTTTTGGATAGTCCAATAGCGTAAAGTTTTCATTTGCCGACGGAAAACAGTATTCCTGTCGCATGCCAAAAATCTCCTTATAACGCGTGAGACGGAACACACTCAACACACCAATCTGCGAAGCCACAATCACCGCGCTAAGTTCCGGAATGAACTGAACGATGCTTAGCCTGTCAAAGTGAATCTCATCGTGATAGCCGTCCCAATTGAACAAGTTGGCCCGGGCGGCGTTGCAGTAGAAGTCCTCGGCCTGACACAGATACATGCTTCGTTTCGTGGTGCATAGGAAGAAGTGGTTCTTGAACGCGGGATAGACTAGTTGGTTCCATGTCTTGTCCTTGAGGTATTCTCTCTTTTTTTCGTATCTTCTGTGAACAAGTGGAAGAGAAAAGTGTGATTTTTGTGTAGTTGCCGACCAGGGCGAATGCGTCAAGTCCTGAGCGAACCGCGTCTCAATGTCGAAACTCGAAAATCTGACAGAGGGATATAGAGAATTTTCTGGAAGCTGCCTTCCAGTGAGTGGTTTTTCATCGTCGTAAATGATCGCGTCTTGCTTGATTTGTGTGTTTTCCCAATGCATCTGCTTAAATAGAGCGCTCTCATTAACCCACTTGTTACCTATAGCCTCAAACATGGAATCCACAGGGCGAAAATGTGTCTCTCTCAACCCTGTAATAGTCCAGCCGCTCTGCTGTAGATCCTCTTTGAATAGCCAGTTTCCACTGTCAAATGTCTTCAACCGCTGGTGCCGACTCCTCACAATCAGTTCGTCCAGTCGCTCGCTCGTAATCTCTAAACTCTCGTCGCTATTGCTGTCGCTCTCCTCCTCGTATTCTCTCCTGTGAGCATCGAGCTTTGACCCATGATAAAACTCCCAAAAGGCAACTTCTCCAGAAATTGAAATGCATGCAAGGTATATAACACCAGACTCCGTCACATTACTCCAATCTTCCATAAACTCGATATCAGGCACATTATGTCCCAGTCTGGGGCTCTCCAAAACTTCAACGCCATGGCTCTCAGGACAAACATAGAATGGGTCTTCGATATCCTCTAAACAGTAAACGTAGACTCTGCACGTATTGTTACTGACCGCAATCAGCTCTCTCTGGTCGTCCACGGCCACTCCCCAAGCAGAGCTCTTTGTCTGAATCTCAACTGATGGGTCCAGTTCGATTCTGCGCGAACGACTTGCGTGGCGGCCCTCCGATTGTAAGCCGCCATCTTCATGCTCCTGATTCCTGTACTCAATCTCTCTCTTTAGACTGCTGGTCCGGTATAAAAGTACCCTTCCGTCGTCACCCGCCGTGGCCAAACACTCATCGCCAAAAAACTTGACAATCTTCATGAAATTGATACCATGAGGTTGCGCAGGCCAATTAGCCCATCTCGCCTGTTCAACTGTGCCTTCTCTCGGCCTTGTTTCCACCTCCAGTAGCAATTCCTGGGCCACTGCCCCATCCCGTGGACTGAAGCCATAGCATCGCAGCTTCGAATTTGCCGCCACAATCAGAAATCCATGTTTGCTCGCAGCACAAAGGTTGTTTCTGTACGGATCACAGGGGCTATTGGTTTCGGTATGGCCAAGAAACTCCAGATTCAAAGGATGGGTGTATTGGTAAGCCGGCTGGTTGGCACACAGCGCAGAGGTTCGTATCGCTTGTTCCCGCCCCACAGCAGCGCCGTCGGACAAAGAATTCTCCGAATCGGTCAGATCAATATCCCGATCAGAGTCGCTGGACTCCTCTTCGCTGTTCATAGGCCTTATCGCTATCACAGCAAGTGTGGTGTGATCAGTGTGCGGCTTCTAGGGTTAGGGCTAGCGCGGGTCTTATCATAACCACAAGGGCTGGGGACGCATAATCACGTATAGCGTAAAAAGCTCGTAGTTGAACTTTGGGCTTAGGTGAAGTTACGGACTCTTCAATGTTTAAGCAACCTTCGAGGTTTAGATAAATTAGATTGAAAGACAATACTGAGCCTCAACTGGTTTTGCATCACCAGCTGTCGTCACCCAACGGGTCAGAAATATATACTGGCGGTACCATACACCAGGGCAGCCTTCCCGGCTCAGCTTGAACAGTTGACTGTGGGTACCTACTTGGCGCTCTTTCCCATAGGTTGGTCAACTTCCGGTGCATGTGCCACCTCTTTTCTTCAGAAACTGCTTTGGAACGAATAGCCGAATGCGCGGAAATGTGAGCCGTGCGGTTCGGACCGCAATATTGATAAAGTTTCGGATTCTCATAAAAGGCGTCTAGTGCTTTGCGTTCCGGAGTCTTGAACAGTGTTCGCGCCGGCCTTATTTCCTCTCGAGTTGCTTCGCAGTACCAGCACACACATTCTGAATAGACCTCGTTGAAGGTCTTCATGTACACGTTGCAGGTCCAAATGAACGATTCGTTCAATTCCACCTCGTCAATTTTGTCATCATGACTGATAAATATGCCTGTCTCTGCCGTCGTATACTTGTAGTACACCCGTGGAGTCAGTTGGTGGGTGTGCCAGATGAGGTCAACGTCCAGTGTGGGCACAGCGAGCTTGGCTGGGTTCATCTTGACTATGTAGATGTATCGGCCATACTTGGAAATGGACTTTTGAATGTTGCTTTGCAATGTAGGAGAATGGAACCAGCCCAGGCTATGTATTCTCTCGATAAATAAGCTCTGACGCACGACAGCTCCAATGAGGTCGATGCCAAAACGAGACGGGTTGCCCGTATACCGCGACAGCCATACTCTAACCCCGGTGTGATCTGCTTCCGATAGCTCTTTAGTCGCCATCTCTGTGCTGAGCATGAATTTAACCTTTGGCATTCCTTTCGCGTCCAACAGATCTGGACAGGCTCGAACGATGCGGTTTGGTAACTCAGAGTGCGACGGCCAGCCGGTCTTTGTGTCCAAAATTGTGCCTGGCAGCGGCGTCCCCTTCGACAAGAGCGCAATATCTCCATGAAATTTCTTCAAAATCAGTGAATCGTGGTCAAGGGTATACTGGCACTGAGGACAAGTGACTCTGAAGTTGGCGTTGCAGAAAGCGTCAGCAGCCTCGCGAACCTGTCCATCGGGGGTATCGGGCTGAATAGCAAACCATCGGACCGGTACAATCTCACCACATTTACAGGCAATGCGCTTGTCACCGTCCTGCTCATTGTCCCAATGGCACCCAGTCTCCAGAAACTTCGACCTGGTCTCTTCAGGCACCACATAGTCAAAGGTCTTGTGATCAATGTATGTGCTCAGCTGCTTCCAGGGCATTCCCTTGGCCCAGAATTCAGGCAAACCGCTCCGCATGCAATCTTCAAGGTATACTCGGGGATTCAACATGTGAGCATGCCAAAACATGAGCACATCAATTGGCGGCATTACCTTTTCTATAAAAACAGTCGCGGTTACAGACTGATCAATCCAGTGCTCAAAGGCGTATTTGCCTGAATTCTCTGTGACAGGCTCCTTGGATTGAGACGACGGTATGACGATATTAGCCCACCATCTCTCAAACCTATCTGATGCCCGCGCCAGGTACACAGCCCATCTCTTCTCCTTAGCAAAGTCCTCAATGGTGATTTCTGAGGGCCGGTTCACAAAGTCGAAGTTATTGTACAGGCCGAAAAGACCGTTGCAGTCACGCACCCGTTGTCTAAGCCGGTAAAATGCCTCCAAAAGATTCAAATGTATCGCCACATCATCGTCTCTTACATCCGGCGAGCAAGCGGTGCTCTTTGCCATTCCAATTGTACTCAAACGACACAAATTCGTAGGAGCTTTCAAGATAATGTAGCCGATTCCACAGCAATAAGTCTCCAGAATCTTAACAAAAGGATCACTCTCACCACAGCCCGCCTCGTACCCAGCAGGGGCGGAGTCTAGTCACGTGGTAGATCCGCTGCATAACTTACATCTCTTTGGCTGTCACGCAGCGCGTCACAGTTGCGTGTGGCCAATTTCGTGGAGAAACAAGCTTTTAGCCGCATGCGGCTGTGGCGCGGTTGACAGCTACCGGGCAGTGTCTTTTATCGGCTTTTGTTTGTGAAAAAAGTGTCTGGGCAATACTAGTTACAAGTGAAGCACGTGCATATTCGCCCAGGTTAATCGTCAAGTAACCATAACGTGAGATGAATTGGGGCTGGACGCGAACTGGACGCGAACGGAACGCGTCAACAAGGTGTCAGTGAAAGCTAATCAATGAAGCTGAAATCGAGAGACTGGCTTCTGGTGTAGTTTTCCGAAACGCCAGGTCTGTGTTTCTCTACGTGGTGCATATAGAGGGCAACCTGCCTAATCCGGTGGATCTGAGATCGACGATCAGAGAGAGCTAAGAATCGACAGAAGGCAGGAAGGACTCGAGTCTAGTAACCCTGAGCGACTGACGCCTTCGCGTTCTTTCTTGATCGTGGATCTCAGCAAGTCTGAGCACTAGCATCCGACACAGTATATGCCGCCAGCGGCCCAAGCACACTTCCACAAGGTATATATCAGGAGTAACCACTTCGACGTGTATCCGTCTTTATGATTACTCTCGGCATACTGGGAAGTGGCAACTGGGTCACACTTATATTGCGGTGAATAGTTCAAACATTGTTTTCAGTCCAGCTTTCATTCAAATATTAGTTTTGTACTGTTCTTGTTCAGCCGCTTTGAATGCGGCTTCAACCTCACATCTGGGTTCGTCTCGATCTTGATCTCGCGTCCTCACAGCCCAACGGAACAACTTCATGGAAGCAAGGGAAGCGGAAGATACACGATAAACCGCACACCTTTCATTGAAGGAGCGCAGTCCGAGCGATGGCAGGCACCAGAGCTTAGTGATCCGATGAGCATTGAGCGCGCAAAACCCTCGCAGCATACTACAAGCCAATTATGTGAGCACCTTTGATATCTAATATTTGGACGAAAGCAGCCGGAGTATGTAGGATCCTGTTTTGATCAGGCACTATGTACGAATGAGTGAATTAGCAAATTGATTAGCAAAACTTTTTCTCTGCCTCGACAGAGGTTGGCACCGCTATGGAGATAGCGGCGAGGAAAAAGGCGGACTCAGGAACTTTATAGTCTCTGGAGTTAACTGGTAAGGATCAGCTAGCAAGGGTCTAAAGTTAGATTATAGCAGGGGTAGTTTGCAGGACAACGCGCAGGCATCACGTTCCGGCGCTACACAGCATCTAATAAACAACTTATGCTTTCATGATAAATACTACATGTGGTTCCTATTGAGGTAATCGCCGCACACCCGCAAACTTTCCTCGTCGACATCGCTGCCTTTTCGCCACATCTTCAGCTTTACACTGAGGGGCAAGTCAGTTCGGGCTCGCAGAACCCTTCCCTTCCAATTTTCGGCCTTTTTGTCGAGGACGTCGTACTGTCCGTAGTCGTTTTGACTGGAAGACAGAATTAGCGGTTCGCTGACAGGCGGTCGAATCAATGCCGTGTCAGAAACGGAAACTGGCAGCGAGACTGCCCTAGACGCAGGCGGAACTGGTGGGGCTGGAGTAGTGTGGGATACCGGTCGTCTTGGTAGCGGCGGGGCGTCGGAGCTCGTAACTGACGAACGAGATGGAGGTGGAACCGGTCGTTTCGGTGGAACTGGTGCGTCAGTGTCTTCCATTGTGGAATCCTCAATGAAGCGCGAAAGGCGTACAGAGTTTTCGACAGGTGTAGGCTCACGTGATGCTGAAATTTCTGAGGTTTCGGGATTGACCTGTTTTGATGCAGTGTAGGGTGATGAAGTCAGATGAGCTGGCTTCGGTGAGGGTGCTGGTTTTTGTGAGCCCTTAGAGTTAGTCTGCAATCCGACCGGTTTTCGAGGAACTTTAGGGGGTATCTTTTTGCCAGTCTCTGGTTTGGGTTCAATGTTGGGCTTTGTGGCTAGGTTGATATTTGGCTTGGTGTCAAGGTTGATCTCAAGCTTAGATTGTATGCTCTCGCTTATGCTAGGTGGCTTGCTGGTCGCCGGGGTTGATTCTTGAACTGACCTTGGCCGCTGCGGAAGTGGTGGCGGGTCTTGCAAGTCAATCAAATCTTCCGTGAGCTCTCTGAACCTGCTGACATGTTCAGGCTCTCTGAGTTCTGGCACGGAACTGACTGATGATCGAATGGAGTCAGGTCTGAGCGAGCTAGTCTCACTCGAGACCTTTCTTGAGGGCGGCGGTGGGGGCTTTGTCAGTTCATCGAGGGTCTTGTCGTCCAAGGTAAGAGTAATATCTCGAATATAAATCGCCAGGACTTGGTTTGGGAACTCCCTGGCCACGTCACAGTACGCTTCCAAGTCCTTTTCGCCAGAATCGCCGACCAAAACAAACTTTCGATTGGGAAAGTCTCTAAGAATGCTCTGAAGAGTAGGCTTTTTTTTCTCGGCAGACGGTTCCAGGATACCGGTGAGGAACCCATTGTACTGCTTGAGGTGTATTGATCCCTCCGGAAATGAGTTTTTCTGCAAAAACTGCTGGATGCTTTCATATAGCTGCCACGGGGAGTTGGACACGTAGTGAAACTTCACGCCTCGTCCATAAAGCTGCTGATACCATTTGGCCACTCCCTCGACGGTCACATGATTCGGAGATCTTATCAACACGTTTCGTAATGCTTCTCTTTTCTCGCCGGTGACTCCCGTATGCTTGATTGTATCGTCAATGTCGCTAATAACGCTGACTCCCTCTTCGTCAATATCTAGAATTGGTTCTGTGCTCGAAACTGAGTCGCTCGCTTCAACTAGGCAGTAACTCGGTGGGTACTTCACATGAACTTTTGAAGCAAACCGGCCATTTGCTGCTGTCACGACCTCGAAGGTTTCGATTTCCGTCAACGGTATACTCTTGGATGTTCCGATTTGAAACGTAATTCGTCGGTTTGGTGCTGCTCTAGCCATGAATGGCGCTAATCGCCTTTTAAGCACGCTCTCTTCACCCTCATCCAGATTCTCAGTCAATGTATTCTCTCGTTTGGGCTTGTCTGACAAGAACTCATCGTGCTCCAGCAAGTTTTCTTCATTCATAAACTTCTCCAGGTCATTTGGATCCAGACTTTCACCACCAATTTCCTCCCCAGAGTCTACTCGTTCTGGCCTTGCTGTCAGCTGCTTCGCCAGTGAATGCAATATCTTGGACTTTCTATTCTCCAAACCAGGCAAAAACAGCCATCCCCGGACCTCAACTTCCCACCCGTCCTTTACCCGTCTTGAATAACTCGGATACAGAACCAAGTTCTCGTCTGGAAACGGTCCATTAGGTTCGCTCTGTATATAAACATCGTCTTCCCTATTGACGTATTCGTCTCGCTTCTGCTTCAAATAACCCAGAACTTTTTTCCGCCGCGAATTGGGCGCCGCATTGGCAAATATACTCTCGGCGTAGTTCATCTTGTTTAGTCCATGGAACTTGGGCCTCCAGACAGCTTTAACAAACCTGTAAAGCCGCCTGTGCAGAAGAAATCTTGTGGAGAGCACGATAGCTAGTCTTGGCGCTCACTAAAATTGATAATCTCTTAGTAAGCGAAGGGTAGATTTGTGATGAGATGCGATGCCTGTGGCTAAACAGCACAACTTCATATTTACGGGTCACGTGATAGGGTTAGGGTTTATACGAGATCACGTTCGTCGACAACTTGACGATTGAACAATACAAGTCGGTGGTTGTGCCGAACGCCTGTTGAATGAATTTAAGAGGTGATTGCCGAAGTTCAATCCATAGCGCGAGACAGGATCTGAAGGCTTAGCGCTTGTTTTACAACGGCAAATCACGGATCAGTATTGAGACCACTGAGCTCTGCCCTCTTGGACATATAATGAGCGAGCCAATCACCACGGCCAAGGCCATTCTTCACACGACAAAGGGCCCTATTGAGATTGAAATATGGGCTAAGGAAGTGCCAATAGCAGCCAGGAACTTTCTCCAGCTATGCGAGGACGGATACTACGAAGGATGTCAATTCCACCGAATCGTCAAGGATTTCATTGTTCAGGCTGGTGATCCGACAGGGACGGGCCATGGAGGTGAGAGTATTTACGACAAAAGCTTCGCGGACGAGTTCCATTCGCGACTACGCTACAGCCGGCGAGGTCTGGTCGGAATGGCAAACTCCGGAAAGAATTCAAACAATTCGCAATTCATAATAACGTTGGCTGCCGCCCCAGAATTGGAACACAAAAATACATTGTTTGGTCGGATCGTGGGCGATACCTTCTACAACGTCTTGGAGATTGCGCAAGCCGAGTTGGAAGGAGACAGGCCACTATATCCTGCCTCAATTGTCAAGACGGAGGTCATTGTACCATACTTTGAAGACTTGACACCGCGGAAAGAGAAGGTCGTAGTGGCGCAAGAAAAAGTTCTCAAGAAGGCGAAAGCGAAGGTGAAGGTGCTATATGATGAGCATGATGAAGAAGAGGCGATCACTCAAAAGTTCAAAATGAAGGCATCGAGTAGTGTTGTGAAGGCAGGCAACAAGCGAAAGGAGCAGAAGGAAATAGAGGCAAAGAAAGAACCAGACGCCAAAAAGCCCAAGGCTGAAGAAACTACAAAGAGAGACAAGCCCGCTTTGAAGAAAGATGGAAAACCTTTGAGCAGAGAAGAACAAACTCTGGCCATGTTGGCAAAGTTCCAGTCGCGAGTGAAAACGGCCACAGAGTCGAAAGAGCCCCCAAAGGAGTATAAGGAGATCAATTCTGAGGATGAGGACATATCGGAGGAGGAATTGGATCAGGGTAATGACTTTTTGGGTCACAAGTTCACCGCCGAGAAGTGAGTACCGCAAGATGTCTGATACATGTGATTTGCGATCTTGATGTTAAATTTATTGACACTATTGCTTTGATCCACTGCATAGAGGAACCCAACCCATCCGGCACATGATTGCTCTTGCATCGCCGTCATCTTATAGCCCGAGACCCCTTTCGCAGGGAATACAGTTTTCGCTGTACTTTGCAATTGTCTCTCCGTCCATGATCCATACCAGCAACCTGAATTTCTTGATTTCCCGTCGCCTGTGACACAGAAAACACTGTTTTGAGTTCATACTTACTGTAAGAGACCTTGCTCTTTATATGTGAGGAAACGAGCGAATTAGCCATATGAACCGGTACTAGCTGTTTTCGGACGCACAAACCGAAGCAATGACCCGTTTGCAGTATCATACACGATCTTCATCTAACCCCTTATGGATCTTCGCTTGGCGGAACTCGATGCTTGAAATAATTCAAGGTCCTCTCACGTGCACATACACGTGTACATTCTATCAAGATTTGATCTTATCTGATCGACCTTCCCTGAAAGGAAATAGCCGCACCAAAGCACAATTCACGTATTCTATATGCTCGAACGCACTGTGATCAAACTAGCCCAGTCATTATTCATTATATAGCGTTACTAGTCTTGGTCACTCGGTGTCACCTCTTGACTTCGGCTCCCCAGCCAACAATTCCATCTCCTCGCCCGGCAAGCGGTCTGTCCACATTAACATCTTCCCATCCAGGTGCATTCTTGACCCATTCATGATTAGCCATTCCGCCAGCGTCTGCTCGCTTCTTTGGGTTCAAGTCGAGCATTGGTAGTAGGAATGAGCTTAGCAATTGGGCGTCGTCCTCAGAATAATGATACTTGTCTTTGAGGACGTTAGGTAGTGCCCATGGTTTCAGTTTCTGAATAGCCCTCAGCTCGTTACGCCTGTTGAAGAAAGCCGAGGTCCACTTACCCACCAGCATTACACTCTGAGGAATGGGGCCCAGCAGCTCAACGATTTGGGCAATGTGGTCATCGTCCTTCGTGTATTTGGTGCCACTTTGCGGGTCAAAAAGGTAATCACCGGTTAGCAGTTCAAAAACCATACATGACATGGACCAAACATCGGCCGAGGCACCCCAATGAGCCCCTAGCAGAACCTCTGGTGATCGGTATTGCCTCGTTTGAATGTCGTTCGTGAAGTGGTGGTTCACCCAGCAGGCGTTGCCGAGATCTGCGATTTTGACGGAGATCGAGGGCATGGTGACAACTGAATGAAAAGAGTCAGTATCGCTTCCACTGTCTTTTGCGCTGCTGCTGCTGTCTTTGCTGGTTCCAGAATCTGTTTCTGAACGTTCAGGAGAAGCGTTTAACGAGCCGGATTTAGGAGTTCTTCCAGTGATTGGAGTCATTGTGAGGTCTCCAAAATATCCATTAACATGCAGGAAACTCGATTTTGGGCTTGGTAGTGGCTGTGACGAGGTGATTACCGACCGTCTCCGCCGGTTGCGCCTTCCTGGTCGTTTTTCCTCCTTCGTTTCGCTCTGTTCGTTCTCCTGGACCTCCTTGACGATAGCTTCAACATCACCTATCTCGATGAGTACATTTTCCGGCTTGAGATCTGTGTGTATGATGCCACATTCTCTGTGGAGATAGTCGAGGCCTAGAAGGACCTGTTTCGTGATTTGCTTGACCAGCGTAACCGGGATGCCCTTGTGACTGTATCGCTTTATGAGTCCAAGCAAATTTTCACCCAAAACTTCAAAAACCATGCAAACGTGCGTACCGTTAGGTCCAGTATGCCTGAACGAATCTAGTAGAGAAACCACCTGTTTCCGACCCGGATGGCTTGGGTTAGCAGAGACTATCTTTTTTAGAAGAGAAATCTCGTCTAGTGCGGTCTCGGTATAATGAGGGGCCGCCCGGACGACCTTCAGAGCAACGTGTTTCTCATTGTCATCAAGGTCTTTTGCCAGCCACACAGTACTGAAATGGCCCCAGCCAAGTTTTCTGACAATTTGATAGCGACCGTTCTTGAAATATTCCCCAATTTTCACAGGATGGTAACCACCGGGACAGTAATCACCTAAAGACTCCTCTTCCGGTTGATTGAGCTCTTCGTCCGACGAATAGTCGGAGTTGCTGGAGGGGGGTCGTCTAGTTAGTAACAACTCGATCAAGGTTAGAGGACAGTGTTCAATAGAGAGACTTCGAGAGACTTGAATAGATTCCAGAGTCGTCTGCACGCCGCATAAGCTGCAGCTTATTAATACGACCAGAAATATCCGACGCTTCCGAGAATCCGAAATTTTCTCGGAGAAATGACCTCGAGGTGGCAAGTAGCTGTCCTAAAGTGTGAGTGCACTTGGCTGTGTTCAAAACAAAAAATGCCTGAAAAACGTTCTCCCTGTCCACATTTTCCTTTCGCTCGGCCATTGACGGTATAAATCAAGTTGACAGCGTATTCGAGAGAGAGCCTGACATGCAAAGCCACGCTATCAATCGTAGATATTTGACAGCCCCAACAAAGCGAATCAAAGCCGTTTTCTCTCGTTTTCAGCGTAAACCACGCATTCGAATCTTCCAGCCTCGAAAATTGCCAGCTATACTCCAATCCTCGGGTATTTCTCTCTGTGTTGCCGTTTTACCTCCACACCGACAGCCTCCAGACGGCTTAGACCGATTTAACCATCTTTCGTCGTAGCTCTTCACGATTTTCGCGTTTCAAACGCTTTCTAGATCGTTGCCACCTCTCGCATTCAAGCGTCGGCTTACCAGTCTTCAGGTCCAGCGCTTTAGACCAGTCAAGCTGTAACGGCACTAGCCGCGGCCAGGAAACTTTCCACTCACTCCTCGCTCGTCTCACCAAAGTAAACAACAATCAAGATAATAAACCGTGAATCTGTCCCTTCATATACCCATGTTTTCTCTGAACCGTAAAACTCTCTCTGGCGTCTCTCTCTGCTCTCTCCAGTCTCATTCTCTAGCCCTCGTACCCAAATGTACCACGCTTGCTGTGCTGATATATTCAGCACCGCTCTGTCATCACACTCACTCCATAGTAGTTATATTCAAACTCTTTAGCTTGTCCTCCATGTCCAATATCGGACCGGCCGATGTGCGTGTGCTTGTCCAGGCTGGGCTTGGGACTATTTTGCGCGTAAAAATTCGGACCACTAGTAAAATCTGGTCCTCACCGAAATGATGTCATTTCGGAGTTCCGATAAGCATATTGCGGTGGCAGTATTGCCCATCAGCGCAATGTCGTTCTTTAAATTATGAGGATTAGCTTGTTCTTATCTATTTTGCTGTGCTGGACATACAGTTCTCCAAGACATCACGTGAATGTTCACGTGACCATGACGTCACACGGTAAGATCTAGGCACCAGAGTAATTTCCGAAGATATTTCGGAAAGGCCGAAGGACAGGGACGCAACATTAAGATGTTAGAGCAGGGCAGTGATATTTACACCTAAAGTTTTGTCACGTCATGGTCACGCCTTATGTTGGGTCAGCACGTGTGCGAGAGCGTCAAGAATTGGAAACCCCAGACGCAGTATTAGCAGGTTTCTAACAGCGAGCTACTGGGAAAGTATCAATAACAATATTGAATGCTTATATCTGAATGTTTGCGGCTTCTGTAACATAGATTTTGCGTCAGTTGCCTTGTACAGATCTTTGTTACTCTGACACGAAAGCTAAACGCAAACGAAACCAGGATTGTGATTGAGTCTCTTGAGTTTATCGAAGGGACATTCCCTTAATGGCTGTCTACCAGCTATGCCATCCTTGAACAGAAACAACGGGAAAAGGACCTCGTTCGCAACGTTTACTCTACGGGCCAACTGAGGCCGACTCGAGATTCTGTCTCCTGATTGTTAACTTTGCCTTTTCAGCTAGCTCTTATACCCTTATCATTGCTAGTTTTCAGAAAATCCATGAAATGGGTTGACCAAACAATTTCGAGGGTGGGCAACATGCTGGGTGATTGTTCGCGCTGGGACATGACCACACTACACACAGATCATGTTGGAGACGCTCGCCAAAGAATTCATCGAAGCATTCAGCAAGAATGACTACACCCGGGCTGCTTCGCTTCTACCACAGATCAAGTTAGCGCTGGCCAAAGCTGGCTTGATTGTTCCTAGCCCCAAGGCTTCACGTGACGATCTGATTGCCGCGCGTCAGGTTCTTGAAGTTGGCGTGTTGGTGGCAATTCACACTCGAAATGAGCCAGAAATGAACCGATTGGTTGCTCAGATCAGACCATTTTACTCGAAATCCCTAGGCCTTCCTGTTAGTCCCAACGAAAACAAGATTGTGGCCCTTTACCTGCTGCTGCTCGTCTCCAAGAATGAAATCGCTGAGTTCCACACTGAATTGGAGACCTTGGCCAACCCAGAGCAGGACCAGTTCCTGTCGTATCCAATCCGATTAGAGAGATGGCTTATGGAGGGCAGCTACGATCGAGTCTGGCGGGCAATTACTCAGCAAAGCCAGTTCCCAAGCCCCGAGTTTGCCATTCTAGCTGAGAGTTTGAGTTTTACAGTCCGAGGAGAAGTTGCCAGGTGCTCAGAGCGAGCCTACCCGAGTCTACCAGTTGCCAACGTGAAGAACTTGTTGTTCCTGTCAAGTGACCAGGAAGTTGGCGAATTTGTCAAAAGCCGGGCTGGCTGGGTTATCAAGAATGGACGGGTTTACTTCCCAGCTGAGGAGACCCAGGAGGATGTTGAAGGCGACGACAGAGTCATTCACAACACGCTAGGTTACGCACGAGAGATTGAGACTATTATTTAACAGACGAGTGCTTTCAAGCTTACAGCCATTGTCTGCTCAAGCGTCTCAACTTTATACTCCAATTTCACTCCTATCTATTCAAGTTATATCAAATCGCATGTAATAGGCGGTGAATTCGATAAGAGGTGTTGCCTCAAAGCTGAGGCCTAGTGCTCGTCAAGTATAACATAGAGCAATAAACGTTGCAAAGAAGGGATCCGTGCAGACTCATTCAGTCAATACAAAATGATATATGGGTTAGAGGTCACTTCTATTCTCTCAATGGTTTCAGCAGGCCATTGATTGATTTGTTCAAGTCATCTAGTTGCGAACTGTTGGAAGCGAAGCGAGTCGAAAGCATCTAGTAGAAGGCCTAGTCTTGACTGGCAAAAAGAGCCCTACGGGGGGCTTGAACCCCCAACCTTGTGATGACTTGTGTTCTTGACTGACAAGACGTTTAAGAGTCACACGCTCTACCGATTGAGCTAGCAAGGCATTTGATCTTTCTCAGGGGTCGGAAATCGCGTTTTGACATCGATATTGGAGACTCAAACTGCCGGAAGACTGACTGAAACGGCTCTCTGTGGCCAGTTCAGTGTTTAAGTGGCAGTCACAAAGTCTGGATACTCACTGAAAGTGTTTTCTGCTATAAAATTGTTTCTGGCGCCACGGCGCGCTTTTTTCATCGCTATAAATTCAGTTTTATTACGACGACTAGGCGCCATGCAAGCAAACCAAAAACAATCTCTGTGATGCCTCTAACTCTAAACTAAACAAAAGGGTATCGAATGCAGGTCATAAGTCGTGATAGTGAAGGTCCATAGCCCGTATTAATGTGTAGGCAGACTATTCAATGAGTGAAATCTTTGCGAATGCAGCCCGTATGGCGGTTTCTGAGGATGGGTTGTCTTTGAGCTGGGCACCGATGAATGCGAGGTTCTTGACCACAGCCATCAGTGTGTCCGTCTCGTTCTTACTCTGCTCTTTGATGCTTGGGGCGGCTTCAAGGAGAGGCGTAATGGAGGAATCTAGGCTAATCTTCGTGGAGAGGAGACCCAATGCTTTTGTGGTCTTGAGTAGAACCACAGCCATTTCAGGTTTGGGGACCAGCCACAGAGATCCGGCTATTAGTGTAGAGGCGATGCTCTGAACGTTGGATGGAAGCTCGCCAGCGATGAAGGATTCTACTGCAGCAACGAGAGCCAGAAGAATACCCATCTTGACTTGGTCGTCATCCTCCTTGGCAAACCTTTGCGTGAGAAGGTCCAGCAGTGGCTCAGAGGAGAAGTTTCGGGCGATTTGAGTTCCAAGAAGTCGAATAGGGGAGAATAGAGAACTGTCAACAAGCTTTCCAACGAGTTCCACCAAGCCATTGTCTAGAATCTCTTGTCTGTACTCCTCATTGACTGAGATGTTCTTAATAAGATGCGAAGCCTGCAACTCGAATGGAGAAGACATGCTCAACAACTTCTTCATAACTGTTGGAATGAGCTTCGGTTGCAGGTCCAACAAAGCTTTAACCCGGACAGAGTCAACGGCGAGATTTCCGAGAATACAGCAGGCCATGGCAGGGAATACAGTTTTCTCTCTCGTGAGCAGTTCCGTGACGAATTTGTAGCCCTCGTCGTCTACATTGAATGAAAGCTGGTCGGCAAAGTCCGGGTTGGCGGATATGTTTCCACAGATGGCGATGACGCGTCTGGACATGTCAACGTCATAATCTATCATGTCCATAATGGTTGTGGCGAGGGTTAAAAGTTTGATGAACCTCTCTTTCTGAACCGTTAGCTCTTCAAACTTTCGGTCGCTCAGCAGTAGAGCAGACAGTATGAACAAAACCTCTTCGTCTTCTGGATTCAGGTTTTGAATCACGTGAGAGTTGACCGTGATAAAGACGTCCACAGCCCTCACAGGGATATATGTTGTGTTTTGAAGAAAAAGGGCAAAGACAGCTCCGCAGATTGCCAGAAAGAAGCCATCGTTGGTATGGTTCTCTTCCAGCAGATCAATCAAGACAGAAGGCAGCTGTTCATTCTGAATAACTATCTTTGTAGCCTTTTCGTATTCATTTGTCAGGTTGAAGAGCAGGCTGAGATACAAATTCACATTTTTAACCTCTTCTGTTCTCAGCTTCTCGGTAACAAACTCCAGAAACCCAGCCTGGCCAATCACAACGTCTCTATTCTCATCGTCGTCAGCCACTGCATTGGCCAGAACCTTCGCACACCCAGCATTACCAGTCTGCTTCCACAGGTTCACCAAATCGACTAGAAACGGCCGGGCCTGGGTCCTGTTGGACGCGATGCGCATGGCAACGGCAACATCTTCCAGCGCCCTTTCATCCGCGGCTCCTCCATTGGCCCAATTCCGGAGAATTTTAAACTTGGCATCCATTGTCGTGTGATTTAAAAGTTGGGGTCAGGTTAAGCCAGGGGTTTGCCCGTTAGAATGGGGGCACACCGTTTGGGGGGCTGACAAATCTGCGGGTGGGTGACCAGAGTTTAGATGCATGCAAGCTGATAGGAGGACATATTTCTGAACGGAGACTGCACGGAGATAGCAGTAGGGGATGTTCTGGGTTCTACTTTTGATTGTTTGTTTGATAAAGTGTGAGACTGTCTTAATACTGAGAGGTTAAGGTTGCATTCAACAAGCGTATAACGTGCTATGTGTGTACGCAACTGCTGCCGTATCTGGGCAGTCCCCTGATTCATGAATGTTCCCCGCTGTTATCGTGCATTAGTGTTTGATTGTATCTGCTGGGTGCCGATTGGCATTTAATTCTAATCGCAATGTCGGTCGGTTGCGTTCATATATCTGTATCAATTCATTATTCAGCCAATGACTCGATGGCACTCACAAAAGGGAGAATTTCAGTAATATAAACATTTAGAAATACAGTGATATCTGCCCTACTAAATGTCTCGCGATGTTCTCAATTGAAGACTCTCATCCAGCTCAATTGCCCTGCATCTACAGCACTAACGATTACACCCATTGTATCGCATACATACGCGTTTCAACAGATCTCAATTATGATCCAACAACCATCTCGCTACGGCATAAGCGATTTTCGGATACACGAGCAGCAAAAAGGGCCGAGCTGGGAATTGAACCCAGGACCTCTCGCAGATTAAGTATAGCAGTCAAGTGAACTCAACTGTCGCTACCCAAAGCGAGAATCATACTACTAGACCACACGGCCGGACTTGGATTTCCGAAGATTTCGGCGATCATGAGACAATGTTTCAGCCGCATATATTGCGGCTTGGTAACTAGCTTCTGACCTCACACATCCGCCAGCCCATCATGCAGTCTAAAGCTCCGCTTTCTTGGAGATGACGCTCTTCTCTGCTGATACACCAGTGTCGCACCTTAAACGTATCTCCCGAATCTACTAAAAGCAGACGACACGGCCATCTCCCTCAGTTTCTTCATAGTCAAGTTCTCCGCCTAGCTCGGCTGGGAGTTCAGCCATAACGCAATTAGCATGTGTCGAGCTGAAATTGCACTCTTCGGACTCCACCATTTGACCAGGGTCATCCGAGCCGCACCATGAGGCGTGCGGCGCCCATCCGCACGGCTGAGCTGACCTAGAGTTTGTTTAACTGAAGGCATGGTAATTCACGCGTTGTGAGTGGATTTGTACGTGAGCCTGAACCTTTCACTATACCAAGCATACGGATTCCAGACTCTGGTATGTTGAATCGGCTCTAATGTGTGGTAAAAATACAACAATCTTGGTAGCCTTGGCCGTGACAGCAGAGTGGGAATTGCTGGGGTACAGCGCTGGGGATGTAGGGCCGGTAATAAGCAGCAAAATACAGCAGCAACGGTACAGCCAGCCGGTTGGAGTTCGGATTGCTGTGCGTATAGGTTGAAACTCGGTGCGTAACATTAAGCGCTATGCGCACGTGACCTGTAATTTCCATGTTATCATCAAACAAGTTGTTTTCAAACAGCTTTCGTTGTAGCCAGGTTACTCTCTTTGCGCGCATGTGGTGGCGCGCTCACCCATTCTTCTGGAAATAATATTACCGTGATGTTGGAACGCAGGGGTGATGTAAACATACAGCAGACCCTTGCCGCCTGGCGAGTGGAATGAGCTTGTGATCTGTTTATGGTAGAACTTGCAGGCGAAGAATGACCGTATAAGGACAAAATAGGCTTTGTATAAATTGATTGGGGTTTGCTCATTTTCTGGCCTCCTACACACCACATGGAACTCATTTGCACCCTCAAAGGGGCCTTCGTGGGCTGGCTGATTGGAAACGCAGTGCTTATTCTAGGCCAAGCCTTTTCCCACAGAGCACCCCGCATCGAATTACGCATAGAGGGAGAAATTTTTAAGGTACAATTGCCACAGGATAGGATTTATTCCGGCTGAGTCGGGGAAACTAGAAGTCGGGGGGAATATTTAAGCAAACTGCTTGATTTGGTTGCGGGCAGCCTCTCAGGGGCGGAGATAACCCCGAGGAGTGGAGAGTGATACGAGAATAGAAGCTATAAAAGGCTACTGTTTCGCTGGGTAATCATTACAGTTTACTCAAGAGTCTAATAGCACAAGCTACTAGACCCACTACAGCACTACTCACTACTCTCAGCACTTGAAATGGCCAAAGACATTGTTCACTATACCGCTATGGGGATGCCAGGTATCGCCATCTCCATGCCAAAGAAAGTTACCAAAAGTGACGACAAGAAGAAGAAGAAGTAACCTTGTCAAATTGAACTCGATTGCGCTCGGGCACTTGACACTCACTGAACTTGGTTCTCGGGCCGCGAACACAAGCATTGGAATCAAAACCACATTAGGATAGCATGCATGGACACTCGTTAGTGTTATATCAATACATTTCATTCATCAAACACAAGTTAGCAAGCTCTGATATAGAAGCGAGTATCAACCGCTATTACCTTGACTCAATAGTGACCATGAGGCTGCGATTATGAGATGTGCAGATCCCCACAACAGCCTGATCTGTTGCATGTGGCCTCGCAGTCTAGACCTTTCGCTTAAAGCTAAGACTGGGCATGTAGTCAAATAGCTTGGTCAGCCATTCACATTACTCTATGGTTGTAGTTTGTCTTGTGATGATGTTGTGCAACACTTGGGAAAATTACAATGCTGAAATTTGGTACATTCTTCTGCGCGGCCTTCTTTCACGTCATCAGCTGAACTTTGGGGGCCTCGATTTGTGCCGTTATAGGTTTCCCGTTCCACAATAGGCTCATGCAATCCACGTATGTTAACGCAACGCATGCACACACTCTCTGGCCAGGGTAACTGCAAGGTGAGCCGTCGATGCGTTAGGGGGTATTGTAGTTTTCGGCGTGTGCAGGGATACGAGGAGCTGGGTTGTATCTTGTGAAACACTTTATTTTTAGACCTGCGTAACGGTCAAGCCTTGGGCCCCCTCCGGAAGTAGCATTGTGCCAGAAAAAGTTCATAACAGCGTGAGAACCGGCCAGTTGCGCGTGCGACCAGAACTGTATTCAACGGAGAGCTTATTATAGCTGCTCTACTCTCACTAGCTTCTCGACGATATACACGAGCGAATCAGTAAGAGGCTTTTTTTCATCGAGTGCACCGAGAAACTAAAATTTGAATCATCCACCGTTCCACGCGCGTCATACAACGCCAGAAAAGAGATCGCATACAACAGGCCATCTGTTGTAGTACTATATATTCTCCGAATTGTCCAGATCCCACTTTTCTTTCTCTTTCCCACTTCAGTCCCTTTTGCATGTCTTTGAAAATGACCCCAAAGATATCATTGAGCGGCCTCTCCGCCTGGTGCTTGCAAGCGGCTACTCAAGCTAAGCGCCAGCCTGATTCGAATAAGACTTTCAGCACAGCGTCCTTTCATTACAAGGCCTATACCAAGGCACGTAAATACCTTTCATCGCTCAAGCGCCCTCGATTAACAATCAGCGTTCCCCGCCAGCTCCAACTCCTGTCGGCGCTTGTCGAACACCGCCAGTTAGACGCCGTACTATACCAGCTTTGGTTATTTTTCATGTTCTTCAGCCACTTTTCAGCCGTTTTGAGCAAGTTTACCCCAGGTTATATCGAGTTCTACAACAATGTGACGGCCAGTGCTTAGTCTCGGAAAGGTCCTCACTGTTGGACTAACCAGGCAAGAGATCCAATTCACTTTCTCCTGCATAGACTTTGTCAATTGGCTCAATTGATTGGCAAGTCAGCTGTAAAACAATGCAATCGACTAATGAACGTGGGAACTTCGAGTTGTGATGAACTGGGATTACCTACCCTAGCCCTGGGCGCTGGGAGATGACAACTGTTCGAGGCGTCTATTCACGACATCACACAATGACCAAGGCAGTTCAGGCCGCTGCTCTTTTCAGCGTTGTTTTTGGACTGTACGCTCTGCTGCTGGGCGGCGTTATTCCAACCCCAGAGATTGTCTACGCGGAGATTCTTCCTCTGTTGCCGTTCTGGGGTTTGGTGACGTTTGGCGCGTATGCCCTGGGGACCCTGGGCTGGGGTGTCTTTACCTTTAAGGACAAGGAGGCCAAGTACCACGAGTTGAAGCAGGTGAGTAGCGAGTGCTTAAATGTTCAGCTAGCACTTCATGGTTTTGAGTTTTGGAGGAGGACCCATTGCGATCGAGTACAGATGTCTCCAGGGGCTGACTTTCTTGGTTTTCACAATTAAGGGATAAGTGCCGTTCTGAAGTGATCCAAGTTGGACAATTTTGGCGTCGGAACGGTGGCGACATGGCTTGACGAAAGCAGGGGTAGCTCATTGAGGGTCAAGTCGTGATGGAGAGACCATTGCAGCTTCGAGGGAAGACAATGATATGTTGTCTGATGCTCTTGGCACGTGATCGGTACTAACTCAGGAAATTGAAGAGGCTCGAAAGGATCTGCGAACCAAGGGTGTTGACTGCTAAGACTGCTAGACGGTCCGTGCAATAAATCTAATACAAAACCCATAGTGAATTCGATCTAATGTTTCAATAAAGCCAAGACTTTCAATGCTAGTTAGACCTGGAATCGGAGAGAGTGTTGAGTATCAGGGGTTAGTATTCTACTCTATGATGCTAATATACATGCTGATGTGCATGTCAGGCTTTGCCTGTGTTGTGTCTATGAGGCACGGGTCACGGTTACCGTCACTATTCGTGTGCCCAGACACGCAGTGAGCAGGTTAGTATGCCACGGGCTAAGAGTTTCTGAAGACAGAAATCCTGTGGGAATCAATAATCTCAAATCAATTGAGATGGCCACCCACCAGCCATTGAACCAGCACGCCGGGACAGTTCTTTTATGCTGTACTGTGAGCGTCGCGGTCGCGTTTCGGAACGTTGAAATTCCATGAAGTTCCGCAACTCTGTGGCTACCCAGCTCTTGACTCGGCTATCTTTGCTGTCCCCTGACCAACCAGAGTATTCCTCTTTCTCGCCTTCAACTTCTTTTCTGTTTCTATGAATATCCTCGTAGCGTGGTCTATTCCCTCCCACTCGTCATCTTCCATGACTGCCGACTCGCCTTTTCTGGGATCAGCGCCGAAGTCCACGGGCCAACCGGCTTGGGGCTTGTTGAACAAAGCCTCCTTTGCCTTTCTCCTTTGTTCCCTCCACTCATCAAGCTCCAGCTTGTACAGCTCCCAAACGCAATCTATGCAACCACTCATGCAACAGTTCGTGGGCTCTTCAGGTTTTCCGGGGACCTTTACGCCGGCAATCATTCGGGATTTGGCCTCGGCTTCTGCTTTGCTCTGTTCGCGGTCCCCTAGCGAGCCAAAGACTTTTGAGACCCGCTCGGACATGGATTCGGTAGGGCCAGACGCTTTCGGGTTAAAGGTTACCCCGATTCCCGTGGAGCCAGTAGCATTGGCAACTGATGCAGTGGTACTAACTTTGTCGGCTCTTTTTCTCTCCGCTTCGGCGGACGAAGCCCGCAAATATGAACTCCAGTCAACGACGGGACTTGACCCCGCAGAGATGTCCGGTCTCGGTCCTGTTTTCGGGCATCTTAGCGCCACTATATTAGTAATCTTCAGCTTTATTGACTCACCGTCATAGAACTTGAACGCATTTAGAAGCGTTCGGTGTGGGCGCATTGGCCGTTTAGATGTGAGGTGATTGGGACCACGATAAGTCAAAATGACATCACCGATTGTCGGAGAAATGGACTATGTCGGATGGTAAAATTGAGTTGTTCTTATTGAGTACAACTGTTGAACAACTATGTATAGCACCTCGGCCTGAACTCGGCTTCTGTCTGGATTCTACAATAGAAGAGTCACGTGACCGATCACGTGCAATACGGTTTATTGACCGTAATGCCAACCATAATTTAAGCAGACCCGCTTTGACTCGAGCGAGGAGTTTAGTGTATAGACTAGCTCAGTAGGAGTATGAGCTTTCCAGTACTCTGATAATGTGCGCGACTGACATCGGTACCTTCGTCCGTTCTACATTCCTATTGAGAACCCGAGCTTTCTCTTGTCATTAGACTGAGGTGCCTCCCGGTATTGGCCTGGTGCTGGGGCACTTTTAGTCCGGTGGCTGGGGTACTCTGAGTGTCCTGGGACCGTCCGTAGCCCGGGCAAGCGTCAGTTGTACTCGTCAAATCATATACCGTGCAGCAGCTTCTCATAAATGGTTGTCCGATGCCATTGAGATATACATTCAAGTAGTAGTTCAGTGCCGAGGAGTAAGTACTCAGCCGGGACAGGTATCGGCGCCAGAAAATGTGAGTCAGGTTAATATCAAGTAAATATGGCAGCAGCTCAACGAGAGCTAAGTAGTCCCAAAACCCTCAGATGCACTCCTAGAAAGGCTTATTTCTGAAATTTGTGAATTGACTTTTTCGCCTTCCTAGGCAAATTCTTAATTCTGTTAGCAGCGCCGCGCACAATGTCAGCGACAGCTGATCCAGTAGTGTGCAACGCCGACTGAGCGGCTGAGGCAATTTGATCACTTAACTTCCCCACACCCTTTCCTACTCCCTGCACACCCTGACCCACTCCAGAGGCTATTGGCCGTAGGGTGTTTCTGGCTGGTCCCGAGAAGCTTGAAGAGCTCGAGGCAGCACTCACAGCGCTTGAGACGGGGCTCAACGAGGTGCCGTCGTCGACAGCGTTAATTTCCACACTCAGCGCTGGTGTAAATGCTGGAGTATTCACAGCTTGTGTGCTGCTGACAAGGGCATCTGATTTGCTGTTTGTGTCTGGCAGTGGAACACCGGCGACAAGAGTAGCGGCTAGTAGAGTAGTTGGCTTCATGGTGTAGGTTATTTGATATGGAGAAAATCTCCTGATTATATACCTGGCATACGCTCCATGAAAATTTAAGCAAGTCATCTTGGATCGGACTGAATCGCCGTCGTCACGGTTATCATCGAAGACTCATCCATATAGACGCGATCGGAATGTTCATTTAATCAATCGAGGTTTAATTGATGGACCGTACGCAAATCATAGCGCAGGAGCTCTTATGGGAGCATTCGATCTGAACAGCTGATGGAACCACTGGAAGAGGTCCGATGATGCGACGGGCAATCAGATCGTGTGCATGCATACAGGAGCAGGTCTGAAATGCCGCCGCGGCCTTGCTTGAGCGACCACATCGCAATTCTTACTATTCGGAGTCGCTTGAGTCGGCGTCGAGAAGCGCATTGAGCAGACCTGCTGGCGGACTGCCGCCGCTGGCCACGGCCTGGGCTAAATAATCGAAGAATCTGAACTACCCCAAGTTCTGTCCAGCACCAGCGACGGCGCCGGTCACGGCGCTGCCAACGCCACTTGTAACTTGGTTCAGCGCACTACCAACATCGCTAATCCCGGCTTGGACATTGGCCGCGCCCAAGACCGCAAGCCGCTACCTTCGCAGATGCTAAGGGCCTCAAGGTTGTCCCAAGTCTCGTCGGCGTCTTCGTCCCCAGAGTCATAGCCGGACTCGTCTCCTGATTTGTGCTGGACTGGTCGACGTGATGAATTTGGGCGTCGAGAATCATTGAAGGTGCCGTCGCAGCTAGCGGCTGGGCGACTGCTGTGTTCACAATGTTCGCGTATGAAAGCAACGGCTTAGAATGCAACAGCCCACCTGCAAAGAGCACGTGGAGATCGATAAGCATTAGGTTGTTCAACTTTGCTTCCGTCGAGACTCCTGGGATATCAGGCTTCCAAGGTTGACTACCAGAAACAGGAGTTCTCAAGTGCCTGGCCATGTCAGATATTGCCGTGCACTTAGCGAGCAAAAGTTTGACGATTGGATGAGGACTATCTGAGTTTGAACTGAGAGGTTTCGGGGTTGGATCGCGCCATAACCTTGAACAGTAGAGACGGTGTTCACTGAACATTCTTGGTGGACAATCGACGACGGGGAAGGAATTCAAACAGCTTAGTTGCCTGTTTGATTGCATGCCTGTTTGATCGCATGAGGCGGTTGCCATAAGCGAGTTGCAGCTCGACTCAGCTTGCAGAACGAGACCAGATGACGGCCTTCGAAGGGTTCAAAACGTCACCATGATCTGACAAGGAGTGAACTTGAGCAATCGCGAATCAGACAGCCTTATCAACTTTTGATGAGCATATTGCCATCGGTCCGGCACTTCCGGTTCTGCCTTCAAGATGAATAAGCTATAAGCGATGATGTTTTGGGCTGAGAATCTCACGATTACAGGTCTCAAGATTAACCCGGTGAACAGAACAGGAACTGACCAGACAGGTAAGTTTATCCTGCCACTTGGCTAGCAAACAAGTTGATAGGCACAATCGTTGTCCGGGTGACGTCAGTCGAGATCCATTAAATGCAGGGGTCGTTATTGTGCATTCCGCGTTCGTAATCTGTAAGGTAATTTCCACGACACTACGGCCATTGAGAGTCTTTCATTCTTCCGTCTTCTGTATATGCAAACGCAGTTCAACAGCAAACTGACTGCCTCGAGCCTCGTAGTCTTCACCGCTCGATGATCGGCTAGACCTGTCAAACTTCAAGCTGTCATTCTTATCGCGATGTGACCCGTGCTAGTACGGATGCGTAGCAGACCGATCATCCATAGGCGTCTAGCACACAGGTAGTGCAAACGAAGCGCCAGTGTATCAAGCGCCAGTGTCCAATACGGCGCTTAGCGCATAGGCGTGGTAACAATGTGGCGAGTAGAAAGAGAGCAATCAGGAGACGATTCTCTTGTCATATTCTTCTTGTGACCACGCTGGGGTCATTTTCCCAACACCTGTATGTGTCCCTTCTGGGTTAGTTCCCCGCGCGAAATTACCACAGATCAGGCAACACTCATCCAACACGAACATAGCAACAGAAAAGGCTTCAAGAACTAATCGACATATACTTTAGCAGTTCAAACACGCGAATGTATGACGCCGTCAGGGGTAGCGCCGACGGTTGTATTCGACCAGGGCGGTCAGGTAGTGGAAAATCGCGAAAAGGAGGCGGAAGGTCCGAGTCAGCGCTCGCAATTCGGTCAGAACGGTGTTGAATTGAGCGAAAACAGATCAAATCACGAGGATGTGGTAAAGAAGATTGAATCGACAGGACAGCTGAGGGCGGACACAACAGGGGGAGCCGACTCGGCCGTTGGAGCTGTTGCCAGTGGTTTGGTTGAGATCGACGACTCGAAACCTATCCAGGCGGATTCTACAGCCAAAGTGGAGCAAATTGATACCAACAAAGCATTATCTGAACCGACTGCGGATCCAGAGAGAATTGAAGAGAACGTGTCGAGCGTTGCGACCAGTGGTGAAGCGGAGGACAAAAGTGGATCAGATAGTACGATTGTTCAGCCAATCAAACCAGTTCCAGATCCCAAATCTGATTTCGAGTCTGGGACACCTGTCGCCAAGCAAACGGTGCCCTCGACGAGTGCATTAAACGAACAGACCACACCCACACCAGAAATCGTGGTCGGTGCATCTAACCCGAACGAGACGGAGACAGAATCAAAGGCAAACGAAACGAATCCCGAAGCATTTGATAAGCATACTAACGATACCCAAAACGACACCGAAACGAAGGAAACTTCCGATAAGGAAGCAAAAAAGGGTGAGTACACTTGCAAACTGACGACACTCGTTCAGAGCTAACCTAGAATTTGAAACGTACCCACGACTCTCGCATCCACCTGATATTTTCGATGTTGGGGCGGCAGACGATAGAGCATCACTTTTCAGCGAGTCCCACGACGATAGACGACTCCTGTTTGACGAATTGACCTACTCCTCAGTTCCAGGAAATCTCCACTTGACGTCTGATGCCGTCATTGAGAAGTTCATTGCTCGATACGGAACCTTGAACGTCGTGAGGCAGCTGGCCCGAGATCTTGCAGAACGTGAAGCCGAGGTTACATTGCTGAAACGACAAAACGAAGACAGAGAGCGTGAGCTCAAGAAAATGCTTGTCCAGAGCGGAGTTCCTGTGAGCATCATTGATAAGCGGCTCATCAACCTTCAGGCTACCTCTATACGTTCGCCTGGTCAAGTATTGGGCGAGCTTATGGAGGAAGCCATAGAGGGAGATATAGACACGTCGAGTATCGTCGACATGCCCGCCCCACAGCCCAAGAAAGGTAGAAAGTCGTGGATCGAGTCATTTTTCCCTAGAACAGATGATTCTCTCATGAGCGCAGTGAGGTCTAGCTTGAGTTCGGTCAACTTGGTGGAGTCGCGGTCCAGATCTCTGTCGATCCAGTCTAGCACTGGCGTCACCAAGGCCCCTATGGAGTTGACTGATATTGTGCCGGAAAGCATACAGCCGCCTACTCTCCTTCCTACGTGGACTCATCATTATGGCCAGGACCAGCTTACCGACAGGTTTGGGTTTATCTACGACAGACAGCTTCAGGGACGTCTGATCAGGCCCACCTCGCCAGGTATCAGGCCAACGCCACCGCGAATGAAGTCTAGCATGTCTATTTCAAGTGTGCAGTCTACGCCAACAAAGACGCGAACGCCTAGCACGAGCATTAAGCCGGCCGAGAGAGGTTTCGACGTTGGAAGTGCGTCAGTGCTGGGAGTTGTCGATATTGAAGTGGACCACTGGACCCCGTCTGATGTGAAAAAGGTCAGTTCGCGGTTATTTGATTTGCCTGAGTCAGAGAAACCGAAACCAAAGTCGCCAATGTCCAGCGTATTTGATGTCGGCTCGCCAGACGAGAGTAGAGCTGAGAGTAACCCGATTTCGCCGCACACTGGTTTAAGCCCCGACTCATCGTTTGAAGCCAGCCAGGAGCTACCGGAGCAGGAAGCAAAGGACGAAGACGCAAAATCTGACGAGAAATCCTCGCAGGAAAGCTCTGTTCGAACATTGCTTGCTCACCTGACCGAAGCTCACGACGATGTCCAGCGAACACAGACAGCAAAATGGGACGATTTTCTGAAGAAGTTGAATGAGGGGCCGGAGGTTATCCAGAGCGGACAGTTACTGGGAGTCGCAGGCGCGGAGCTGTTGACTTCATCGCGTTCAGAAAGCACCAAAGGAAAAGTGTTGTGGAAAGAGTTCAAAGAACTGGTCAGCAATGGTATTCCAGTGGCGTACCGTCAGCGAATCTGGGGTGAGTGTTCTGGTGCAATTTCGCTGAAGATTCCAGGCAAGTACGAAGAACTTGTCGCTCCAGAGCCCAGAGAAGACGAAGAAGCAATCTCACAGATTGAACTAGACCTGTACCGAACGCTTCCTTACAATGTATTTTTCGGTGGTTCTGGCCCAGGAGTCCCCAAACTCAAACGGGTGCTGGTGGCCTTCAGTCGATGGAACCCAGAGGTTGGCTATTGTCAGGGAATGAATGTCATTGCCGCCATTCTGCTGCTGACGTACGCTACAGAAGAAGACGCTTTCTGGAGTTTAGTGTCTCTGGTCGAAAACATTTTGCCAGAAGGATACTTTTCAGCCCCTCTGCTTGCGGCCCGAGCGGCTCAGCAAGTTATCAAACGCTTCTTCAAGAGACTACTGCCCAAGCTCTACGAGCACCTGAGCGAGGTTGGTGTCGACGTGGACGTGATTTCGTTCGACTGGTTTCTGTCGTGTTTCAGCGACGCTTTGCCCGCCGACGTTTTGTTTAGAGTCTGGGATGTGTTCTTGTGTGTCGAAGGCGAAGCATACCTGTACCGGGTGGCCTTGGCTTTGTTCAAGATTCATGAACAGCGACTGCTCTCAATGAACAACGCGAGCGAAATTTATGCATTTATGAAAAACTTAATCTCCAACGGCTGTCCTTTGAAGGTCGAGCAGGTAATAACTGTGAGCAACGGGCTCGCTAGTTTGGTCACAGAGAAAGATGTCAAGAGACTGTGCAAGGAGGAGATTGAGAACTTGATATAATTTATGAGTAATGAACTATCTGCCGTCAAGCGCAGCTAGGCAGGTGGCTAATGATTGACGGTTTCTGATCCTAATCGAGTTCTGCTTCTTGGGTGAAGTTGAACTACCCTAACCCACCAACCTTACTTTCCACCACACCATGGATGTTAAAGTCGGCGACAGAATCAGCATTGACCGACACTTGGCGACTGTACGATTCGCCGGCACGATCTCTGCGTGGGATGAGACTGCGCTGGGCGTTGAGTGGGACGATGCTGAGCGGGGGAGGCACAGCGGAGAGCTCAAAGGCGTGAAATATTTCAACTGCCGCAGCGGCGCAGGGTCTTTCATCAAAAGTTCAAAGAAACGTGATCGCGTAAAGACGTTTTCTGAGGCGGTGATTGAGAAGTACGCGGCGGGGTATGAGGGGCAGGCTGTCAAGATTTCGCGGAGCAAAGTTATGGAGGAAGTGGGATTCGAGGAGTATGCAGAAAGGAAAAAGAGACTAGACGAGTTGGATATTGTTTCGCTAGGGAGAGAGTGCGTGGGGCGAATTGGAGAAGATTTGAAATTGAATATTACGTCACTGGATTTGGGATTTAACCTGGTTGGTTGGACTGAGGTGTTAGGCATCTGTGAAAGATTGTCATTAAGGAGTTTGAATTTGAATGGAAATCGACTGGGGAGCTTGGAAGGTTTGGCGTCAATTGAGACCAAGGGTTTGAACGGAATCAGGGAATTATCTCTATCAAGCACGTTGATTACGCCTAAAGAGTTGAAGGAGGTGGCTAGATGGTTCCCGAATGTTGAAGTTCTGAATTTGGCGGGAAACGAGTTGGAGAATGTCGATTTGAGCGATTTCAAGGCATTGAAAGAAGTTGATTTGTCATATAACCGATTCAAAGATATTCCGGAGGTGTCAAATGTTGAGTTGAACATTTCGCACAATGAAATTTCTGAACTGTCGCATGACGTGGATCTCAAAGTTTTGGACATTGGATACAATCAATTGAGCGACTGGAAAGCAATGCATAGGCTGGAAAGGGTCAATGTGTTACGGGTGAATGGAAATCCCTTCCACTCAAGACTCGCGGACGCTGACTTGTATGTCCTCGGAATGTCTGGCCACGTGACCAAACTCAACGGTGTCATAGTTCTATCACGTGTACGAGAAGACGCTGAAATCTTTTTTATGCGAAGAGTTGAGAAAGGAATGTTTGATTATGAGAGAGGCGAGAGGTGGACGCAGCTACAGGAATTGCATGGCGCGCAGACAGAGAAAACGTCGACTAATACGCTGAGATCGCGGGTTTTGGACCTGACATTGGACTTTAACGGGGAGAGAAAGGAAGTGAAGCTCATAAAGGGGATGAAGATCTATAAACTAGAAAGTCTGGCGCGAAGGAAGTACGGCTTGCAGGATGTGAAGTTGTCTTGTGAGGGAAGAGATATGGAATTGGACTTGGAGGATTATGTGGGAAGAATTGTTGAGGTTAAGCCGCTAGAAGTTGCATAGTTTAAATTATTAGTATATTGCATTGGATAAAGGTGTATTGTTTCTGAAGTGGAGATTTGCTAGCCATTTGCAGAGTGAAAAAGTATTATTATGTTGTACCATCTAAGTTATGGTCTATGCGAGTGTTGTTTAGCTCAGCTCCTGTAGTCCCCACTATGTTAGTAAATTCGAGGTACCTTGCGTCGAATCAGACTGAAAACAACGCCTGAAATTTTAAGCCTGAAAAGTTCGCGCCTGAAACCTAGTTCACGGAAACGATTATCATCGGCTTACACAGCACCCGCTACACTCGTGTGTGCGCTCGTGTGCCAGTACTCACCAACCCGTCACCCAAATACATGACCAAATTAATACCGATGCCTTTGTTGACGCTCTTGATCTCATCTGTCGACATTGTCAGCACACCTACGGCCATCGCATGGTCTTTACCCTCGCCGTAAATCGCCACAATTTGACCCTTCTCTAAACCCGGACTAGGCAGCATAGCTCCTGGAGAAGTTAGACCGGGGCACATGATATTGGCGCCGCCCAAGACAAACTTGATGGCGCCACGGTCGACCTGAACTCGTGGGAACAGTTCTGGGTACTTGTGAACAAGCTTCAACGTTGGAAATGGTGGGTCATCGAAATGCTGAACAAAAACGACTTCACTTCCCAGCGCATATAGAGAGATTTTGTTTGCACATTTGACTTGAATGAGCTGAGACTTCTTGGGGACAATATCGTCAATAATTGCGTCGGTGTCAGGGAAAGCCTCGACAAAGGTTGATTTCAAGCCTCGCTGGACTGAGGACTTGATGTTTGACCGAGAGTGAATATCTTCTCGGGTGAATCTTGTTAGAACCCACTGCGTGGGTATGGAATGGTCCAGTGGTGAGAGCGATAGGCTTTTGAGTTTGGCAGTAGATTCGACTAGAGGTTTGTTTTGTCCATCAGTCAATATGACAGTCGGCAATGCGGTAACGAAGCTTCAATGCACCAAAGTTCATTAGTCCCACGCGGGAATTCAATGGTTACTCGCTTGATCTGTCGCTTAACTTCATGTGGGCATCTCTGAGTCTCGCCAGCTTGAGACGATTCGTGCATAGTCGTAAAGATTTAGGCTGTGTCTTTGAGGAGCAGCGATCTAAGTCTGTCATTTGAGACTTGAGGAGGCAATGCTGAGGCCACGCTTACCTTGCTGATGGGTAGCTTTAGATGTTCAAGGGTACTTTCACCGGTTTCCGATCGAATTTTAACTCAAAACAACCACATTCTACCCACGTTTATGCACTTTTCAGTCAACTTGCATCAGCCACCATCGCTTCATAGCACCGTCGCCGCACCGAATTCCACTTGACCTCCGCAGAACCACAATAATCCCATCAACCCCATTTCTCAACTGGCCAAATTACCCTCACCTGCCCACTTCTTTCCTCGTTGCCTGTACTCACTTTTTAAACATTTCTGCTGCAAGTGAAAGCGCGCGCACTCTCTTCACGACTTTCGCGACACCCTCATCTCATTTCAGGCTACGATTTTAGAGCTCTAAGCCTAGCGACTCGATCGACATCAGATTTGGACTCTGCAGATCTATTAACATACCATTGACAGCATCGACTTGCTGTAGCGCCGCTAGCCTCCGCACTAACCGCCGCCGGATCGCGTGGAAAACAAACTCGGTTTTAACTAACCTCCTCAATTTCACATCACGGGTCAGCCTGAGCATAATTTTCAGCGACAATTTAAGTTAAAGTTTAACTCCACGCCTTATGGACGACGATAGAAAACAACAAGGCCACCGACGAACTGTCGACCATGGCAACACATACTCTCGCTATGTCATTGAACGTCAGCAGCGAGCCTTTGCTCTACCGGGCGTGATTCGACCTCAACAGGGCTTCATCGTCGAGACACAGCCTCCCAGACTCGATGCTCATTCTTCCCTATGCACCAAATTTGTTCACACATCGATAAACAAAATCAAACACCCAGTTCTATCGCTCACATGGACCCCAGAGGGTCGAAGACTGCTTACAGGTTCAATGTCTGGTGAGTTCACTCTATGGAACGGCATGACATTCAACTTTGAGACCATCATGCAGGCACACGAACAGCCTGTTAGGTCTTTGTGCTATTCTCACAACGACGAATGGCTTCTTTCAGGTGACCAGGAGGGATGCGTCAAGTACTGGCAGTGGAATTTCAATAATGTCAACATTCTGAATGCTCACAGAGAAGTCGTGAGAGAGATTTCGTTTTCTCCCGGTGACCAAAAGTTTTGCACAGCTTCTGACGATGGTACGCTAAAAGTATGGAACTTCAACACTGCTAGCGAAGAGTGCACGTTTACAGGGCACGGATGGGATGTTAAGTCATGTGACTGGCACGCTTCTCTTGGTCTAGTGGTTTCTGGGTCAAAAGATAATCTGGTCAAGTTATGGGACCCAAGAAGTGGAAAATGCCTAACCACACTTCATGGATTCAAAAACACGATATCAAAGACACTTTTCCAGAAGTCAGGCGGCCAGCAGCTACTAGCAGCCGTGTCTCGAGACCACACTGGCCGAATTTTTGACCTGCGAATGATGAAAGACATGGTAATTCTACGAGGACACAATTCAGACGTGTCTGCCCTAGCGTGGCACCCCGTTCACTCCAGCATCGTCACCACTGCCACCCACGCCGGTGGGATCATGCATTTTGACCTCAACACACACTTGCCAGAGAATACAACCGGTCTGACACCTATTCACACAATTCCCAATGCCCACGACTGGCCAATATGGAGCATAGCGTACCACCCAACTGGTCACTTGCTGGCCTCTGGTTCGAACGACAAAATGACGCGATTCTGGTGCCGAAGCAGGCCTGGTGATGATACCGCGTTCACCGACAAGCATTACGTGGAGGAGAAGAAAGATCAGTTCAGCAGGAGGAGGGACCCGAGATCGGAGCCAGTCAGACAGGAGCCGAAGGAGGTGCGAGAGAAGGTGGACAGAGGTGGTGCCATTCCAGGTTTGTCGGTTATGTAGCGCGAGATAGCCGTAAGAGACCACTTCAATAAATCGCTCCCTTTGCGGCTGACAAATCATTTCCTTGTTTAGCCATCAGTCGGAGATGGCCTTCCTATATTGGAATCCCCGCATCTTGCCCAACAACATCTGCTCCGCCGGCCGAGGTCATCAAATTTACAATCATCGTCAGGAACGCCTCGCGACCCCGCCTGGAGACAACTTCTGCGGCCATTTGGCCGTGCCCGCGGGTTATACATATCCTGCAGATCAATCTAGTACCGACTGGCAAGATCTCGGAGTCCCGGGGTCGGAGAATTAGCCGGGATAAACATCAGAGTAGATATTACTAGTCAATGATTCTCGTTATGATTGATAATGACCGTAACAGCCCTTATTGGTCCGAATTCGCTTCCAAATTGTTCCAAGGGTTGGTATAGGTTGATATAGATCAGCCACCGCATTGTATTTGAATTTTTGATTGATCCCTCCGCCGTTGTCTTCCGGAACAATCCTCTGATACTTTTGTCACCATAGACTTCCCATTAGCATTAATTCCATCTGCTTGACACACAGTATTGTATATTGCGTGTTCCGAAATATTTCTTTCTCAGGCCGTTGAAATATCACACGCCGCAGAGTAAGCCTCACACATATTACTAATGTATTGGCAAATATCACAAAAGCGCGTTACTCCGGCGCACCAAAAAAACAGGAAATGACCCTCCTTAAGGTTTTATCCAGCCGGCTCCTCGGAATAAATTGCGCTAGAGTTTGTTTTTATGCACTCTGCATCACGTTGGGGTGGAAGAGCCGAGGTGAATTCCCCGCATCACGTGACCCTCCCAAACCCTGATTTTCCTTACCCTATAGACCATGGCCTACTATATATAAAGATGGATTCCCAGCGCTATCTTATCAGTATTAGCGCTTGAAACGGAGCGCTCTACACAACCAATTATCACAACGAATCAACCATGAACCTCATCCCTGAACTTGTCCGAGATAAGGTGTCTCCACGAGCCTTGGATGTTCTCCAGAAGGTCGCCCTTTTTGTTGAAAAGGAATGTATTCCCGCCGAAAAGATAATTGAGGAAGCCCTGGAAGCTGAAGGTGGAAAGAACCGATGGACTGTGATTCCACCAGTTATGGAGGAACTCAAAGTTAAGGCCAAGAAGTTGGGCCTGTGGAATCTCTTCCTGCCCGCCAATTACTCTGAGGGTGCTGGATTCACTAACCTCGAATATGCTCTGATGTGCGAGCAGATGGGCCGAACTCTCTGTGCCGGTGAGGCCATGAACTGTTCCGCTCCAGACACCGGTAACATGGAAGTCTTTGCTCGGTATGCCAACGATGAGCAGAAGAAGAAGTGGCTCGTTCCCCTGTTGAACGGTGACATCAGATCTGCCTTCTCCATGACAGAAAAGGGCGTTGCTTCGTCTGATGCTACCAATATTTCCCTCGAGATCAAGCGAGACGGTAACGAGTACGTCCTTAACGGTACTAAATGGTGGTCTTCTGGTGCCGGTGACCCACGATGCAAGGTTCTTCTGGTCATGGGCCGAACCAGCACCACTGGCTCGCCATACACACAGCAGTCCGTTGTGATTGTCCCCATCAACACTCCCGGCGTTCACATTATCCGACCATTGAAGGTCTTTGGCTACGACGACGCCCCACACGGCCACATGGAGATTGAGTTCAGAAACTGTCGAGTGCCCGTCACCAACATCGTCAAGGGAGAGGGTGCTGGTTTCGAGATCATCCAGGGCCGACTGGGACCAGGCCGAATCCACCACTGCATGCGAACTATCGGCGCTGCTGAGGTCGCTCTGGAATGGATGGTGAAGCGAGCCGTCGACCCAAATCGAAAGACTTTTGGCAAGCTCCTCAAGGATCACGGAATTATCGTTGAGTGGATCGCCAAGAGCCGGATCGAGATTGACTACGGCCGACTGCTGGTGTTGGCTGCTGCTCACAAGATTGACATTGCTGATCCAAAGGGTGCCCTGGTGGACATCTCCAAGGCCAAGGTCGAGTGTCCAAACATTTGTCTGCGAGTCGCTGACCGAGCTATCCAGGCTTACGGTGCCCAGGGTGTTTGCCAGGATACACCAGTCGCCAGAATTTACGCATTGAACAGAACTCTGAGAATTGCAGACGGCCCAGATGAGGTTCACTTGAACCAGCTCGGACGACGAGAGATTGCATACCAGGCTAAGCTGCAGGAGTTTAAGGCGAACCTCTAGACTCCCAGTAAAGTGCTGCCAGCCTGAATTTAGTCTTCGCAGGATGAATGTATAAGCCGGTGATTAAAATAATGAATAATGGTCACTCGTACCCTTCATATGCTTCAGGGATTAGATGAGCCCTGTCTGATTCACTCATGAGATGTGTAAACGTTATCTCAACACAGGATGCGTATATCTTTTGTGCGCGCTTAGAGACACAGCTAAGTCCAGCGCTTCATTGAAGTGAGCTGAGGTTCACCAGCAGTGACCATTGTGACAGAAACAAAAACAGTTGCACTTGCGGTTACTCTTATCAGTTGTTCTGATTATCGTAATGATAAGTTGTGGGTTCCGTGACCTAGTGTATAATGTATTCTATTATAGGTGAGTTTCTCCGAAATTGGTAAGGAGAAATTCAGCATTTAATCTTTATATATTTGTGTGTGCGCGTGGTTCAATGCGGCTGAGGTCTTTGCTTGCATGGCTGTCTTGATGCGCCTCGTTCCCTCTGTCCGTCACGCGCCGTTTTACAAGCACAAGATTTTTGACAGCAAACTGTTCCGTGACTTCGCCGACGGAGGCACACTCTCGGCCCAACCCAAATAACCATTTCAGCGAGGAAGTCGGCGCTGACATTCAGATGGGCGTGCGAAACGCCAACGACTTGCTCGGTCAGCAGCGCTTCCACTACGACAACATCTCGCGTGGAATTGCACAGATCATACGGGCTCAAGAGGAGAACACCGCTCTACTGGTCACACTCACCAAAGCAGTCGGTGATTTGGACTCGAAGGTGACTGGTATCGAAGCTGAACTCACTCTGGCCGGGTTGAAAGCAGACCGTCGGGAAGCACGGATGGACAGCAATTTCAGGGAAATAAAGGCCCTCTCCCGACAATCCGGGGTAACATCTGCACGAGCTACCCAAGTGTTGGCAACCGGAATTGCCAACAGAATGACTGAGGCAATGTGCCAGACAACTAATCAAATTCAGCAGATCATAGCGGGAAACGCAGAGATTGAAACAGAGGAACTCACTTCTGAACCAGACTCTAGCAGTGAAGATTCGACAAATAAACCGCTCGCGGCCGATTTTCAGTTCGACAAATCGATTGAAACTGTGAGCGATCTATGGATTGAGTGGACGCAAGGGCGACCCGGCTTTGTGTCGGTAGAGGAATTCCTTCGGTCTGGGAAAGTTGGAGATAAAAAGTCACATTACAACCGTCGTCGCCACCTCATAGCAGCCATCTACCGCTGCATCTCTTTACAAGGCGGATTTCCAGAAGTAGCAGTGGCAAAGTTCGAGAAGTTGCGAATCGAAACTGGCTGGGGACTCCAACGGCTCAACGAGTTGATGTTCAAGCCTCATTTTGCCAAAAATATGCAGCAGCCACAGCCATATTCGCTGGAGGAGTTATTGGAGCTGATCAGCAACGAAAGGTTCGCTGAGATCAAGGCCGAGTACCAAAAGCCGTGTAACGGCAAGTGAGAGCTGACCTCGCGTGTTTTAGACACTGTATTTAATCAATCAAAATCATCTATAACTATATAACAAATTGTATTCTAGCTCATTATAAGGTGTTAGATGTGTGCTGAGTCTGTCTTGCCGTCTGGCATATTCTGCATTGACATATGGACTTACGCGACAGAATTTTACTATAGATTTAAGGTAAGACCGTCGAACGAACATATGGCTCCGAAACGTCAGACCAGAAACCTGTCAACCACGTCAACAACAGGCGTAACCTTATTACGTAGACACTAAGCTCTCGAATTACTTCATTTCTCTCATTAGTAAGTCCAATTGGCCTCAATTCCGCCTTTGAAATCCAGAAAAACTTATCAACTCGTCTTGCCAAACACACAATTCGAGCCTCACGATAGTCGGACTTCAGTACCCTTGCCCAAGCCCTCGCCCTAGTTACCCGCCAGTCGTTACTTCCTAGTCAGCGACCCACCAATAGTACAGCCTATCACCTCGCCTTGGTTCACCAGCAACGGAGAAATGAATTTGCTCGACACGCGCAAATTTCGTGTTAGGTAAGCTGCAGTTAACTGATTATGTAAGCTTTTTTTATACGAGGGACTAAATCTCCATGGACCTGTAACATGGTTGTCTCGTGCAATTTTGTATGATTAAGTATGCTACATTTTGTAGTTCTACTGCGTCGTTTAGTAGTTCCAGTTAACCCTCTCTGTGCGGGTTGTGAGTTAACTGACACGGCCTCGCTCACTCACTTTGTTCGCGGCTCGGTTTGTGCTTTAAGGTCGTGGTCGCCAGACAATCTTTCTGTTCTTGATAGAAGACCACTTCCATCTCTTAATCACCACGGACATACCCCACAGGGTGGCCAGGGTGAACAAGGCCTTCATGCCCATTCGCTTTCGGTCGTCATGCTCTGGCTCAGCGGCCCAGTTCAGGAAGGTGGTGACATCCTTGGCCATCTGGGAGGTAGTAGCTGGGGTTCCATCCTCGTACTCAACCAGTCCGTCAAACAAAACTCGACCCATGGCGATGTTTCCGCCTGGGAAGTATGGGTTGTAGTTCAAGCCAGCTGGGACAGAGGCACCGGCTGGTGGCTCGTCTGGGTAACCAGTCAGCAGGGAGAAGATGTAATCGGCACCACCGTGTCGCGCCTTAACCATCAGCGACAAATCTGGTGGGAGGGCTCCCTGGTTAGCAGCTCGGGCAGCCTGTTCGTTCTCGTATGGAGCTGGCATGTAGTCGGCCAGCTTACCGGTTCGCTTTCGCGGGTTTCCCTCATCATCTGGTTCGTCATCGTATTCGAAAGCCTCAGCCATCTCTCGGACCTCGGAGTTGGTGTGAGAGACACCAACCATAGTTCGCCAGGCGACCAAGTTCAGGGAGTGACAGGTGGCGCAGACCTCTCGGTAGACTTGGTATCCTCGTCGAATGGACTGGTGATCAAAGGTAGAGAGCATACTCTTGTGAGGCCACTCGTACGCTCCGGCGTGAAGTCCGTGCTCGGCTTCGGTCATAGCCTCGGCTTTCTGCATAGACAGATGGGCAGCATAGGCGCCGACACTAGCGCCGGCAACTCCCAGACCAATAGTCTTTGGCGATAGTCGAAGGGTCTAGTTAGCATTGGCGAAGCGGATTAATTCGGCGTTTTGTTTCCCCGGCAATTTCGATTTCGGTGATTCGTTGTACCGTCGATTGAGATTTGCTGACAACTTTTGCCGTAATCGCGTCGTCGCTGGTTTATACTCACGCTCCTCCACATAGTATGTGTGTGATGAAATGTGAATGGGCGAAAATTTCAGTAAGTAACTTATTGGTGTGTGCTGATTGGTCAATACAGGGTTACCCGGACTCCCAATACATCATCAAATTTGACCACAGGGAGGAGAGTTGATGTAAGGTTAGGGTTGGGGTGAGGGTTGGGAGTGACGCCGGCTCGAGGCGTGCGCGCATGGAAACTGGAAGCTGGTGATTGGACAGGCTAAAGGGTCTAGGCGGACAAAGCTTGCGGTGACTATTAGCATCGACTACTAGCATCAGCGTCAATTTTGTTTGTAGTAAGCTGAGTATGTCGCGCATGATCGAGCTATTAGTGTCGTGGGTTTTGCACAATTCCATTCGTGATTTGTTTTGAGGTCTGCTAGCTTGGAGACAGGTTGTTACGTATACAGATCGATCGATATGCAAATCCAACAATTTATGATATACACTCCACAGTTATATAACCAAGCGTTGCGTTGAATTAATTTTTGTGGTATTTCTGACATCGTTACACCGGGTGCATTTGGTATATAGGAAGACTGTCTCGCATCTTAATTGGCGTCTGGAATTATCGTGGATAAATATTGTTCATGTCAGCTAATGGAGATTCATATTCATTGTTGATGCATGTACTAAAGATGTTTTGTGCAGTGTTTAATTAATTTTTTCAGAGTTCTGGTAAATAGTCACACTTTATACTTACATTTATACACGCTCGTACATTGGTTGAATGTCAACTCAGTCTCTTTGGCACAGTGATATGGTACTTTCACTCGCTCAGGAAAAGCTGGTTTCGGGTAGCGCTCTTTTGCGTATGCGTTAAACGATATAATTATATCATTTTGCAATTGCTTGCCATTAATTGCCTTGACTAAGCAAGTGCTGAGTCCTAATCAGTTGACGTGCCGACAATTAAAACGACCGCCGTCAGAAGCTCTCTCGTCCACTGGAGTATACCCCAATTTCTGCCGCCGTAGTATAAAGATGCCCACTAATAGCGGTATGAAATCGAAGTGCGCGCGTGCTTCACACTTGTTGACTATGCGGCGCCTTCCCAAATAGGAGTTGCACCTAGGATGGACCACCACTTGGCTACAAAATCATCAGCTGAAAGTTTATTATAAATCCATACATCGATCCTAGTTGCCTAATTCGCAGTTCGCTCAAGAATGGCTGGGAAAGACGAAACACTACAAGATGTTGTTTGATTCCACGCCGGAAATTCCCAAACGTTAATTTACAAATTAATTAATCTGGAATGTTAATTGAACCAAGCTAGTCTTGTAATTGATACCCTCAACGAACCATTCAAGCCGTTAGGGATCGGCAAGCCTCAGAGAGCGGGGCTGTCTGTTCGTTCTTCCGATACCGTTCAGGGTTAGCTAGTGTATGAGCCATTGGTTAATTCAGACGATAAAGCAATGAGGGCACTGCTATTAAAAGCCAGTGAGACCATCTCATCGCAGCCCGCCAAGATGTGTTTGCTTGACTATGGATCCTGACGCGGCGGGTCACGTAAGTTCTGCTCATTTCAACTATCCGGGTCATTGCCTCATGGAGATTGCATGGTCATAGCCTCTCTAGGCGGAGTGAGGAGCTGTTTTTGAGGCAAACCAGCTTTCATCGCACGCAGCTGTAGGACAGCACTCCTTAAGCCGTCCAGTGGCCCTTCGAGAATGTGATCAGAAGCAATCGACAGCTCTCCAAAAAATCTCTGTTCCCACTGACCCTCAAGGTAGAACTTTGGCGATTGAACCAAGTGGACCCTCAAGAGTCCAGTCTTGCAATCAGCTGGCGATTTCAGTAACTTCATTTTGACAATACTATCAAACGACACTTCCAGCACACGGCGAGCCTCATTCCTCATGGTGTACACCAACTTGTTTCCTACGCAATCGTAGCTTACCAGCGAGTCGAGCCTGCCTCGGTAGACAAAGTGGCCAATTGCTATCGCATTCACAGGAAGCTCAACGGTCATGGCGCTCAACTCAGATTCTTGTTCCGCAACTTCTGCGGTCTCTTCGAGTTTAATCTCTGTGGTCTGTTCAGGTTCGGCCGACTGAACATCTGAAACCAACTCATCGGAACGCAATTCGAGTTTTGGTGACAGCATCGCAACAGTCCCCGGGGTGTGCTCCATATCGACTTCTAAGCTCTGTTCTGACGCCCGCTCGATTTCTGCAGCTCTTTCAGGTTCTATTAGGCCATGCTGCAATGTTGGTGTCAAGGTCTCTTCTCGATTTGGCTTTTGTCGTGATCTCATTAATCTCTGTGTTCGCTGTACTATAGGGGTTTCTTCAAGGTCCGAGGTAGATACATCTGACAGCCCAGGCTGTGGTGTTTGTTCTGAGTCTCTCCTCTGCAGTCTCAATGACTTTCGCGACGGCTCAATTTCGCTCTGTCCAGGTAGTGGTGCTGGTTCTTCTTTTAAGGTCTTGTTTCGGGATCCAGCTGCCCTTCGCTGGAGCTGATTTCGCTTCTTCTCGAACCAACGATTTACATATTCCGGCTCTAGGTCCATTTTCCGTGCCAAAGCTTTGCGCTGCCGGGCAGTCGGGTTCTTTCTCTTTTTAAACTCCTTTTCAAGAAACTCTCGCTTGTAGTTGTCTGTATCGTCAACCAAACCCAGTTTTTGTCTCTGTCGCTGGAACCAGCACTTTACTGCAGTGGGCCTCTGCCCTGTCCGCTCACCAATTTTGACCAATCGTTCCTTTGTCAAATGCGGGCACCCGGAGAACTCCCGCTCCAATATAGCAGTTCGCGTTACTCTGGGACTGTCGTTCATAGACGAAGATTGCCTTGCTTGGTGGAACCACCTGTAGACATCTCTAGGTTTCATTTCCAGCATAGAAGCCAACTCCTTACGCCTCTCAAGCGACGGGTTCTCATCTTTGAGGTATTCTTTCTTCAGAATTTGCCGTTTCGAGTCAAAGGGGTCCAAAACAACGCCAGCGTTCTTTAGTTTTTGCCGCTGAAGATGAAATCGGCTTCTCACGAAACTGGCCGTTACACTGAGTCGCTTTGCTAGCTCATTTTCCCTGGTACGCGTCAAAACCTTGTCGCGTTTGAACTCCTGCTCTAATACTTCTGTTGGGGTCTTGAGTGGCCCATTTTTAGCTCTAGATCTGGTGCTCGTCATAATGCACGCCACATGTCATTGTCCCAACCCGCCATCGCATGTCTCACTAGCTGGGACTGGGGTGCATGCTGACTAACAGATTATGTAATGCGCGTAGTCAAGCTCTGAGACAAAGGGGTTCATCAAGTGTGAATGCATTAAAGTAAAATCATTAGTAATTAAAGCCAGCCAGGCTATTTGTAAAACACCAACCGAGGTCCGGGCATTACGACGAGTGTGCACCTCTTCGTTGTATGGCGAGTCGGAGTCAACGGCTGTTGTGGTGGCGGCACAGCTGCTTTCAGCGCATATAGTTTTTCAATTTCTGTTCTCAAATCGTCGTAAAGGCCTTGAAGAACATGTTCAAACACCGTTGACAGCTCGTGATCTTCCTCTACCCAATCGTCCTCAGAGGCGATGTATAACCTCGGTGAAGTGTTGAGATAGACAGTCAAGCAGCCGGCCTTGCGGTCTGTTTGGGACCTGCGAAGTCTCATATTAACAATATATTTGAACGGCACTTCGACAAGGACCCGCGAACCGTCTTGCAGTAACGTGTAGACCAATTTCTCTTCTGCGGGGGAGTAGCTGACAAGCACATTTGAGCCAGCTTTTCTTTCGTGCACAAACTCACCAACAGTTATCGAATAGACTGAGAGCATTAAGCTTTGCATCTTGACTCGTTCAGGCTCGCCGACTGGCTCAAATTCAGAAGCTCCTTGTTCACTTTCACTCATCGCGTTGTTCGATTCGATTTCGATGTTGTCCGTCTCCGCGTTTAGGCCAGCCTGGTCCTTTTCTAGGCGAATCGCTGCGCTCGCCGTCTCCACTTCTCTCGTCCCCAATGGCTCCATTGGCTGTGCCGTCACCAATGGATCGATTGGCTGTGTCACCAATGGCTCTAGCGGATTCGCAAGTGCTGTGTCTATCTTATTCGCTGCCCTCTCCTCGCTCGGGTGTTTATTCCTGAACTCTCTCAGCGGCCGCTTGTGGCATAGTGTGTTCCCCAGCCCTGTCCTCCGTCTCCTTCTGCAGATCCAGCTCTTGACATAGATCGGCGTCGGGCATATATGCTTCGAGACATTTGCTCTTCTTAGCTCGATACCCACCCCAGGCACTGTGGTCTGAAGCCACCGGGTATGTCTGAACCAGTTGTACACGTACTGTGGCGACAAGCCTAGTAGCGAGGCCAACTCCCTTCGCTTCTTCGGCGAGGGGTTCGTATTCCGAATAAACGCCGCCTCGAGAACTTGCCGTTTGGTGTCGACCGCTCTATGCCGAGCATTGTCCACTACGAGCCCTGCTTTGCTGTCGAGTTCTGCTGCTCTGGCCAGACTCAAAATGTCTTGGTCAAATTCTTGTAAGTTCGTGACCGGCGTCGCGTTGGCTGGCCGTGGTGAGCTCATGTCACTCTAGCCGAGTAAGTGATGATTCTGTCTAAGGTCGAATTAATGTGATAAGATCATGACAAAGTCACGCACTTGCGTACTTGCGTATGCATGAACGACACAAGTTGTGGCGTTCGATTGAAGTTTGGTATAGGTGAGTGGTGACGCGCTTGAATAATAATTCGCCAAACTCCCAATTGACGACCGTTATAGCCTAGAAAAGATGAAAATTTCAATTGACACAGACTTAAATCGAGACAATCCTTCGCAGTACAGAATCATAATTCTACGAATGTATGGCATTTCACCACAGAAAATACACATTTCAGGTTAATTATCGCGAGTCTCAAAGTTCAGGCACTCGACTCACACTCTAGCCAGGTGTTGAGCATCGCTTTGCTATTTGGTTCTAAGCGTGGTGTCAGCTCAGGCCTGCGCTCTCAGAAAGCACCTTGAACGCCGCTTACGCAATGGCATCTAGGGCCAGAAGTTCCAAGGTCACTCGTTCAGAGCTATAAATTAGCTGCTACTTAAGCCTCCAAGCCGAATTGATATCACGTGCAGGAAGATGTTCAGGTAAAATAGCGAATTGCACCGAATAGAAGCCTGACAGTTGTTCTCTTGATTAGCGGGGTGACTATCGGGAGGCTGGGTTAGGTCAATGTGCGGCTTCACGTGACTACTTCACACGTTGGGTAAGGGCTTTCAACAGCTTCGACAACACTGGAATGATACCTATGCGCCGTCGTTGAGGCATTCACCAGCGTACGGAGGCTTAGAGATTGAGAATATTCAGTGGTCAGCGTGGAAACCACTCTCAGAGATCAATACGGCGACGAGCGCTATTGAACGCGACCGAACGCGACTGAACGCGACTCAGACGCCAAAAGGTGTACGCACACGAGGAGATTCGACACGCGTTCTTTGCATAACTAGATCGACACTGATACGATGGAAGAGGTGGGCAGACTCACAAAACGGTCACTGCGGCTGATACGAAAACTTGATTCTGAGGCCGAGGATCTGTGGAGAGGCGAAAATGGAGTTCATGAGCTGCTCCAGCAATTGCAGAAATCTAAAGAAGAATCTTTGCCGGAAACCATAGCGCAAAAGACGTTGCGAGTACGAATTCTTCGGTTGAATACGTTGGCTGAGGCTACTCATCTACACGATGCCGTGGAAAGAGCATACGCTAGTGCATTGAACGAAGTCATGAAACTCAATGGTGGCGTGGAACCGGTTTTGGATGAGTTGAGTATCAAGCCACCAAAGCCTCTCGTTACAGCTGCCGAGGCAAGAAAGAAGGGTAGGAGATCAAAAGTACCGGAAAAAGTGTCTGAACCGGTGAAAGCTTTAGAGCCGGTTATTGCTGAGCCTGAACCCGAGCCAGAGGTCGGTGGCGAAGAGGTCTATTGCATATGTCGCGATGTCTCCAGTGGACAAATGGTTGCGTGCGACGACCCCAACTGTGAAACCGAATGGTACCATTGGCGATGTATCGGCATGAAGAAAGCTCCGAAGGGTGAGTGGTTTTGTGACTCTTGTTTGGAGAGAAGAGAAAAGAAGAAGTCAAAGGTGACAATAAAGACGACAAAAAGGGAAACGCCGAAAAAGAATGTTCAAACTGCAAGAAGTGATCGAATAAGTTTGAGGCACGCAAAGGTGGAAAAGGATAAATATCCGTCTGCTGCCAGAGAAAGGAGGCTGAGGGGTAGATGATTTAAACGGAACATAACCGAAGGTTATGCGATGGATGCAAGAAGAGAATTTAACGGGGCCATGTGATGGCTTTACCTGTTGTCCTAGAGGTTAAGCTGTTAAGCTTTAAATCAACGACTCGAACGGGCTCTCCTCTGAATTACTTCAAGTTTCGTTGAATGGGGTATATCCGCGACCTTTAACCGTCTCGATGAGCAACATCCGACCCTTCTGTTTCATCCGATATCATTTATCGCTAATGACTACGACTTTCCTGAATTTCCATGGGAACTCAACACCACGCCTTGGGAGACTGCAGACTATCTGCAATGTTTATACATTTCAACCAGGTGCGCTCGCTTCGAAGTGGCGAGTCTCGTAAAGTGGGTGAGATTGAGTCCTTTCGACAACGGTTTTTGAATGAAAATGAGCGTCCACTTCTCATATTGCCTTCTCAAAGAACGGTTACTTACAGACCATGCTTCGATACTTTGCGGAAAATGCCCTCAGAATAATTGCCGTGTTGACACGATACGGAACAATCTTTTGAACATAGATTTAGTGTTGAGTCTTCTCATGACCTCCTTAATGCTAGCTTGATCTGGATCCTAATTAGGTGTCCTCGTCAATGTCTTAAAGTTCTGCATGTAACGTCAGGTTCTGAAAACATAAACCCTCCAGGGCAGAGGATCATTCATCAAAGCAGGTATATACACTATTCACACTATTTATTCTTTGCTGCAGATGGGACCGGGGCATTCTTCCAGACATCAGCGTCAAAAAAGTACAACCACGAGAAGCCGACCCAGGACCCGATGACACCCACGGCGCAGTACACCGAAATGGCCATCAGATTGAGGAACTCGTACTTTGGTAGAACCACAGGCACTGACACGCTAAATATCATGACAGGCACGAATCCAATCAGGTATATGAGAATGGCTCGGTCGAGCAGGAAGACTCGTTTTCTGAAGGAATGGACTGTGACCAGCTGGCTGAAGGCAAAAAAGAACATGACGAACCAGACAAATGTGTAGAGTGTCTTTGTCAGAGTCTCTGCTGTGGTAAAAACCAGGGGGAACAGGGACACGTAGCCAGCGACAGCCAATGGGGTGAAGGCCGAGAGTACTCGGCGATCTCGAAGAACCAAGAAAGTGAATGGGAAGATGACGAGAAGAATAGCCTTCTCGTGGACGTGCCATCCAAACAGGAAGCTCGCGTATCCGCAGAGGGTTAATGAGGCGACAAATCGTTCATGGGAAGGGTCCAATGCTAGAGGAATCAACGCCAGAATCTGGTAGAACAGCGTCAAAAAGAAGGTAAGTCTTGGCTGGATGTCTGGCAGAATGGCAAACTTGACATCGCCAACCAGCCCCCGCGTAACAGAGGGGATAGACACCTTGTAGACCACGCTGAGAAGTCGGTCTGCGAACGAATAGATAGCCCACACGTTTGGTGCCCAGTATGAGTGGGTGAGGCCTCGTGAGAATGGAAATAATCGAGCCAGCAGATTGGGGATCTGGTTGTAGTAGACAAACGGTGCAAAGGCAATCACAAACGTGCCCACGACAGCCGTCCCCAGCTTGACAGTATTTGGTAGGTTGATGTATGGCATCTTTGGCATGATGAGGTATACCCTCAGCAAGTAGACAAAGTATGCCGGTGCCAGGTAGAGGTAGATGTGCTTGAAGCACAGCAACACGGCAAACAGGAAACCACTCAAAAGCAGATCATTGTTCTCTGCAGCGGTAATCGAAAAGATAAGAATACCATACATCATTCCATTGTACTGGAAGTGGATGTTATCGATTAATAGTAGGCCCGGACTGAGTAGAATTGAAGCGGCAATCACAAACACCCTCAGTTTGTAGAGCTTGTCCTGGTTCCTCGTTGTGTGAGATTTGACATAATACTGCAAACTGAGAACCAAAATGATTTCACTGGCAATGACAGTAGCTCGCTGGTAGAAGATGGTTGGCTTTCCATAGGTCCCCAGCTCAGTAATGTCGAAAATACCGTCCTCTCGAACCACTTTCGGGACAAATAGAGTGAGGAAGTACTCGAACCATGCAAAGAAAGGTGGGTAGTCCAGTGTCCATTGATTGGTGTTTTCAATGTACCATTGATTCAACGGTAGCGTATGTGTGATTGCCAGCCAGTTTCTGTGAACTTCAAAGTCTGTGGAGTGGTAGCCGACGAAGAGTAAACACTTCAGGCACGTGGCAGCTATCCAAATGTTCCAGAGCGTCGTCATTTTGGGTATTAGAAATTAGTGATGACAATTGGTGTAGAGATATATGCTGTTGAGGCTCAGGGAGTAGCTCTAACTCGACTTTCAGAGCTCCAAAACAGTAGAAACTGGTCCAAATTCGTCGCTTAACACGGTTAAAGTATCGGATTGGTGAAGTTGAGCGTCTAAGCTTCTAGAACCACTAGATCTATGCTGTCGGCGGCAAACGGTGTTGGCCCCCCGAATCTGCTCGTTTCAAGGCAACCCTATTAGCGGAATCCGAATCTGAACTCAGAACTCGCCTAATAGACCGTACTGTATCTGGCGTTAGCGATGCCGGCACGGGAGATCTAGCGCTGTGCTGGCAGTGTTGGTGACGCTTATTAGTGCGAGGTGTGCGCGCATCACGATGCCATGAGACTAGAGACATCGAGTCACCTGGTGACATTATATCCCAGCAACGCCTTGGATTCAAGCGAAAATGTAGGACGGAAGGAAGAAGATGGAAGGAAATGGACTGGCTTCTATAGCATTGCGTCACGTGCTCGGCCTGAATACGCCACGCCCACTCCGCTCGATTCCGGTCTGGACCTGAAACTGGTGGAACGGGAAGGTAACCAATACGTCAAAGTTGGTTCGGAAGAGATCGGAGAGTTCACTGGCGACGGAAGGAGTCTGGCTCAGTTTATCGCCAGCTGGCGAGACGCGATGGAGGAGAGCTTATTGGATAATGTGATTTCTGAAGACGAAGTTGATGAAACTGAGAGCAATTCTGAGAAAATGACGAGAACACTCACGGGGCGACACGAAGAGTTTATCGCAGAGACTGGAATTACTGTCAGAGTGATCACGTGGAACCTCCAAGGGAAACCAATCGCAGAGGATGATCGGCTAGACCTGTTGCTCGGTTTCCCGGTCATGAAAGATCTCTACGTCATTGGATTCCAGGAGACCGATAAGCTTGGTCGGAATGTTGTTGCGAATCTGGAGACTCTTGCCAATACAAAGCGGTACATCCAAGAGGCCTTGGGCGATGGATATGTGTCGATAGCTCACAACCAACTACTTGGCCTGATGGTTCTGATATTGACGCGAAAGGAGTTAGTCGATCAGTTCACAAACATTCGAACAGACACCACCGGAACTGGTTTCCTAGGGGTCTGGGGCAACAAGGGCGCTGCATCTATTTGGATAGACGTGGCTAAGGATCCAAATGTCGAAGACAGCGGCACGACCTTTCAGTTTGTGAACTGCCACCTGACTGCTGGCGACGAGTACACAGAGAGGAGAAGGTGGGAAGTTCAAGAAATCGAAAAGAAGCTGGGTTTCACGGAGCACTGTGTGCTTTTTGGCGACTTGAACTATCGAGTTACCATGGACAGAGATATGGTTGTTGATTTCGCTCAGAGACAGGAATACGAGACAATTCTGAATCAGGACCAGTTGAGGAACGAGCGAATGTTTGGGCTCTTGAAATCTTTCGAAGAAGCGGACATCAATTTCGCTCCGACATACAAGTTTGGCCCTACGGCGGACTATGATCTCGGCAGGATTCCGTCCTACACTGACCGTATCCTCGCGCGGGGCTTTCAGATTTCAGAGTACAACAGCATTCCGGCATACCTGAATTCTGATCACAAGCCCGTTGTGGGTGATTTGAGCGTGGACATTCCCCTGATTGATTTTGAAAAGAGGAAATTGATTGTTGACGAGCTGCTGAAAGACTGGGACTCAAAGGAAAACGCACAGAGACCAAGCATCAGCATTTCAAACAATGATGTGGTTTGCAACGACTGCAGACCGTTACAGCGCCGAGAAGAATGGATTACTCTAAGGCATGCTGGCGGACCGATCGTCAAGTGGCGTCTCACGTCAGTTCTTGAAAGTGGTACGTACGGCTGTGTTGCTGTTGAGCCGGACGAAGGAGTGCTGCCACCGGGAGCTGAGCAAAAGGTCAAAATTTCGTGCACACTTGGCATCAATCAGAGTGCACAGCAGATTTTGGTCTTCAAAGCCAAAGGCGGTGCTGATTATTTCGTCATTTGCGAGTTCCAGCCTGTGAAGTCAAGCCTCGGCGTGAGTTTGGATGTTCTGAGTCGAATGCCAGAAGGAATCCGTAGTGGCTCGTTGGGTGACTCGACAAACCTACCTAAGGAGATCTGGTCGTGTATTGACTACCTGTGGACGAGACAGAAGCCTGTTGATCTTTTCCAGAACGCCAACAAGCTTCTTAAAGGCACGCGACACGAGAAGTTGGAACTTAATAGTTTGGAGAGCGAAATTCTGGAATGGTTGGATTGCGGTAAGGGCATCGATGTTGAAGTTCTTGACGCCGCTAATCAAATGGAAAACTCGGGAGTCTACGCTGTTGCCGCGGTCTTTTTGCTGATTCTGCATTACCTGGCCGACGGTGTTGTACCCAAGGAGAACTACTATCAGGTGGTCAAAGACGATGTGAACCTGGCGCTGGAAACAATGAGCAGGGTCAATGTGAATGTGTTGCTCTACCTCTGTGGCTTCCTTAGCCAGTGCGTGAAGGAAGACCTGGACAAGGAGGGTTTGCTGGACATTTTTGAGCCAGTCGTAGTGAGGGTGGACGAAAATGTCAAGGTCAAGACGGGCAGAGAGCTCAGGAGAAATTTTCTGGCCCAGCTCATGGCGTGACGTTATTTATGTATTTATTCTGCATAGTCATAGAATCAGTGTACTTCAGTGAATCTGCCAAAGTAGAATGACATTTTGGCGCAGGAAAGCGTACTTCATGCACTGTTAGTTCAAACATACAAACTCATAACCTATGTATTAGCCTCTGGCACGAATCGTCAATGACTATCGGCCGTCGCTGAAGGGAATCCATGCTAAACTCATCATATCTCGAGCACCGCGTATCTCACTCGTAACCCATATCGTACGACAACACCTTAACCCAACAGCACTGGAGCACGTCCAAGCGTAGTACCAGATCCGGTATGAATATCCATCTCGCCCTCTGCATCCTTAACCAGGTTCAGCACAATAGCGTTTAGCTCCAGGGCTTTTCTCCTTTTCTCCAACAGCTTTTTCTGTGTGTTACTCAGCTCATCAACATCTCGCATGACCTGATCCTCTTGATCCTTGTTGAGGTGCTGTTTCATGTAAGTAGCGTTTCGCTTCAGCTTCTTTGCATTTTTCTTGGAAATCTGTCGCTTGGTTGTAACAGCGCCTCCTAGTCGGGCCAAAATAGGGCCATCTGACGTGTTGAGAGTGAGGCCGATCTTGGGAATACCTCGGCTCTTGATGGAACTCTTTGGCTTATTGATGGTGTCTGGCATAGCAATTTTTTGTATGTGAGTGTGGTGCGTTTGTGATAAGGTGAAAAAAAATTGAGCCGCATAAGACTTTGAGCCGCAAGCAGTTTAGACGGGGCAACGCGACTGATTATGGGTGAGGGTGGGTTAGATAGAATTGATGTAGGTGAAACTGTTACCCCATGAGTTGTTAGACTTGTGTAGTAAGTCCTCTACATAAGATATGAAACTAGTAACAGTCTTATAAGCTAAGGACAGTAACCCTAAACCTGATTTGGAGTCACGTGAGATGCAATATCATATAAGCGGCTGTAACATCGCGAAAATAATTTCGCAATCACGATACGATTACAAGCGGCCATAAGGCCATTGGCGAGTCATAGGGTCCACACCAGATACGGAATTAACGCATTTAGCGGACTTAACCGGACTACACAAAAGGTCTTGGCTCGCACGATGAAGACGTACATTCAAGTGCTGAGCCACCCGAACAGCGACACAAATGGCCCGGCGATATGTCTACAGAACTCCCAGGGTGAGAAGTACCTGTTTGGACACGTGTCTGAAGGTCTCCAACGGGCGCTAGGCCAGCACAAGATTCGAATGGCAAAGCTAAAGGGCGTTTTCCTCACTGGAAATTTAACCTGGAACAGCGTTGGAGGTCTGCCTGGATTTCTGCTGACAGTTACCGAGCAAGGTGTTAGCAAGCTTGTTGTCCAGAGCGGTAGCCAGGGAACGAATTTGCATTGGGCTACTTCGACGTGGAGGAACTTCATTTTTCACAATATCCTTGATTTGCGTGTGTTGGATGCCGAAAGTGTGTTTGAGGATGAATATATCAGCGTAACGCCGATTAGCGTGGAGTCTGAAGAGTCCGATGGTTGGAAAGGCGTTGCCGGTTTCGAAAAAACGAATAGGATTGATCATTTGCCGGAAAACAAACCTGTCAGGGCTTCCAGTTGTTATATTATTCAGTTGGCGCAACGGCGAGGAAAGTTCATGGTTGATAAGGCAAAAGCTCTCGGTGTGAAGCCAGGGGTGTTGTTCAGAAAGCTGGCAGACGGAGAAAGTGTTACTACAGAAGATGGAACGGTGGTCACACCGGAACAAGTCCTGGAAAAAGCGCCTAGTCCAGCGCGTGTCTGTGTTGTGGACTGCCCTGATAAGTCTTACATCAAAGGGCTGAAAGAGATCAACTGGAGGAAGCGAAAGACAGATTTTGAGCTGAAGGCAGTCTATCACTTTGTTGGTCGTGAAGTCGATGTGTTTGGATCCGAGTACAAAGAGATTATTGACCGTTTCGGCTCAAATGTCAAGCATATCATTTCACATCCTGACTACAGTCCAAACGGAATTGTTTTAGAGGCTGCTTATGAGCTAAACTCAAAGCTGCGGCAGTTTTACCCCAGCAACTTTAGAGATTTCGTCAAGGGCAATGGGAAGCGATGGACTGGAGAGCATAGACCGTTGAGGGCTTTGGATATCACAAGTTTAGAGCCAAAATTTCTCTTTGACGGGTCGCACGCACTGGGTGGGGATCTGAAGGAGCAAAGTAATTCAACGAGTCCCCAACCAATGGAAGTCAACTCCCCTGAAGGCAACGCATTTGCATCTACTTCTCTGAGTATCATTGAGGAGCCCCAAGTAATTACCCTTGGAACTGGGTCGGCCCTTCCAGCGAAGTACAAAAATGTCGCGAGCACATTGGTTCGACTCCCCGGCGGGTCATCTATTTTGTTAGATTGTGGCGAGGGATCTTTCGGCACTCTTAAACGACTATACTCCAAGGCAGACCTAGAGAAGCTGCTTTGTGAGCTGAAACTAATTTACATTAGTCATTTGCACGCGGACCATCACCTGGGCACTGTTTCCGTGATTAGTGAATGGCTAAGAGTCAACACTGGCACGCTGAGCATCCTGGGACCAAGTCAATATGCATTGTTCCTTCACGAGTGGCTCCAGCTGGAGGATGTGGAATTCGACAGACTGAAATTCTACGATAGCGAGGAATTCATCGTGGGAAGAGGGTATACTGACTGTAAGCGGTCCTCCGACAACATTATTCCATTAGAAGGTCTTGAACTGAAAGCCAGACTTTGCAAGGCTATTCACTGCAATTTCTCTTATTCCGTGGTTTTTGACATTGAGGGCTTCCGCCTCTCGTTTTCAGGCGACACGAGACCAAACAACTTTTTTGCCAAAATTGGCCAGGACTCTGATTTATTGATTCACGAAGCCACTCACGACAGTGAGCTAGCTCAAGAAGCCAAGCAAAAACGACACTCAACCATTTCAGAGGCTTTGGAAGTCAGCAAAAACATGCGAGCTAAGCTCACAGTTCTCACACATTTCAGCCAGAGGTATCCGAAAATGCCTGAGCTCGGCGAGGAGAACATTGACAACGTTTGCTTTGCGTTTGACGGCATGCATGTGATGCTCAGCGATATTCCCAAACAGAAGGAGTACTTTGGCCAGTTGAAGGGCTTGTTTGTTCAGGAGGATTAGATTAGTCGATCGCATGTATACGTGTAAATACTCAGTTTTCCTGACCTTAATCCTAGCGACATTCTCTGCGGCTCAGTGCGGCTATAACCCTTCTTTACTGTGACGCTCAATTCGCCTCACACAATCATAGCTCAAAAAAATACATTCCTATATAAATACCCCAGCTAACCCTATTCAAATCTAACCGTGCTTAAACCATGGCATGTATTGCTCGGCTAGCTATCCAGAGGATCCACGTGACCTGAACCTCCCCAGATTGGCTCTGGTCCAATAGGCTCTGTTCTGATCGGCTTCGGAAAGATTGGGGGGCCAATTGGTCCTGGTCTCGGGTGGAACGTGGGCCTGTGCGTCACTGAGGTGGAAAGCTCGACGGGCCCGTGATGAATAGACACCGAAGTCGACGGCCAAACGATTGGTCCATCTGGATTCACACTCACTGGGCCGATGGGGCCTGGAATAGGGTGAATAGGGGGCAGGTGGCCTTCCAGAATGTGTGCATTCACCAGCGCGAAAAGGACTAGAAATAGGTAGAGCATGCTGAGGAAAGGATTTCAGAGGCTTATATATTGGACATCATCACGTGAATTCTTGTTTACTGTCATTGTTTACAAGATCCCTAATGCTGTTAATCTGATGGTGATCAGATTGCTTAAGGCTATATGGTGTCTGACAAAGAGATGAGATGTGAGACATGCATGCGTGAGCGTTGATCTGCTAGCGGGATTCTGGATTGTTTATATCAACTGAACATAAATAAGGCAAACGACAAGCTAACAGTTATGACGACGGGCAGGCATTGTCCAGCTGAATTCCGGACCTTAAGCAGTATGAAGTGATCGACAGCTACAAGCAAATCTCTTGTTCCTAGATCCGGTAATCAGATCTTATTGATCGCCAACGACTGAATTGTATTGTTTTGGAAGCTCCCTCGTGTTTGGATATGTCAAGTGCGTTGAGCATTACAGCTGAAGGAGAAATAGTATTACCGACATTTCACGCTCAAAATCAGCCACTCGGATTGTTCTGACCCTCCTGATTTGAACTTGTTCAGCATTCATCCAGTTGAGTATTCCTCTCAGTGTTGAAGCAGACTTCATACTGTTCGCCACTAGGAAAGTCTGACAGCATTGTTATATCAGAGGTAGAACGGGGTGGGGTCAGCCGCGCCCCTGAGCGTTGGACCCTTGCCCTGTCTTCAAGTTGGAGTTTCATTTAACGTAATCATACTAGTAATCCAGTGATTCATGCTGAACGAACAAGAATTGTATTGAAGCAGACTCATAGTTCGTCACAATTGGCCACGGAAAGTACACCACGAGGCAGTACGTTACCCCGGCAACAATCCTGGCCAGTGACTAGCCTTTTTAGCTCTCCTGAGAGGATCGTAATGACTATTACATGGACATTGGATACCTTTCACTGACGATACTGCTCTACGCGGGGATTCTGTTTTGTTATCTTGCGCTATGCTCGTTTTCTGAAGATCCCACGCCATATTCTGCGCGGCAGTTGACGTTGAATCTGTTGTCGTTAAACCTTCAAGTTCGCCTGCTCGATTCGGATCCGCCAATGAACGAAGATGTTGAAAGTATCGACAGACTGGCATCTCAGTTAGAGAGCGCGATTTTCGCCATTCACAAGAGTCTCAAGGAATATAGAGATTGCGTGTATCACGTGAACGCTCTGCTACCCGATGAGGGTCTACAGTTGGCTTCAAAGTTAGCAAGTGGAGACATTTCAGCAAAGGAGCTCGTCACTTTTCTGAAGGTGGGTATGTGAAAAGATTTTGCTAACAAGAAATCAAAGTTTGACACTGAGGCAATGGCTCTGAGTTGACAAAGGAAGTAACTGAACTAACTCATAGTCATACACTCTGATCAATACATGTTCAAACTAGCAGCAAGGCGTAAGTCCACACATAACCGCAGCAGAGGTATCGTCTCTGCTAGATTGAGAATAAATATACAGTCTAGGTAAATTTTGAGCCGCCACGTAGATGCTTTGGACGCGACAGATCATAGCACAGAGAGGCTGGTGTTCTGCATGTCTCAACAGTTTTCAGACTCGTTTTGATAGAGTGCATCCCGTATTCGCCCCGACGGACTTCATCGGCGTGCGGAGTCGGGCTCCCCCATGCAAATGCCGGTGATATCGCTCGCTGCGTCAGCCCCTGACTGCGACACCAACAGTTGGTTTCTTAGTTGGCGACGAGTAAAAGGTTCAATTGAACTCGCGCCTTGACGACAGTACGGCTTGATTGCCGCAGGTCGCTTAATAGTCGTGCCCACCTGCTGGTCGAGAACGGAGACTTTCAAATAGGGTCGAGCGAAACCTGCACAGCAAACGGTCATGCATTCGTACCAGATGCGGACTTTTCGCTATGGATCCGGTCTTGTATGCACGTGCAGCCGTGCATCCATGTGCCCATCCCGTTTTGTTTATCCGGTCAGTCGTTCTGAACAAGTTTTGCGGGACTAGTAGCGAGAGCTTTCACTTGCCAGAGGGATCCGGAGCTAGTCAATCAAAGACCGGTCTTGCATGTAACTAAACACCGCCATTTGAATCGCATCGAACGTATGCATCTGACATGCAGCCCAAAAGGGCACGCAGTCCTTCGCCTGTCCCGGTGTTCCCGTCACGACAATGTTGGCTACTGTGAAGAGTTTCATGTTGGGAAACAACGCAGTCAGATATTTGACTGTGTTGTAGTCGATTTTCAGCTGTGGTCCGTCCGTGTAGATAGTCAGGTTTTCCAATCGGTTGCCCTTCTCCGACTTGATGAACTCAAAACACTTTCTGTAGTTGACTTCTGAGTACTTTGAAGCCTCGATTTTGATCTCCAAATCGCTGATATCCCTGCCTATAAAGACGCTCTCGGCGCCATTGACGAGCGTGAGCGGGTGAAGGTAGATGATTAGACCAAAGTTCGCCTGGGGAAAGAAATCGGAGTAGTGATAGTCGACAAACGACCGAGGAACTATCTGCAACGACACTTTTTTCACCATCGAGTCCAACCGTCTCATGCGCATGTACCTCCATAGTTCTGATAACCTGGTGAACGTGTCGTAGCCCATCCCAATATGACTCACTTTTTGGAGCACCCAGTCGAATCTCCCCGAGGTCAAACCATCATTACCAAAAGCCGTCTTGATGCGCCTACTGCCCAGGATTCGTTGCTTGTAGAATATCGTGAAAGCGTTGGTTGTGAGATCGAACTCAGTGTGGTTGGATATAAGAAAGTTGAGCTGGTTATTAACCTCCCGTAGCGTCAGGAGAGTTGTCCACTCCGAGTAGAGCAAAATCAAATCAAGAATCCGAGGATCTAACCCCCTCATTGTGGCTAGAAGAAAAGTAGTTTGTCTGCCACATGACTATGCATATGCCGGAACGGGGCACGTGCGTCTGCATGTATATTGTGTCTTGGTTAAATTAAGAGCGCGTCGCTTCTTCGTGGGACAATAGAGAGCTTAAATAAAGATCAAGGTTAGGTTTGAGGTTAGGGGGAACTTTGGTGATCCTTCGAATTCCACCTAAACGCCAGTTATTGCGACTCTGTTACAAGCATTTTTAAGCTTAGCGGGCACCCACCAAAGTTACTGCAGAGGCTGCTCGCAGCAGCGGCAAGATCTCGGGGAGATGGCCGGCAGATGTTAGATAACTGATTGGACGGCTGAATAGCATGCGATAGAACAGCCCATATAACCACAGATGAAACACCAGATGAGATATCAGGCATGTGACTCGCGTTCATTTTGATCAGATCTTAGCGAATCTCTCCTTATAAGCCCAGTCTCGGCTGGCGGACCCAACATTGGCTGGACAGAAGTGGAATTCTCTAGCCGACCTGAGCGGCGGGAGGTGAGTGTGCTGAAGTATGTTACACAGGAGGACGTTCGAAGGGCTGAGGACTTCAGAGTCATTGTCAGCGGTTACTTCAAATGTTCACTCGATACATGGTCAGTTCGAGCGGTATTATCTTTTTAGTGACATGGAACTTTGTCCCTGAACCCAGCTTTAAGATCATGGAATTGGCTTAATACCTCAGGCTCCAGCTAGACATCCGCCCCGTGGAAGCAGTAAAGAGGGTAAACTGTTGTCACCTCGCCAGCCTAGACGCTGTCGACAGAGATACAAGGTCCGATCAGCATATAGCCTGTTCTCCTGAGCAGACTGTGGATGAGACTCTTTCAGGCTGCTAAGCCCTTTTGCGATTCCTTCCCCAGGAATTTTGGAGACTGTTGGCCACTAGTTCGCTGGTTTCGGACACTGGTAGAGTTGGAGACTGACTTCTTAATTTGAAAGAAGTGAGCTGATTCCGAATGAATGGCAGAGTGAAGTGAAACTGCCCGTCCTTTGTTGACAGGGTTTCTGTTAACACACTTCACCGCAGCTTCAGGCCAGAGTGTGTTGACGAGATGGCTCCTGGTACGTGGAACATCCGACTGGCTCTGGTCCCCGCAACTTGAGATGCAAAGCCCACAGGCCACAGCCTCATTGTATAATCGAACCTCGTGAGAGGCATTATCCACGATATCGTCACAAGGCAACAAAGTCAACTCCTCTGGTGCGTCAACTCTTCGATAGCCAGACGAGACGCAGTCTCACTGAACCAGTTCCCGCTGCCCATGACTGTTCTTCCGGTGGACCGAATCTTCACGACCGTTCAGGACTGTACAATATGGAACTGGGTTCAAACTTCGCCAGCAGTGCCTTCCACGCTTTAGGAACCAGCAAGCGAAGTACACGGCGAAAATTCTTATTAAGCACTATGCGGGGCCTATTGCAGCACAAAGGAAACTACCAACTTTGCTCGTTCTGAACTTAGTCAGTGATACCAACATTAAATCACAACCAACCTCAGAATCTCACTAATGTCTTAGACCCACATTACTCTCATCCGGGTCGCTCTCGTCTGGTCGCTCCCTCCTGAGTCGCTCTCTTTGCCGCACTATGCGTCCTCCCGAACTCCGCCCACCTTTCCGATTACCCCAGCATACGGCACGGTTCCTTACTTCCTGCAGCTTATCTCGTCCTATCATTGGCTTCCCCACATCAACGGCGGGCGATCTCTACCGAATTCAGACATCACGTGACCTGTCGGAAAAGTACTTGTCTCAAAATGTCGGAGTGCCGCTATGCGAGGGTGTTCTGCGAGTTCCGTGCAGTCCACAGAGATGATGAGGTTGACCCATCAGCAATGAAGGAGATTTGAACCTGCCAAGCTAGAGAGGGCTGGTAGTCAGCTCCATTCCATGATTTACGCTCCTGTGCTCGTTCTGGCCGAGTCACGCTGCCGACATGCATAAAAGCTAAGCATCTGCGATATTGCGGGGGGACGGAATGCGCCTGGGTGACGTGTGACCCCACTTTTTGCCGAGAGCAGTCCGACTGATATACAAGGGAGCTTGAGTGTATTGCTTTGAGCCTATAAGGTTAAAGGATTGTTTCTGGAGACGAGCTTCATGTGGTGACCGGCATTTGATTGTTCCATTGTTATGCCCTCACCCAAAAGGGGACTGAATGCATCCTTCTCTTTGCACCAGTTCCACCACGATACCCGCGAGAGCCGCTTGTGATGAGGGGATTAGCATGTGAATGATTCACATGCCGAAACTTGCAGAGTTATTCCGAACTTGGGAGGTCTAGCGGATTCCGGCGAGAGATGAGCATTAGGCCAAGGGGAAGTTATAAAAGGCGTCCGGCCTCTGAAATTCTCAGACCCCTCAGAGACAATGAAGCTTCTAAACATCTTTGCCTCGCTGTTGACAGCTTCTCTTGCCTCCGGAGCCTCCCTAGGTGACTTCATCAAGAGAGCCAGTCCAGTTCCACCAAGTCAGGACCCGTTCTACACCGCCCCAGACAATGTATCCAGCTATTCACCGGGTGCCATCATCAAGTCTAGAAAGATGAACGTTCCCACGGGATTCACCTTTTTGACGTCCGCCAATGAAGTGGCGCTGTACCAACTGATGTACTCGACTCGAGACTCGTTCAACAATGCCATTGCTGCAGTCACTAGCGTCATCATCCCCGCGAACGCCAATTACAGTCGGGTGATTTCTTACCAGATCGCCACAGATTCTTCCTGCGTGGACTGCGCCCCGTCGTACGCTATTCTGGACGGAACCAATGCTGACGAGCTGGGCTCAGAATTTGAGGTTTTGTTTATTCAGGCGGTTGTCAACAACGGTATTGTAACGGTGGTTCCAGATTATGAGGGTTTGGACGCGAGGTACACGGCAGGTGTCCATGCTGGACAGCTGACCCTCGATTCCATCCGAGCTGCGATTCAGTCTGGAAGCTTCACCGGTATCAACGAGAACGCTGAGGTTGGTATCTGGGGATACAGTGGAGGCTCTATCGCGTCGGGCTACGCGGCGGTTCTGCAGGCCTCATATGCTCCAGAACTGAACATCATCGGCTCTTCTGTCGGTGGCTTTGTCGTGAACCTGAGTGCTGTTATTAGCACTGCCAATAAGGATATATTCACGGGATTTGTTTTTGCCTCTATCAATGGTCTCGCTCTTGAGTATCCAGCGATTGCACAGGATGTCAATGAATACCTCATCTCCTCCAAGTCCAGCGACTACTATGAGGCAAACTCATTGTGTGAACTGAACCTTCTCGCTAGATATGTTGGCCAAGACATCTTTAGCTACTTCTCCAACGGACAGAGTATCATTGCACCAGGTTCAGGACTATACGCAGCTCTCCAGCAGAATATCCTTGGCGCCGTTCCACCAAAGGCACCAATGTTTATTTACCACGCACAAAATGATGAGTTGATCCCGTATGCTGATGTTGTTGCCGCCTACGATAGTTTCTGCGCTAAGGGGGCCTCAGTCCAGTTCAATACGGCGACAATTGGCGAGCACATTACTGAGATGATAGATGGCGCACCGGACGCATTCCTGTTCTTGCTGGATCGGTTCAACGGCGTTCCTTTCAGCGGCTGTCACCAATCTAGCAATGCTTTGAACGTCTTGACATCACGTGCATCCCAGGCCTTTGGTTCGGCGATTGCCAAAGAATTGATTGCCGAAGCTGGAACCAACTATGTCACCTTTCTGACTTCTTACTTCTCGTTTGTGCCAAACGCTGCGCAGTTTGTGGAGTCGCTGGTTAGCGATATCGCTCAGGGAATCTCGCAGACTGTTACAAGTATCATCAGCGGAATCGGCAGAGCTATTAGCAGCGTTGGAAACGCGATTGGTAACTTTTTTGGAAGTCTGTTCTGACCTAGCTATGAATGATTTACGATCTACTAAATTTATGTTTTTGTTTCTGTCAGAGTAATGCCTCAAATCGGCATGTCAAGCGTGTGGTCCTACTTAATGCAAGCAGTATACCAAAAACTAGAATTTAAAACTTCCCAAAAGTTCAAGGTGCGCGCATGCGGCTGACCGCGCAACCTACCTCTTCCCAATCACTATCATACTCCCCCACCATCATCATGTCTGAGGACTTTGACTCTCCCTGGAACGATTCGCCCTGGGGCAATCAAGACAACAAGCCGCTGGCTACTCATGGGGATCCACGTGACAAGCCACGTGACGAGAATGCTGAGAGTCCCGTGCACGATGCGAACCTACACCACCCAGAGCCAGCGCCACCTAAAGAACAACCGGAGGTACCATCGGAGGATAGTAAGGCCGATGCCAGTACGAGAAAGAGTAGGAGTGTCGTGAGGGGACGACGAGGCAAAATAGCCGTGGAGACGGTTTCTGTTGAAGACGACACGCTCAATCCCCTGGGTCCCCTCGGAGAACAAAAGGAGGAGCTGGATGAAGTTCCATTGACTGAGCCAAAGGTTCCTACGTCGCCAGAGGAGATCTTTGGTGTCCCAAAGAAGCCTGAAGTTGAGATTAGCGACAAGCTTGACCAGGTGGAACTCAATGATCCTCACAGTAATGAAGAATTCCACGTGACGGTTGGTGATCCTATCAAGGTTGGTGATATCACCAGTGCACACACTGTCTACACGGTCTTCACAAAGACTAACTCGCCAGTGTTTTCCAAGGGTGAATTCAGCGTCACCAGACGATACAGAGACTTCCGATGGGTCTTTCATGCTCTTCAGAATAACAACCCAGGATCCATTGTACCTCCTCCGCCAGAGAAACAGGCAGTGGGACGATTCAACGACGAATTTGTTGAGGGCAGACGAGGAGCCCTGGAGACGATGCTTCAGAAAGTCGTGGCCCACCCAGTTCTACGATATGACCCCGATTTCAAGTTGTTTTTGGAAAGCGAGACGTTCTCGAACGATATCAAGAGCCGAAGCGTAAGTGCCTCGCTCGATATGAGCGAAGTTGTTCCACCGAGCGGCGGGCTAATGAGTACCTTAGGCGGGGCTTTTAAGTTCTCGGCCAAGTACATTGAGTCGAACGAATGGTTCGTGGAGAAGCGACAGTACATTGACACGTTGGAGTCACAGCTAAAGAGCCTCCACAAAGCACTGGAGCTGGTCATCACGCAAAGAAAGGAACTGAGCGAAACGACCGGCGAGTTTGCAAACGTTCTCAACACACTCTCCAGCATTGAAATTTCGCGGTCACTCAGTGAGCTCCTGAGTAACTTCTCGCAGGCCCAGTTCAAAATCAAAGACCTGTACGCACGGCAACGAATGCAGGATGTTCTGTCTCTCTCCACAACTCTCGACGAGTATATTCGACTAATTGGAAGCATACGATATGCCTTTGCACAGCGACAACAGCAGTACCAGACGGCTCAAGCAGCTGAACACGAACTAGCAAAGAAACGGCAGCACCTAGAAAAGCTTCAACGACAGGGAAAGACCCAGCAAGACAAAATCGCCAACCTGCAGAGCATGGCAGTCAATCAGGAAAAAATCGTGTTAAGCGCAAAGGTAGCGTTTGATGACATTACAAAGCAGATTATTTCAGAGTTTTCGCGATTCGAGCATGCCAAGGTTCAGGATTTCAGAAACTCAGTTGAGCTTTTCCTCGAGAATGCAGTTGAGGCTCAGAAAGAGGCTATCGAGGTGTGGGAAACATTCTACCAGCATAATATTTTGGCGAGCTGATGAGTTTGATTTACCAGATTTCAAGAAGATAAGTTAAGTTATGGACTGCGAAGCTTGTTCTACCTATTAGTTTGACTAGTAGTTCTCTTGATATTCATCCAGAATTCCATGCTGATTCAGCTTCTTCGTCCTCGCAGTGCTGGCCTTCTTACTCCTAGCGATCTCTTCGTTATATTTCTTCTCCAGCTCTGGGTACGGCACCTCAGTGAGTTGGTGTACCGGATCAGGTCGATCAATGTCCAATTCGCCTACCAGAGCAACGTTCTCTCCTCGAACGATGTATACGCCTCGATCGGCTTGGGCGTAGCTGTGTGTGGGAAGGTCATAGATTCGCTCTATCGTGTCTTGTAGGACAAGGTTTGCAAACTGATCAAATGACCGCAGAACTCCAAAGAGTTTTCGTCCGTCACGTAGCGCCACGACTACTTTTCCTTTATTAGCACCATTCAACCCTCAGCGAGCCCGCAGCGAGGCATGGCTTTCGTAAGGTTAGTGTTACCAGCTTTGAACGTCGTAGGGAACTCTTGCAAATGATTCGTAGTCGCGTTTCGATCTCGGCCATTCTGGGTCATCCAGTCCACTGAACCTCTCCTACTGGGCAAAAATCACTTCAACTCGTTTCTCGTGCTAAATCTGTGAAAAACTGCCACTTCATGGAGGTTTTGTTACTGGTCCCTTACTCATCACCGCCCCGCTATTTCAAACCACCCCACTTTCCTCTTTCGGTTTCCTCGTAATCACTCACTATCAACCGACTCGAGCAAGGCCGCGGCAGTCGTAAAGGCCTGCGAGGGCAGCAATTTCGGGTCGTCCAAGGGGTCCACTCGCTCCATAGTATCGACCTGAGTTCAAGTTGGGCGCGCGCTTCATAAATTTTCATCACCATTCACCTCACCGCCAAATCCCACCGGAGAGATTGATTGCTAGATCCGTTCAAAGAGATTACTTTGAAGTGGGCAGTGAGATAATTGAACACTATCTCCAATTATCGTCATTCTGATACCTGTTGCGCGAAGTTTCGACAAGATTTGCCTGGCGCTTAACTCGACATATACAAAACTACGATCAACTTTCATCATGCTCTCACAAACACCCCTGGTCCTGATCAGGCCCAGCAAGAATGTCGTCATGGCCGACGCTAAACGACACGCCTCTCGAAAGCGACGAGTTACCTCTCTTCGAACGTCCATGCGACAGTTCCTCGGACCAAAGAACTTCAAGGGCCTCTACACCAAGAATCCTTTCTCGTACCCGGCCAAGAACAACCAGCCAACCTACATCACCTCATTCCCAACTTACGGCGGTGACGTTCGAACCAATGGAAAGCTTGACTGGACAAAGGTCTTTTCCAAGCCAAAGGGCGAGACTCTCAAGCCATTTTCTGAGAACGAATACACAAAGACCAACCTTCGAGTTCCACAGACTCTGCGGGATGAGATTCTTCGAGGACTGAAAGATAGCAGTGTGCAGCAGTTGGCCTCTAAATACGGAATGTCCATTCCTCGAATAGAGGCTCTAGTCACCCTGTCCAAAATCGAAAAAGAGTTCAAGGCCACCAAACAAATCACTCCGGAAATGCAGAAAATGTCAAACACAATGGAACAAATGTTCCCAGTCATGCAGATGCGAGCACGTGAACGAGAGGATCTTACCGAGATTCCAGTTCCTAGCGAAACCCGACACCAGCGATTCCTGAACTTGGCTGAGAGTGAACCTTTCGGACCAATCGACGCGGCTGCTGTTCTGGAGGTCGAACCAGCCGCTACTACTCTGGAGAAACTCAGCAACCACGAGGTCTCTACTAATAAGGACACAAAGAAGGTTCAGGTCTCGTTTCTGGCAAGCCAGCTGGAGGGCGAGAAGGCTACGTTCAAGTTCACAAACTCCAAGGTTGGCGACGTCGGATTCAGGTATGGTGCTTCTAGGGATGATAGGAGACACGCTAGAAAGGTCAAGTACCTGCAGACCGGTAGAATGGTCTACGCTTAGCGAACGAAGTGAGCTAATTGCTTGAGCTAGTCTTGCCCTACGACTATGACTGCATTGTAAATAATTGTAAATCTACTATCAATACTACAAACACTACAGAGTACGTGTCCACCGCTATACCAAATCTGAGCTGATCTTGTCTACATTAAGTTCTTTAAAAAGCCTGAGAGATCGAACAAGCAATTTTGGTGTTATTCACCTGGTTATCAATTTTGAGTTTTGCATTGAAATTAGTACAACTTTTACAACTCTTGATGATTATGTCTGTTGGGCATGGTTAAATCTCGTTTCCATGAATTGCTCAGGTATAATTATGCATGTGAGCCTTAGTCCCGTCGCCGAGCTAGCTGATAAATCTCACAAGGCACACGTCGCCCAAAACATACAAAACTTCACGAGAATGGTATTACCATTACTATTAACGATGTTCTATGCTGGCAGCAGTGTTCTATACTGCTGAATATGTATGCAAAATGTCCCAAATTTCCTGAACTTTACGAATTCACGCCGGCGTCAGAAAGGAAAAACAGCACGTTACAGACCACCAGCAGTGCCGCCGTTGTGATCATAACAGCCATCATGGCCTTCGTGGTCGTAACCGAAACCCTCTGCTTCGCGTAGCCCGCTAATGTGTGGACGTAGTTGTAGAAACTGCCGTATAAACCGGCAACACTTAATATCATGAAGACGACACCAATAGGCACCGCAGCTTTTGGCCGAAGAGGCTCGTCTTCATTATCATCTCCTAGTCGAAACTGTGCAAGGACAACTATCCCGGAGAGTCCCAAAACCAAACACACACGCAACATTGATAGAAAATTACGCTCGTTAGCGTCCAGGTCACGTGATTCAGAATCGATATTGTCAAATATCATTGGCCCGACAGGCCATGAGAAGAACAAGCGATATGCCGAGACATGATCAAGCATCAGACGTTGAGCAGGATGGCTGAAGGATGTGTTGAGGTCTTCGTGTCGGTAGGTGAATTCGTCACCGTAGGGGATATCTTCGTCTGTGTCGTAATGCAAGCCATGTGTCTCTAGATCCACTTCAGGCTCTAGGTCGGAGTTGTGATCTTCGGCGACCAATAGGCCCGAAATTGGTCCAGTATTAGACACCCATGTGTCCCCGACGACACTCTCGGGGTCGTCGGTCGAACTAGCACTTGATATATAGCCACCAAATTCCTGTGTAGAAGCCACGACAGTGCTCTCAAAGTTGTCGTCACTGTCTTTATTTCTGGTTTGTTTTGATGATGATTTGAACGCTGAACTGACCTGGCGAGAGCTTTTAGAGTTGACATGGCTTTCGGTGGTTAAATATCTAGGCTCAGAATTTGAGTAGCTAGATGTGGAGTTGATGGAGGAAGTTTCCTTCAAAGAGTTGCCAGGTTCTTTCAAATCTTTACTGGAACTTAAATTGGTGGACAGCTCTCCTCTCGAAACGCTGTCTAACGGTTTGCCAGTGTGTTGCGCTTGGTCCCTCTTGCTTGAAGTGAACTCCTCACAACTTTCCCGAAACTGGTTCGATTTTCGCGCTGGAACTTCCTCGCGAACTTGAAATTCAGTGTTTGAGGGCGTTTTCGGGGAAAAATCAGGCATTTCCCCATCACTTTTACCGCCAAAACTCGAACTTTCGGCAAGTTGACCTTCAAAGCCCGAACTCCGCCTATCTTTGTCCATATTTGCCCGCTGAAATTCCACACCTCTGTAGAGAGGTCTCTTTACTTGATTCCGCTAGTTCCACGCCCCCAATATGGCCTGTACGGCGTGCTCTTAATGTCGGTGGCAACCTTAACTTCGCGATGTTATGGGTACGCGTAATTATCAGCACGGTTGATGCCACGTTAGCTCCCAATAATGGACTCCACAACACCAGCTACTAGATAGGCCAGGAAGATGTCGAACGACCTGCCCATCAAGTTCCAGGAGCACCTGGTGCTCTCGTCAGTTAATGTGCCTGATCAGGCGATTGGGTTCAACACTTGTACTTTAGAGAGTGATAAATATGTGTGGTGAGTACAAACAGCGCGGGAAGGAAAGTCGATAAGCAAGGGCGTTTCAAACAAAGGAAACTGAATCCTAAGTTTTTGATGGCGGAATTGATCTCTGCGGAGTGGATAATCCCGGGGTACGCGATTTCAGCTCGATTGAGTGTGAGCTCGTCGTGTTATCGCTGGTTTCGCTACGCGATAAGGCAGATAGAGTGAAAAGTGGCGCTTAACGACAGCGGATACTGCTGAGAGAGATGGGAATGGACTATGCATCGTTGACATGGGCCGATTGAGTCAAGACGTGGAGTTGATACGATTGAAATTGAGAGTTCTAGTAGGATTGGTCGAATGAGTGATATGCGCACCTTTGCGGGATGAAGGCAGATTAGGTGACAAAACGGCCTAAGTCGACATCTGAGAGCGTACTGAGAGCCATTTGATTAGTAGAATGGCAGAATTTGAGCTGAAAATGGTCAAGATACTCTGACAATTCTCTCCGCAGCCGCAAGAATACTCGCAACTCTCGATGAAGTCAACGCCACTCGGAGACCGAGTCAATGTCGCCAGTCAAGCTAATCTAGTGTTCGAGAAACCACCGCCACAGGCAATATGGTTGCCATTATTGACCTACAAAACAACAACAACGTCGTGCGAAAAAACATGACGGCTGACTCTGCTATTATGCATCCAAAGGAGTTTATCATCGCTTTGCGAGCACAGGGAAGGACTGTTCAGGTGAGTACATCCCAGCGAGTCCGGCGGAAATACTAACTCAGGTCGTCAACCTCGGCAACCGACAACGACTAAAATCCGCCAACCTCTCCGAAGATGTTGTTTTCTGGAAGTGGGTGTCCGACTCCACCCTCGGCCTGATTACTGACACCTCCATCTACCACTGGGATATCAACGACGCTTCCCAGGAGGCCCCAGTCAAGCTTGCAGACCGACACGCTTCCCTGGCTGGAGCCCAGATTATTGGCTACGCTGTCAACTCTGACGGAAAGTGGTCTGCTCTGACTGGTATTTCCCAGCAGCAGGGCCGAATTGTTGGAAACATTCAATTGTACAGCAAGGAGCGAAACATCTCCCAAGGTATTGAGGGTCACGCCGCTAGTTTCGGCTTGCTGAAGCTTGACGGAGCCTCTACTGAGAGCCGATTGTTCTCTTTCGTCAACAAGAGCGCTGCCGGTGCTAAGCTTCACATTGTCGAGATTGACCACCAGGAGGGCCAGCCCGTCTTCCAGAAGAAGGCTGTCGACGTTTTCTTCCCACCAGAGGCTACTAACGACTTCCCAGTCTCTGTCCAGGTCAGCAACAAGTATGGAGTCATCTACATCATCACCAAGTACGGTTTTGTCCACCTGTATGACCTGGAGACCGGTGTGTGTATCTACATGAACCGAATTTCTTCAGAAACCGTCTTCACAGTCAGCTCGTTCCACGACAACACTGGTGTCCTGGCCATCAACCGAAAGGGCCAGGTTCTCAGTGTTTCCTTGAACGAGGACACTATCGTTCCATACATTCTGAACAATCTGAGCAACACCTCGCTGGCTCTGGCCCTCGCCTCTCGTGGTGGTTTGTCCGGTGCTGACGGTCTCTACTCACAGCAGTTCAACCAGCTGCTGAACGCCGGAAACTACCAAGAGGCCGCCAAGCTTGCCGCTGCCTCTCCAAAGGGAATTCTGCGAACACCAGACACTATTCAGCGACTGAAGAACGTTCAGGCTGCTCCAGGCCAGATTTCTCCAATTTTGCAGTACTTTTCCACTCTGCTTGACAAGGGTTCTCTGAACAAGTTTGAGTCTATTGAGCTTGCCGTGCCCGTTCTGCAGCAGGACCGAAAGCCACTGTTTGAGAAATGGCTTACCGAGAACAAGCTGGAGTGTTCTGAAGAGCTTGGAGATATTGTGCGAAAGTTCGACCTGAAGCTCGCCTTGTCCGTTTACCTGCGGGCCAACGTCCCCATGAAGGTTGTTGCTGCATTTGCCGAGCTAGGAGAGTTTGACAAGATTCTGCCATACTGCACCAAGGTCAACTACTCCCCAGACTATGCTGTTTTGTTCCAGAACATTGTTCGAATCAACCCAGAGCGAGGTGTTGAGTTCGCCACTCAGCTCATCAACCAGAACGTCCAAGGCCTGAATCTTGACCGTATCGTTGATGTTTTCCTGTCCCAGAACCTCATCCAGCAGGCCACCGCTTTCTTGCTGGATGCCCTCAAGGACAACCTACCAGAGCACGGACACCTGCAGACTAGACTGCTGGAGGTTAACCTCATGAACGCCCCACAGGTCGCCGACGCCATCCTCGGCAATGACATGTTCTCCCACTACGACCGGGCCCGAATCGCTCAGCTGTGTGAGAAGGCCGGCCTGTACCAGCGAGCTCTGGAGCACTATGATGACCTGAAGGATATCAAGCGAGTTGTGGTCAATACTCAGGTTCTGAACCCAGAATGGCTTGTTGGCTTCTTTGGCAAGCTGACCGTTGAACAGACCCTGGAGTGCCTGCGAGAGATGCTAAACGTCAATATTCGACAGAACTTGCAGATTGTCATTCAAATCGCCACCAAGTACTCCGACCTGGTGGGCGCTGCTAACCTCATCAAGCTGTTTGAAGACTTCAAGACCTTTGAGGGCCTGTACTACTACCTTCAGAGCATCGTCAACTTGTCCACGGACCCAGAGGTTGTCTTCAAGTACATCCAGGCTGCCGCTTCTGTTGGCCAGTTCACGGAGATTGAGCGAATCGCCCGAGACAACGACCACTACAACCCAGAAAAGGTCAAGAACTTCCTCAAGGACGCCAAGCTTACTGACCAGCTGCCGCTCATCATTGTTTGCAACCGACACAACTTTGTCCATGACCTGATCCTGTACCTGTACCAGAACCAACAGTTCAAGTTCATCGAGGTGTTTGTGCAGCGAGTCAACCCAGCCAAGACCCCAGAAGTTGTCGGTGGACTGCTGGATGTCGACTGTGAAGAAAACATCATCAAGTCTCTTCTGCAGAGCGTCATTGGCCAGGTTCCAATTGAGCCACTGGTGAACGAAGTCGAGAAGCGAAACCGACTCAAGATGTTACTGCCATTCCTGGAGGCTGTCCTCCAGGGTGGCTCCCAGGACCCAGCTGTGTACGACGCTCTGGCAAAGATTTACATTGATTCCAACAACAACCCAGAGAAGTTCCTCAAGGAGAACGAGCACTACAACTCGCTGGTGGTTGGAAAGTACTGCGAGAACCGAGACCCCTACCTTGCCTTCATTGCCTACGAGCGAGGCAAGAATGACTTTGAGCTGGTCAACATCACCAACGAAAACTCCATGTACAAGCACCAGGCTAGGTACCTGGTTGCCCGGGCCGACCCCGAGCTGTGGGCCCATGTTCTGAACACTGAGAACATCCACCGACGGTCTCTCGTTGATCAGGTGGTTGGCACCGCCGTCCCAGAGTCCTCTTCTCCCGAGGACGTTTCCATCGCCGTCAAGGCATTCATGACTGCCGACCTGCCCGGCGAGTTGATTGAGCTGCTGGAGAAAATCATTCTGGAGCCGTCTCCATTCAGTGACAACCAGAACCTCCAGAACTTGATCATCCTGACTGCCATCAAGGCGGACAAGTCCAAGGTGTCTGATTACATTGAACGACTCGACAACTACGATGTTGACGATATCTCCTCCATCTCCATCGAGAACGGTCTGTACGAGGAGGCTTTCCAGGTCTTTAAGAAGTACGACCGACACCTGGACGCTCTCAACGTTCTGGTCGACTACGTCATGTCCTTGGACCGTGCTGAGAAGTACGCCGAGAAGATTGACGATGACAAGGTCTGGTCTGCTCTGGGTAAGGCTCAGCTGAACGGCCTGCGAGTCAACGACGCTATCGAGTCCTACAAGAAGGCCCGAGACCCCACCAACTTTGAGGAGGTTATTGAGATCGCCACCCGAGCCGGAAAGGAAGAGGAGCTAGTCGAGTTCCTTCAGATGGCTCGAAAGAGCCTGCGAGAGCCAAAAATTGACTCTCAGCTGCTTGTGTCCCTCGCCAACATTGGCAAGCTGCACGAGATGGAGGAGCTGCTGAGCTCGACCAACGTCGCCGATATCGAGAAGGTCGGTGACCAGTTGTACGAGCAGAAGCAGTACCAGGCGGCGAAGATCATGTTCTCCAGCATCTCCAACTGGGCCAAGCTGGCCTCCACCCAGGTGTATCTTGGTGACTACCAGAGCGCAGTCGACTGCGCCCGAAAGGCGTCCAACATCAAGGTGTGGAAGCAGGTCAACGAGGCCTGTATCGAGCAGCGAGAGTTCCGGCTGGCTCAGATCTGTGGACTCAACCTGATTGTCCACGCTGAGGAACTGCGGGACCTGGTGGAGCGATACGAGTTCATTGGCTGTTTTGACGAAGTGATCTCTCTGTTTGAGCAGGGCCTGGGGCTGGAGCGAGCTCACATGGGCATGTTCACCGAGCTGGGAATCCTATACAGCAAGTACCGACCAGAGAAGCTGATGGAGCACCTGAAGCTGTTTTGGTCGCGAATCAACATCCCCAAGGTCATTCGGGCTTGTGAGGAGGCCCATCTGTGGCCCGAGCTCGTATTCCTCTACTGCCACTACGACGAGTGGGACAATGCTTGTCTGGCCTTGATTGAGCGAAGTGCCGATGCTTTCGACCACTCCTCGTTCAAGGAAATCATTGTCAAGGTTGCCAACCTGGAGATTTACTACAAGGCCATCAACTTTTACATGAGCGAGCAGCCACATCTCATTTCGGACCTGCTAACGGCGCTGATTCCACGAATCGACGTGTCGCGAGTCGTCAAGATGTTCCAGAAGAGCGACAACTTGCCAATGATCAAGCCATTCCTGGTGTCTGTCCAGCCCCAGAACCTGTGGCAGGTCAACAACGCCTACCACGACCTGTTGATCGAGGAAGAAGACTACAAGAGCCTGCGGGACAGCGTCGACAACTTTGACCGTTACGACCCATTGGACCTGGCTGAGCGACTCGAGAAGCACGAGCTCATCTTTTTCCGACAGATTGCGGCCCACCTCTACAAGAAGAACAAGAAATGGAACAAGTCCATCTCTCTGTCGAAGCAGGACAAGCTGTGGAAGGACGCCATCGCTACCGCTTCCATCTCCCAAGAGACTAAGGTCGCTGAGGAGCTGCTCAGATACTTTGTCGATATCGGCAACAAAGAGTGCTACGTGGCTACTTTGTACACGTGCTACGAGCTGATTCGACCAGACGTTGTCACTGAACTGTCGTGGCGACACGACCTTAGAGATTACACCATGCCATACCAGATTAACCTGCAGCGAGAACAGTCTGAGCTGCTGCAGAGGCTCAACAAGGAGAACGAGGAGCGAAAGGAGAAGGAAAAGAAACAGAACCAGCAAGACGAGGGTCCAATTCTGGGTGGCACCAGGCTGATGATCACCCAGGGTACTGGACTTCAATATTAGACCACTCTCGCCCTCACTATACACATGACAACACGCCTGTACTAGGCCAGACAGCTAGCCAGTCTACATTTATTAGTTATACACTGTTATACTCACTGATTTGTAAAGCTCAGAAAAACCAGCCCCGTTGAGTGCGGCGAGCCAATGCTAAAGACGTGTCATTTTGGTGTGAACTTGCTAACAGTTACAGTTACATCCATGCACCCTAACCCATGGCCTAACCCTATTGTACTATTCGCCTAAATGAACCCGCACGTGACCTGATCGTAGTACCACAAGGCATATTTCACCTCCTGGCGGATCCACCCTGAGGCCATCTGGCATATTCGTTTGCCGATTACACGGCTATCGCATCGCATAGGTAGTAACTTGAGTCCACGTGACCAGATACTGAAGGAAGGAACGGATTAATTGGACAAGGACACGAACAGTGAAGTTAATCCGAGCCAATCATTTAGGTTCACGGTGAGAAATCATCCAAAAGACACCGCCCGGCACTGAAAAGTAACTCGCGCTCGCTATGATCAACAGACGGTCTGCACTCGTCAAATACCTAGTAGCCTGCGTGCTGCTAGCCACCATATATGTCTTTTGTCTTCCAGCAGAGGATCATTACCACCTAGTCAAGGAGAAGGCATCAGGTTACATTTGGGGAGAGGAGGATTCATATAAAACTTCATATGATCCAGAGGTTTCCGCCACAGAGACATATGGCCATGAAGTCACTATGCAGCAGCATCTGCGCAACATTTTTGATATCTATGGCAAGTATTGGCCCGAAGTCAACAAGCTCGACACTTACAAAGACGGAAAGAAGGCGCCTCTACTGGCTTTCGACGACAAGGAACCTATCTTGACCAATGAGGTCTTGGACATTCTTGAGGTTTCTAAGGAGGACCTGGAAAAGTTGAAATACAGTCACAAAATGACCGTGAAAGAGTTGCCAGAGACCTATCCACCGCATTTATACAAAGGAAGCGGTATTGTCATGACTGCGGGAGGACGATACATGCCTGTTGTGTTGGTTACTTTGAAGCTTCTGAGAAAGGTCAGTCCCCATATTCCTGTCGAGGTTTTTCTCATGAATGAGAGCGAGTATGAAAAGGAGATTTGCGACGAGGTGTTTCCAACTCTAAATGCCAAGTGTGTCGTTCTCGAGACTGTGTATGGTAAGGAGATTTTTGAGCAGTTCAAAATTAAGGGTTACCAGCTGAAAGTGCTGAGTATCATGGCTAGCTCTTTCAAGGACGTCTTGTTTTTGGACGCTGACGACATTCCTCTGCGGGACGTTGAGAGTATCTTTCTCAAGGAGCCCTACACCTCGACGGGATACATTGTGTGGCCGGATTATTGGTTTCGAGTCACTTCGCCAAAATTCTATGAAATCGCCGGAGTCACCCTCGGACCCCGTGTTCGAGGCGATCTGAGCGTTACTGACCCAAAGTTGGTTCCTCAAGCTGATTTGGAAGGAGCCATTCCTGACAAGACTTCAGAAAGTGGACAGCTGGTGGTTGACAAGCAGAGACACTACAAGGACCTTCTGTTGTCAATGTACTACAACCTTCACGGCTTTGAGATCTTTTACCCCCTGTTCTCTCAGGGAACTCAGGGAGAAGGCGACAAAGAGACTTTCCTGGCTGCTGCTGTGGTGCTCAACACGACATTTCACCAGGTCAAGACCGACCTTGCCAGTGCTGGAAGAATGGTAAAGGGACAATTCGAAGGCCATGGAATGCTTCAGGTTGATCCATACGACGATTACATCAAACACGTCATCAAGCCGGAATACATCAATGACTTTAAGCCAAGGTTCATGTTTATGCACATGAACTTCCCAAAGATTAATCCACGAGAGCTTTTTGACGAGGATCCAGATTATTTCGTGCACGACAGCGACCGGGTGCGAATTTACGGTCCCCCTTCAGAAAAAGTTGTCGATTTCAACAACCGAGACATTGAGCTGGAGATGTGGAAAGAGGCCCAGTGGATTTCCTGCGAGCTGGGTGTCACCAAAGGCATCAAAATGGCCGACTGGGACAAGTTGAGAATGAACCAGACAGCATATTGTGATAAGATTTCGGCCCAGGTCACATGGTTGGAAAAGACACACAACACATAGTGTGGTAAAAGGAGTAACATAGGAGTAATGAACGCATCTAATGAGACCCAATGTTGTAGCTCTGTATACGTTTTCTGGCGCCACAGTGCTGTGTGAGCAAAGTGCTGGTTGTTAATCTACAGATCGTTATTTTGTTAGTATCATCTCAATGTTGAATTTCCTCAGCTTAGGTTTTAAACTGGCCCGACAGTCCGCAGTTGAGTGCCAGGACTGTGCAATGATGTAATAGGGCTAAAAACGGGCTATCGACGAATGGTCCGAAAAGTCAAGGAGCTTTGTTGTAAGCTCTAGAGTGTCGTGGGTCTTTAGTTCAGATCAAACTCGCCGTTAACTTTGCCGACTGCCGCCCTCTCGGTAACAATAACATCAATCAGGTCATGGGGAGCGACGTCGAACGACGGGTTCCACACGTTTATACCCTGAGCGGCAGTGCTCACAGTCGCGATAGTGTTTAGGTCCAATTTTCCGTTGGTGATCACAGGTCCTCGGACCTCAACAAGCTCGTTCTTTGGTCGCTCTTCAATAACAATATTGCTGCCGGAGGCAGTCTTGAGGTCAATAGAGGTGGTTGGAGCCGCAACCATGAATTTCACGCCATGGTGCTTGGCCACAACAGACAGCTGGTACGTACCAATCTTGTTGGCAGTGTCACCATTGGCAGCGACTCTGTCAGCACCAACGACAACAAGCTTGATCTCAGGATGCGCTCGCACCAGAGAAGAAGCCATAGAGTCGCACACCAGGGTGGCCGGAATATTATCGTGAACCAGCTCGTACGCAGTCAGTCGAGACCCTTGGTTGTATGGTCGGGTCTCCAGGCAGTAAGCGTGTTGCAGTCGTCCGGCGGCATGGAGTGATCTGATGACACCCAGAGCGGTTCCGTATCCAGCAGTGGCCAGAGATCCAGTGTTGCAGATGGTGAGAACAGAAATCTTTTCGCCCAGGCTCTTGGCCCATTCGGCACCGTTGTTTCCAATATTAGTATTGTCGCTGACGTCATCCTCTAGCATTTTCTCGGCAGCTGGCACAAGAACATCAGCCGGGTTGCCTGTAGAGCTTTCCAGAAGCTTCTTGAAAGCATTGCACATCTGAGAGAGATTCACGGCGGTAGGCCTGGCGGTAACCAGGTAATCTAGCTTCTCAAGCACTTGTTCCTGGGTAAACTTCTGGTGGGATATCTCCGAGGCCACCGCTAAGGCACCGACAATGGCAATGGCCGGGGCTCCTCGGACAACCATATCTTTGATGGCCTTGTGAGCTTCCTGGACATTTGAAATGGGAACATAGACAGTCTCGTGGGGGAGTCGCAGTTGGTCCAAAATGGTTAGCGTCTTGTTAGCGCTATCGAATCGAATTGCTTCCAAAGTCATCTCAGTGGTGTGTCTGGTGATTGTATCGTGACAAAATTACTGAAAGTCTGGCAACAACCGTTAGAAGTTATCATTGATCTCATGGTGAGCAGGGTAAGGGTAAGGGTTGGGGTTAGCACGTGCGGCTAGACCGGTTTGGAGTTCAAAGCAGAGCGTTATCTATTCAGAGACTGACAAATGCCAATAGTCGTTGTCTGATCTTCCAACGAATCTGGAGGATTTTACTAGTGTTGCGCCGTGTTACTATTGCGTGAGTCTGTAGTTTTGCGCCAGAAATAATTCGCGCCACAACGCGTTTCGCGTTCCAAGTAAATGAAATCATCACCAACTGGGAAAAAGCTGGTTAATGATATTTCAGTAGCGCAGTACGCTTCGAAGACGAAGTCTCGTTGAATTTTAGTGTTTTATCCCCAAATTTAGCCATCTAAGGATCACAGTTTCTGGCGCCAGGATGCAAAACACTCGTCTACGGCCACATCTTCAAGAAAACACGATTCCCCGTCCGATCAATCACAGTTAAACTTGAGAGAGCCTTACTCAGTACTACAGCGGGAGACCATGTGGGAACAGGAGGTGCTGTAGACTTTTTGCTTCACCTGAGGATATGTTCGCATACGACATCTGAAGAGAACGCACCCAAAAGTTTGTCGAGAAGCCGTCTTAGGTCCTCGCGATGCCAAAAGAGACGACGTGGACTCTAATTCGATGAGATTAGAGGGCGCTGAAGGACTGTAATACATGAACTTCCAGACTCAGCGAGGCTCAAAAGCGGCTCCGCTGAACCTTGGGTTTCATGTGTCCACTCCCAGGAAATTCCTGTTGACAGAGTAAATCTTCTCCTGAATTCACTGCAATGGTATTCGAAAAGCATTGGGTTCTAAAAGTATCAGGCATGTGTTGGCATGCACATTCGAGGACGTTTGTACGACTGCGGCTATCAATTTGAAAGGCCGCTAGACTACCGTTCGAATCTCTAAGCTAAACTAAAAGCTGGAGGAGTTCTGAGTTTTCTTTAACAGTAGCTTCAGAGTTGCCCGTGAGGACGCTCGGGCAAAATCAATAGCTCAAAAATCATGAAACATAACACTTTTCTCGGCCAAGAAAAGCTTTCACACATCTCCAGAATCCTCTGATCAACTTACCCGTTTTAATCTCACCAATGTCATGACGTCAAGCAATCAAGAAACCTTAGCACTCCCCGCCCTAACCCAAGTTCAGGGGCAGGGACGCCGATCGTGGCAGTCTTTCCGAAAACGGTTTTAAGTTTGAGAATGTTTAATACACCGGCCGGCAGAAGTTTGCCCCGAAATGCCATGGTCGGCAGAGATTTAGTCCGATTATCCGTCGCCGCCATTGACAGGCCGCCATCCCTCACCGCCATCCCCACCGCTCCGAACGGGCCGCCGCCTCCGAAGAGCTCAGAATGGCCACCCACCGAAACACACTGCCCGCTCACGCACGCTGTGGAGACGCGTGCATATTGACAGCACAGCGCGCTCAAGCACAGACACAGGCCACTCACCTAACAGACCTAAAGGTTGATACGGATCTAGTGCTGTGCAACATGTGGCATGTCGTACAACAGAGCCAATGTCGTAGATGTCCTTACCCTAGAAGTATAAATAGTCGCAGTCCCCGCCTGATTCCTGATGCCCGTCATTTCGTTTTCTCGGGTATCGGACTGCGCTCGCGTAAAACAGTTTCACCTGAATCATCACCACCGCAGCACACACTCCTTATAGCGGCCACGATACCATACGAGCAGTCATAAATATACAGCATAGAGGTTCGAGATACAGGATAAAAGACACAGAACTGACCTATACGACACTACGCCCACGTTAGTCAGCAACATTGGTACCGCATGCCCCACGCTAGAAGACTGGTGCGCTACCTGGTGCTACTAGCGCTTATAGGGACGCTATGCTATCTTCCATACAAAAACGAGCTGTCCTATGACTGGAGAAGCTATATGGACCTTCAGGGGGAAGTGGACCCGTCAGATCACTTCCAGGCGCTCTTTGATCTGTTTGACGCCAACAGACCAAACATACAACTGAAGTACAAGGGATATGAGCGAGCGCCGCTAAAGATTTATGGTGACAAGATTCCCATTCTGAGCAACGAAGAGCTAGGAGAGTATCTTCAGGTCCCGGACAGCGACAAGGCAGCGTTGACTGAAGCCCACACCAACGTGGTGAATGCCCTGCCAAAGCGGTATCCAACGGGGATGTACAGCGGCACAGGTGTCTGCTTGGTTGGCGGTGGAATATACATGCCCGTCGCTTTGACGACGCTGCGAATGCTGCGAAAGGTGTCTCCTCACATACCGGTGGAGATATTTGTGAAAAATGAGGATGAATACGAGAAGGAACTCTGCGAGAAAGTCATCCCCGCGATGAACGCCCGGTGCGTGATTCTGGAAGACGTTATCGGCAAGCAGACGTTTGAGCGGTTCAATATTCGGGGCTATCAGTTAAAGATCCTGGCTATTCTGGCGTCGTCGTTCGAAGAGGTCTTGTGGCTGGACTCTGATAATATTCCCATTATGGACATTGAGAACTTGTTTGTTCGAGAGCCATATGCCTCGACCGGTTACGTTCTCTGGCCGGACTACTGGTTCAGGACGACTTCTCCTCACTTTTACGACATTTCTGGCGTCGAGCTGGGAGAGCGAGTGCGTGGTAATCTAACGGAGACTGAAGATGTGCTGACCCCACAAGCCGACAGACGCAACGCCATTCCCGACAAAACCTCGGAAAGCGGACAGATTCTGGTCGACAAGAGGAGACATTATAAGGCTCTTCTCTTGACCGCCTACTACAACCTACTTGGTTATGAGGTCTACTATCCCCTTCTGAGTCAAGGAACTCCTGGTGAAGGCGATAAGGAAACATTCCTCGCCGCTGCGACTGTCCTCAGAGACAAGGTTTACCAGGTTCAGATGGACGTCTGGCCTGTTGGCTCTACGCACAACGGAACTTTCGAAAACACTGGAATGCTTCAATGTGATCCGCACGACGACTATATCAAGTTTGAGCTTCAGCCAGAAGGTTGGGAGCTAATCAAACCGCGGGTTATGTTTTTGCATCTCAACTTCCCCAAGCTCAATGCCAGAATGCTGTTGGAGCGAGACCCAGAGAGGTTTGACGACAGCGGAAACAGACGAAGAATCTACGGTCTTCCGCCAGAAAAGTTTGATGATTCCTTCGCGCGAGACATTGAACTGGAAATGTGGCAAGAGGCCCAGTGGGCTGCTTGCGACCTCGTCACTTACCAACACATTCTCCTCAAAGACTTCCTATACGTCCACGGGCTCAGTCAACTTGAGTTCTGCTCAAAGATTATGGATCACGTGAGGTGGCTGAGGAGTAGTCGGGAGATTTTTTACTATTAGCCGAAGCGGTCCGGTATTGGACATTGACTTGTAACATAATTTTGTACTATTAGATAATGAGAATCACGTGGAAGCACGTGTAAGCCGCAGGGTGAAACAATCGGCTAAATTAACGTTCAACGGGTCTCAGATGTGTCTGAACTGATGCACACGTTACACAGAATCCACACCTTGAGTTTATTATATGAACAATCTCTTGAACATTTCCGGATTTCTCCTCACGTCTTCGATGACGTGATTCAAAGGACGGCCCTCATGCTGGTTATACATTACCGCTCCGTAAAACTCTAGCGAAGGAAATTCTGTCTCCACAAAATTAAAGCGGCCGTTGTATTCGACCAGGTACCGCAGACGTTTCAACTTTCGAACCAAAGGGTTGAACGAATCTTTTTCGAAGATAAACCAGCTCCCTCCAAAGTGTCCAATAAAAAACAGAATTTCGATCTGATTCCCATTGACTTCGAGGAATTGGCTTAGATCAGGAACCTTTGCTGTGTTTTCGTTGGTTGGAGATACCTCCACAATAAGACTTCTGGCCCGGCCAAGTTTGAACTTTTCTGCTGCCGGAAACGTAGCGTCCGTGTACATTTTCACAGAAAGATTAGCGGTGGGATACAGCTCTGAAATCCGATTCCACACTTCATTCGCGCTGGCAATATCCGTCTGGCCATTTATTATCGTGATTTGAATGTCTGTAAGCACGGTGAACTTATTTTCGAGCAACAAAGACACAACTGAAGAATCCAACTCGAATTGAGCAGCTCTAGTTTTTTTCAGAATCTGGCTCAGCATGCCAAGATGAATTCTTCCCTTCCACGCCTTCCAGTTCAGCTTGCTCTGGAACCGAGCTCTTATACGCTCGATTCTTGTGTTGCCCGCTGGAACTTGTTCATAGGTGTAGTACAAATCCCGATCGATGATACCGAACAGGTACCGACAAACATTTCTCAAATTGCAAATGTCATGGATTTCAAGTCTGTCAATGATGTCTGACCACACCTCAGGGGGAAGAACAGACATGAGAGCGTGGAGTAGCCCTAACCCAATCGATATCAAGACAGAAAAATGGTGAGTAACCCTCGCGTGAATATGTACTGAGCTGATGTTCAAACTGCGACTATTGAATGCCTCAAGGCACAACTACCAACAGCATCGCATTAATCTGAGACTAGATACCGATGCTTATCTAGTTAACCTCTGTGATGCGATAACTGGAGGAACACTATATGATCGAAAAGAAACTTTCGGTAATCACTTCCTCAGAAAGACAACTAAACCGCACTATCTACCCCGGGTGGCACGATGCGCTCATATAACTCTTTGTTGGCCCTGACATCCTTCAAAATGTGCTCCAAAGGCCTAGCACCGAAATTGACCAGCTTCAACAACCGATAGTGTTCAATTTCGACTCCCTCGAGATCAATCTTGTGTCTGGTAACAAGGATTTTGAGGCTCGGCAGCTTTGTCGAGAGGGCTTTGATCGCAGGCAATGAGATATTGAAGACATCAATGAAGAGGACTTCGATTTGATTGCCGGTAAAGTCGAAGCGGACAGAAGGATTATAAACCTCGGCCCACGATTCCAAAGTAAGTCTCCTGGTACGGCCGAGCTTAAAAAGATCTAGAGTTGGACCAAGTGTAATTCTCCATTTCACCGAGAGAATAGCGGCAGAGTACTTTTCGCTGATTGTTTCCCAGCATTCGTTCGCCTTGCGCATATCACAGCCCTTCTCCACAATTACTTCGATTTCGGTCAGATTCTTAAAGTTCTGAATAATCAACAGCTGCGTCAAAAAATCGCCAGGCTTGAATTGCAGTACCTTGGTCCGGTTCAAAATCAAGCTGATGAACTTGAGTCTTCCCATGCCGATGAATCGCATCATATCTCCTCGCCAGAGGACCCAGGACTCTTTATCGCTGTAGCGCAGGCCAATTCGTTCCTGACTTTCCTCGATCTGAATGGAGTAGAAGGCATCACCATCAATTAGGCGGTGGAAGTAGGAGCACGAGTCCTTGAGACACAGAATATCTCTGATTTCAAGGCTCTCAATGACGATGGACCACAGCTCCGGTGGAAGATAAATGGATAGCCGGCGTTGGCAAAATCAGTGTTTTACTGATAACCATGCAGGGCCGCAGATCTCTGCGCGTCAAGTTGCCTAATCAGGCTAGAACTAGATCAAGGTTTTAGTTTGAGTTTACAACGTTAGTTTCTATACTCTCAGGTTACATTATGGATTCGTGAGATCTTCTGAATAGGCAAATGTCTTCGCGTGTTGGCGTGGCGGTCCTGTCCTGGTGCCAGCTAGTGACATTCCAGAAAGCCAGTTCAGGAACGACTCGAGCTGCGGACGAAAATAGATGAAAAGGGCCGGTAGGAGTACGCGTGCTATGTGAGGTGAGACTTCGCTGATAACGACGGGAAAGTACATCAGAACCAACCGTTCTGTAACTTTTCGAGCCAACAAAACTCCAGAGACACCTTGGGGTTAGCGGTGGCTGCTGGCGGGATGGACGCGCTTGGAACCATGAGATGGTCCAGTCAAGCGACCTCATACAACCGTTCAAACAATCGTGTATTCTCCCTGACGTCCTTCAAAATATGCTGGTAGGGCCTGCCCTCGTGATCCGCAAACCTGTTCACACGGTAATACTCCAGGTGGGGAAAGTCCTTTTCGACCCTGCTGAAGTTCCCGTTCGTCTCCACCATACATTTCAGGTGTTGCAGGCTCGCAACCAGCGGCCTGAACAAAACCCTTCCATACATGGGATTATTACCCATAAAAAACATTTGTCCGTAGAAGAATAGAATCTCGACCTGACAGTCTGAAAAGTCAAAACATTGACTCAGGTAGGGGGTGTCGGTGTTTTCAGTAAACTCAAACGTAAGACACTTCGCCCGGCCTACCCTGAACCGTCCAGGAGAGTCTGACCAAGAGAAGCTTCTAAAACCAAAGACTATCTTCACCGAAAGTGTGGCTACCGGGTATGCTTCGGATACTCGGCCCCATACGGAATTGGCTACCCGTATGTCCGTCTGGCCATTTTCCAGGGTCATCTCAATGTCCGTTAAGCCAGGGAAGGCTTGAGAGGTCAGTAGCTCAATAAATGATGAATCAACATGGAATTGAAGTACTGTAATCCGCCTGACGTCATCCGAGTCAAACCGCCCGCGTAAGATTCGCCATCTCGCCAAATCTTTATACCGGGCGCTTATTCTTTCATCCGAGGCTCCGAGCGCATAAAACACATCTGGTTCAATTAGTCGGTACAGGTACTGGCATGTGTGTCTTAGCCGTAGAATCTCTCTAATTCCTAGGCTCTCTATAACTCTGGACCATATCCTAGGTGGGAGGTTGTTCATGGTGATGGCATAGTGGTAGCTGCGTGATATAAGCGGGGTACCCTAACCCTAGGGGATATACGAAAAAAGCCTGGTGCTTTACATGACTCAAGTGGTTGGTTCAGGAGAGGTACGTAATTGGTGGGGAATTTAGTGGCTGTGTATGGCAGGACTGGCGTGGCGGCGGCGGTGCACGGCGGTTGTAGAGCTCTTCCGGTTTTTGTTTATTTTCTGACTATAAATTCACAGGGCTATCACGGAGAAAGATTTGGTTAGCACATTGGCACAGAGTCGTATGGAATGGGTATTGCATAGAGTAATATAAGGTGAGGCGAGATCTCAACACAAATCTTCACGCGCACATGTACCTCACGCTTAATCTTCCAACACGCCGCACGCCGCATCCTCCACGGCTCCTTGGTCCCAAAATGACTATGGCAAACATCGCTTCCTATCATCAGCCAGATCACGATTGTTTGCCGCCATGACGGACGACAAAAAAGTCCCTTGGCATGTGATTAAGCCGGCGCCTTTTGTTGACACTTTGGTTTTGCTGATTGTGTTTGCGCAGCTGCCGCTTCCGATGATGGTGGTGGTGCAGGGATTGTTCATCGCAATCAGTTCCGGTGGACACAACATTTTGAGTTGGCCGGTTGCCTTCGGAGCGCAAAAGAGAGGACGAACATTGGTTCTCGACGTGGCTGTTGCCTTGACAACGTTATATTTAACACCGATTCTGAAGAATCTAATCGTGGTCTTTGCGCACGCCGTGGTTGCTGCTAATTTGTCCGGTGGCAGCAGTTTTTCCAATGCGGTTTATTCGACAATAATACTAGAGATTATGGCCTTTTTCACCAAGTCGAGAGACTACGGGTTCCTCGAGTTTGATTTGAGCCACGACAAGTATGAGTTTCGACACGATGACTACAACACCTTGACAAGCACTTGGATGCTATTGGGCCGAGTTGTGCAGAATCTATTCAAGTTTGACTGGCTTCAAGAGTTTCCGGTGGTCTTTTGCCAGATCGTGGCGGTTCACGTGATTGGCCTTGGCTTGTTTCCTTACATTAGGAGCGTTTTCCCCGAAAAACATCATTCCGGAACCAATGTCAACACCGGAACCGTCGGAGGGATTGTTGAAGAGGAGCCGAGTCCGGTGGTGGATGAGTTTGAGCAGGATCTACTAACGATTTCAGTTCCGGCTGAGCCAAAGTCCGAGGAGAAGGACGTGCTGTATACATTAAGTTCGATTAAGAAGAATAAGAGATTGGCGGCTGTCCGGGCTAACCAGCCTCTGTGGGCTACATTGGCCAGTAGCATGGTTCTTGCTGCCAGACAGGAGACGGAGGAAGCTCCGAAGGTGAAATGCTACCTCAGGTCTGTTTTTGAGCACAGCATTGCGTTTCAGGTTGATCTTGAAGACGTTACCGTGCGAGTTAATGGCATAACGTGGCCTCAAGTCGTGAGAGAGGTTAATCTTGTTATTGTGCAAGGACTTGCTGCACAGACTCAGTATGACATTGAGATTGTTTCTGAGGAGGAGGTGGTTTCGCTAAGTGTCAGCACGATTGCGAGAGTGGATTCTGTGATTCCACCAGCTCGGCCTCTTAGTCCTGTCACAACTCTTCTTGATACTCTCACCACGATGCAAATGACTTTGTCTGAGGAGAAATCAAGACTCAAGCGGGTTAAGCGAGAACACGCCAAGAGGCTGGCTAGTCTCAGAAACGAGATCGACAATATCAAATCCAAACTGATTTCGGATAAAGGCGACGAGAGAAGCAGAAGAAAGGTGCTGTCACTTCGTGAGAGTGTGCGACAGACAGAAGATGAAATCGAAAGCATAAACTCCGCCATTGAACGAGCCGAAAAGGAGCAAAACGAGCTGGAGAAGCGGTACTTGCAGCAGGAAAGAGAGTATCAGGAAACCAAAAACAGCATCAGACAAAAGCAGCAGGAACAGAACAAAATTGATGAGGACAAGAGCGTCAAACAGCAGAACTTGGAATCGGAATTCGGCTCCCTGGCTTCAAAAAGGGACAAATTCTTGGCCAAGAAGGAGCGACTTCAGAAAGAATTGGAGAGGATCACGACCGAGACAAAGAACGCCATTGACAAAGAGTTTACCGAAAGGCAGATGAGCAGAAACGATAGACTGCAGAGAAGGAAACAGGTCCAGGAAGAGTTTTCTAATTCCATCAGTGTCATGGAAAACGGAATGAAAGAGACGGAGCAGAGGACCGCGGCGATTATTAGGGAAAGGATCATGCAGTGAGCCACCTGACACAGTAGGTCTCTTCAAGAGCCTCGAAGATTCTGTACCAGATGCTGCTTGTCTGCACTTGAGATCAACAAGTCTCGTTCACACGACCAAACAATACCCGAATCGCCTGTTATGACCATGTTAGTTTGCTTTATACTCATATTTATGTACATATGCATTGCCTTTTCACTTCACTGGCATGTTCTACCCACCAAGATGACAAGTGAAGCAACTTCAATTAAGTAGAATAGGATGACCAAATTGGGGATACACAGCCTATTTCGTATAGGAACAGTCTGATTCTGAACTTCAGTCGGTGTTGGATAAGACGCTATAGACTCCTATAGACGCTAAAGTCAATCGTACTATGCGGTGACTGATATATTCATTATTCGTATGTACACTTCATATCTGCTCACCAACTCCATGAAAATTCCGGTGATGATAAACCAGTCCATTTTGCGTGTCCCTAAGTTCGACGTCCTCAACCTTTGCAACCCACACTTCATGGTCTCCTATTTGTACCACCTGGTGAGCCGAGCAAAATAGCACGCACGAGGCGCAGTTCACCACATAAACTTCCTCCTCATTCGAGTTTCTGAGCTCCAAATGTCCCTTCAGCACTTCAAACGGGTTCACTGTCTGCCCGAATTGACCTGCAAACGTTCGGCAGACATGAACAGCTTCAGTGGACGCTGGAAGCACTGATATGGCGAATCTTTTTGACTTGTGGAGGGCCGTGCTTGTGTGTGAAGGTGTTTGGATGTTGAACGTCACGAGCGGTGGGTTGACTGATAGCGATGCAAGCGAGGAAATGGTCAGGCCACGGTGTTGACCAAAACAGGTGGTGACAACACAGGCACTCTGAGGTAGCGAACTCATTGCCTGCCTGAAAGCAAGGCCTGGCGAGTTTTCTTTCGGCTGTTGTTCATTCGGTTCTTCTATGTCTATCTCGGCAATGTCTTGTGTGGTTTCGCTCGGTGTGGTTTGTTGATCCGCCATTGAATGATTCTGTGAATCGGTCAGATAGGTCCTCAGTCTAGTTCCAACGCTTCCTAGTGTGTTTTCTTCGGTCTTTAGGCCATTTCTGTGCCCAAGAGGGAGACTTGCTTTGGTGATTCCGTCATTCTTGGAGCCTCTATGCAATTTTGTCACAGACTGATCTTGATTTGTCTGTGTATGAATTCGTCTGTGAGTGGTGTGCCTTAGTCTATTTGGTCTGTTCAGGCTATTGCCCGCGGTCAAGCCACTTACACCTGCTCGCTCGCACCCAACTGAGTGCAAACCTCGGCTCCGTATGCTCCGACACAGACTCATTCTATCACGTCATGTATCGACGAATGATTTATCGTCTATAGTACTGACTTCACGGTGCGGTTAGTAGCCGTCCCGGTGATCAAATTGTCTTATCGCGCGCGTCGACTCTAAGTGGTGGAATGCTTAAAGCTGCCATCGACATTACAAAGTCGCAAAATTTAACGAGAAACGCGGGTGAGATATGGAAACCATTGAAATCTCCGTCTGGGATTACCCCCAGGAAGAGATCTGAGTACGGCTCCCTTGAGAGATCGGTTCTGCAGACCAATCTCAATAGATTTCGCAAAAAGACAATCAAATATGAGAAAATGACCGGCCCGCCCAAGAATTTGGCGCTGAGGAAAGAAGTGTTAAACAACCCATATGCTCTGGCACTCGGATCGCCTGTTCGAATGGACAAACCCACTCGGGCACTGCTTCCAAGGGCTCTGATGGTGAAGTTTGGTCTAAAGAACGCAGACAACACCAAATTCAGATGTCTACCGGGAAGAGAGCCAGTTCGGCTTGGTAAGGCTTACTGTCTTGCTTCCAAGAGCCATGTCGACAAGTTCTGTAAAGGACCCTGGCAGGGAGCTTTGAGAGCGATGGCGGGCTCGAGGAAGTCAGTGGGAGTGAATCCATTGCTTCAATTGAATGTCACGGTGAAGAGTGATGTGGAGGACGTTTATTTAGAGGAGCTGCGTCAGGCGTGGAGGGAGCTTCAAGCCAGTATAGAGTCGCAGGCCGTTCCAGAGGGCTCAGTTGGGGACCAGACCTCACCGATACTAGAAGGGGAACTTTGCACACTGGTGTGGAAAGGATCAAAGAGGAAGGGAAAAGTATTCAACATGAAGAGTATCCTAGGAGAGTCTGTTGCAGAATTTGAGACGGTCGAGGCTAAAACCGTGCTGAAAAACACAAGGGAAGCTCGAAGGTTTGTTCAGCTGTTGTGGACTTTTCATCTGTACAAAGCTGTCGGTGAGGAGGATCATAATGGTGCTAAAGTAACGGGGAATGTTAAGGGCGGGAAGCAGACGCAAAGGCCGGTTGAGGAGATTCTGTGAAAACAGCTGAAGAATGAATTTGCGGTATCAGCCCTATTCGAATCTCAATGACTGGAACCAAACGGACAGCATGCCCTTGGGTTCTGGCAGAAGATAGGAACTGAATCTGTGCGCTTGACTGATGTTTGTTCACTGGCACTTTGCTCCTTAACTCCTTTGCGCTTTCGCGGAGCTGAAATGAACCTCACAGTCGAAAGGTCGCGGCTGCTACTGATCGTCAAAGGCCGTGGTCGTAATTGAGAGCCGGCTTGCCATCACTAGACTCTATCAGTTCGCCTGGCTCGGCTGCAATATATCCCACACTCAATGCCGTCCGCGCCCATCTCTTCCAAGAACCAATTCTAGGAGCTCAATTCTGCCACCGGTTGCCATGCATGGAGATCTACCCAGTCGGCGGACCATCCGTGCACCCCAGCTTCCTGGGCGTTTCACATCTTGAACTCGCAAAGTGCTGTCCACTGCCCATAGCGTCTTGGAACAAACGCATTGATCGGCGGTTTCTAGATTCGCCTAGAGAAGTACTTCAGCCCAATCGCATATCTTGGCTTCACATTTGGCTGATCAGGACTATCTCAAATGAGATCTTAGGCACGAACCGTTCGGCTCAACCTGATTGAAGACTCACACAATGCTCGCGTGTCGCGTGTAATACCTGTTTCGACTACCCCTGAGTTTTCGCGTGTTGACTAAATTAGCCAGCTGTTGGCCTTCAACAGAAATAACCCCTCACCTGCTCTCTAGTTCTCCCGCATATTGCCTCGCCATAGCCTCCCCAACTCTCCACTTCTCCAATCAATCCCAATACAGCAACCATTCTTCAGCGCCGTTCATTAATGCTAAGCTACCCATATTGCATACACGTGACCCAACATTCTAACAGTCTAAACGGTATTATAACGGTTTCAGCGTGCGGCTCACCAATGCTATACAACTTCATCATGAACCCCTCGCAACACCATCGATCCGGACTCGATCACCGTTTCATCCTTCGCGCTACCAGCAGGGATCATCGCTTCATGTATAGTCCACGTTGTCAGTTGCGCTGATCGTCACGCCGTGCATGTTACTTGGCATCCCTGACCAGCCGCTGGTAACTCAGCATTTGGCGAGATAACGCAGCCAAGTGCTTTATTAGCCAATATTAGTACTGGCTGGATCAGGGGTGAATTTCAGTCAAAAGAAACTTTAAATATCCACTTCTGTATTGGCTAACTTTTTGCGTGTATTGAGACCAAGTTCCATTTCCGTTCCGCCAGCCCATTCATCGCAGGCACTACTTCAAGAACTACTAGTGCAAGGGCACTACAGTTGTAAGTTCTCCTAATTTCAACACCAACTTTATCAATCACTGTCGCAACCGTTAACACTTGCCACAACAGTGAACCTATGAAATTATATTATGCTTCCACAGAACGACGATCGTCACGTGACGGATCTATCTTCAGAAACCGCCTCGAAGTTCCGGCGTCCCTCGCACCGCAACAACGTTAACCGTCTATCCCCGTAATCAACCGTATATCATCTGACTATCCACCTGACGGTCCCTGGCGGTAGACGGCGGGATCCGCAATGTCCCTGAGGCACGAACCATGCTTGGAGACCCACCCGACGATCATCGTCTAGTGCCGTCTGCGCCAATAACCTGACCAAGAAATTTTACGAGACGAGTAGTCAACGAAATCAAATTACTATGCACAAAGCTCAGCCAGCAAGCTTGGCTGGAGGCGGGCCAGAGGCCTTAGTTAGGTCAGCGAGAGCTGGTTGGATGTTTGGATTCTGAGGCCGGAAATTAACAAATGAAAGCAGCGCACATGCCACTCGCTGTCCTCTGAACAGTCTGGTCAATGTGAAGCCCCAGAATATTCAGCGTTACCTTGCTCTCGCCAGTTCCGTTCTGTGTAGTCTTGTCCACTGCTGGCGTGGTGTTTTTCTGTCCGGAAGCAGCGCCCGCAAAGCCAGCGGCGTTTCTGTAACCAGTGTCGTCTTCGTCGTCGCTGTCTTCGTCGTCGCTATCATCGTCATCGCTGTCACTGTCATCGTCATCGTTGTCGCTGTTATTTGTGGTGTGGAACTGGTGTCCGGTCGAACTCTGGACAGGAGCAGGGGTTGCAGTCTGAACGGAAGCGGCCTGTGGAGCGGTCTCTGTGAGAGCAGTGGTCTGATTGAAAGAATTCATGCTGACGCACTGAAAGCCAACGCACTCCCAGCACCCAGTAGAACCTCCACCGCACTGAGAAGCCACGCCACAGGTGCCGCAAGAAGAAGTGTCTCGCTTCTGGGCCTTGGCCAGGGCCCGTCGCTGATTGTACAGAGCAGGAAGTTCAGAGTCAGCGTATCCGCTGTAAGAGCCGAGGTTTTGTGAGACGTAATCATCTCGGGCCCATAGGACAATGTTGCCTTGAAGGTCGACTCGGGCAGCAGTGTTGTTGGCAAACTTGATTACAGAGGTAGCGTCGAAGATGGACTGGAGCTGGTTGTCGTTGTAGTGGGCGGACACCACGGCAGCAAGAGTAAGTAGAAAGGTCTTCATATTTGTTTGTTGTGAAGTTGAAAGTCGCGGAAAACGACGATCTTATATATTCACAGGTGGGCCTGAAACCGGGCCACTCGAACTAGCCTGGCTGGGCCACTGCGGGCCAACCTACCACCTGCAAGCTGATAATACATTGATGAATTTGTTTTGCATGCACATGTCGAGCTGCATTGTCCTGCATCACAAATTACGGTTCCTGACCCTGAACCCCAACCCTGCTCCCTACCCTACCCGCCATATATCCATTGGGAGCGTGCAGCCCTATACATCTCTAGGCTATGACTTTGGCGACGCATTGTCTATATGCTATCCATCGCCCGCTGAGCAAGGGCCGTTAATGTTCTGTAGAGTGGTATTAGTCAGGCGGTGTAACCAGCCTGCGTCACTGTGGTCCCCGTAGGAGATACAACGGCCGGTAAAGAAAATGGGGCCCGACGGTTTTACTGCGGGCAAGAGTGAGAGGAGTTCAAGCAAAGGCGGGCGAATCAGTGGCGACGTTTGTTTGGCCATGATATTTCTTTGGATACGTACTTTTCTTGTGCTGTAGAGTCTGATCATCACTAATGATGAAGCTGCGACGGGCTATTGTTGGGCAATCGCTGTGGGCCGGGCAACGAGCATTCATGTGCCGAAGAGGCCGGGTCGCAAGGCTGACTCGAATGTGGGGCCGTACAGTCTATATTTAACTAGAGCAATGATGTCAGCCGTTCTGACCGTTGGAGGCCGTCGAGTAAGGCTTGGACGAGGCTGTGGGCGTTGAGTAAAGGGCGGTGGGTTATTGCCTGTAAGCGCAAGAGAATAGGTGGAGTAACGCGCCAAGTCAAGCTAAGATCTGGAAGATGCAAAGATGTTACAAGTTCACGGGCAGTCAGTAGTGGGCTCCACGTAATTTGCGAGTAAATGCACAGTGTTTGGTTGCGGCGAGCTGTAGTGGTTTTGCGGTATGGATTAACACTGCTCAGATTAGTGCGTTGGCAGCACATTACTATCAGTGACTTCTTACGGTCTGCCTACTCGTACGAGAACTATCTGCTGGGGACAAAATCTGTCTCTTCGGCTATCGACCGCAAATTGCCGAACTCCGAAACTTACCTACATAAAGCTACCCCGGATTTACATATCTCGTATAAGGGCTCAGTACTGGTAACTCGTATAGTACTCCGTTAAAGAACCGACGGGGTCACGCTCGGCCTTCACAAAGGTATTAGTCACCCATTGTTTTCGTCACTTCTACTTGTTCCACTGTATTCTTATTCTCGTGCCTTGCTTAGTGCCTCGACGTTTCAACTGATACACTTAGCTGCACCGGCAACTATGTGAAAAATTACAACTCCCAATCTTGGTCCCAACCTCCAGGCACACGAATTACGCTTACCCGGCAGTCCCACCAGTTTGAAACAGATCCACAAACCTCAAACAGCACCACTAGCTCAAGATTAAACGGTATTTGGTGTACATGCAATAAATACTATGCTCTTAGTCTCAATGGAATGCCGTAGACAATCGGCGCGCAGCCGTTGAGATATTTCAGCGTGCAAAGCTCTCTGCTCTGACTAACTGCCTCAGAAATGTTGGCCCTGCCAGTCTCATGTAAGGCACCCCACGCGTTCAAGGTACCCTCAGCAAACATGTCAATATCCTTATCCGTCACGTCCCACATATTTGCAACCAGCATTGGACAGCCCCCGACCAGGTAACTATGAGGCGTTCCCCACGATTCGTAATCTCCTGCTTGTTGCATCTTGCCTGAGCTACAGCCAAACAGCAGCACTGGACTGCAACTCCGGAGCGATTTGATGGTGGCAGAACGAATATACTGTTCTCCTCCTCCGTGTCCCATGTAAATCAGTCCTTTGGAGTCCTGCAAATAGGCTTTGAACTGCTCCTCACTCGGTCTGGTGCCAACAATGCCTGAATACTCGTGATGACCTTTGAAGACGCTTTCAAAGCGTTCCTGGGTCTTTTTGAGGTCTGTGGACGGATTCAGAATATAATTGAACCTGGTGTCTATTTCCGTCTCCCTAGCCAGCAGCTCTTTGAGTATCGTCAGCGAAGGGACTCGCGATACTGACTTCCCTCGCAGCATTGGCAGCGACTCCCACGGAAAATCATGACAAGACTTGTCGAGCATCAACACAATATGTTCAGAATGCGCTGCCGCGGTGTAGTTTTTCACCAGCTCTTCGATATCCACCACAATCTGATCTAGGTCCAGTTCGTCGTACGCATTGTGCTCGCCATGGAACTGTAGAATATCCAGCACAAAGTACACCAAATCTTCCAGCAGCCCAGGCTTATCGTCGGTGGATCCCAGAGTCAGAAAGAACTCAAAAATCCTAGAGTGAACCTGCACCTTGCCTTTACCTTTGCTTCGTGAATGGACGTGTCTGTCTAGAATACCAAGGAACTTCCTCTGGAACTCCTCAACTTTCCGCTGAGGAATAGCCGCTGTGTTGAAGATGCCTTTGAAGCCTCCAAACCAGCAGTACTCCACGTCAAGAAGTAGTGCCTTCAACTTCTCGTCCAGTGCATACCGCTCCTCCCACCAGGTGCGCCTGTCTTCGCGTGACTTGATCTGACTGGTTCTCTTTATGCTCGCGCTGGCATTGCTGGCTTGGATAATGTCTCTCAGTTGCGTCATTCCGTCTTCAAATGAGAACGATTCTTCATCTGCGTCTCTGCTGCTGTGTCTGTTCAGCGGCAAACTCAGGACAAAAGGCCCTTTCTCGTCGTAACGCGTCACAACCAAATTGCCGTTGTTTTCAGAAAACGATATGGATATCGCAATCCATCCTTCTGACAGTTCACTTCTCGGTGCGGTCTCAGCCGAAAAGAGACTATCGGGCAGGTCGCCTTTGGGCCACTCATACTCGCCTCCTTGTGCTCGCATTCGTCTTTCGCTCAGATACGAAAAGCTTCGCGCCTTCTCGCAGAAATCGTCTAGGTCTTCAACATCGCCTGCTACGCCATGAAGCAAAATCGACACATCCTGCAGCAGAGTCGAGATTTGCCGGATTTCTGAGCTAGAACATATCGAAAACACATCCTTCTCAACTTGTAGTATAAGCTGTCTGGCCTCTCTGAGCAGCCTAGCGCTCTGTCCGCCTTTGACTGCCTTCACCACTGAAGGTATGCTCAAGGCAGAATCCTGAACAACTCCCAACACAGGGTCCACAGTAAGGCCTCGTCGCGCCATCAGATAATTATTTCTGGCCTTCAAGTAATGGAACATCACCATATCGTGCTTTCCAGCTGGCTTGTAGCTGTTCAGAACCTCGCTTGCCCCCTCCAATGCATCCTGAAGACCCAAGCTGTATACCTGGCTCCTCACTAGAGTATTGTGCGCCGTCTCCACACCTGAGATCTCTTTCCCTTCCTTGTCATTCTTTCTTCGCCTTATTCTTAACCGTTCCATTCCCTCCGTGAGATCAGCGACCTTGGTAAGGCCCAGTATTCGCTCGTACAGAGAAGCGAAGAACTGGTCGCTCATGTCATAGTAGACAGACTCTTCAGTGAATAGGCATTGTCGCTGCAGATATAGAGCCAGAGAGTGCAGCAAGTGCAAAAAGTTGACGTCCTTCACAGCCAGCTCTTCCAACATCTCTTCGCTCCTACCGAGGATTGTCCTAGCGTGGTCAAAATTGCCCATTCGAACGCTGACTTCTCCCTCAAACGCCATCACCGCCATCAAACGGATTTTGCTGGTGGTCTCGCATAGCTTAGAGGCCTCTTGAACATAGTACATGCAGTCCTTGGCTAGGCCCAGCATCTCGAAACTTTTGGATGTCTGAATAAGACAGTTGACTAGAGTTGTGGCGGCCGTAGTGAGAAATATACTGGGCACTTTGGTCGAGTTCTTTTTGATGTATCCTTGCACGAGCCTTGTAGCCTTTTGAGCGCTCACTAGAGCCACATCGTTCAAACCGTGGTGATGAGAGTACTTGGAGTGTACGCACAGAGAGCGAACGTACAACATCAACCTCTCCAGGTAGTCCTCCATGCTCTCTTTGGAATTTCGAGTAATGGGATTTTTTAACCGGTCTTCACTAAACTCCAGAAACCTGTTTAGCGACTCACGAGCTTTGCTCAGGTCAGCTTCTAGTAGACATTCCACCTCCAGAATCATGGCTTTTCCTTTTAGCACGTCGTCCAAGTCCTGGGATTGAAGCATTTGAAGTTCTTTCAGTGCTTGAGAGACTAGTCCCAAACTCCAGTAAGAGTCCGCGAGAAGATAGGACAATTCGGGCTCTTTTGAAAGCGATAGAGCTTTCAGCAGGGATATCCTGCGCTCGTGAAAGCACTGCAAATCGAGATATTGCAGAAACAGCCTCAATATGGAGTCTGCGCCGGCAACTTGGTACGATTGGCTCCAGGATCCCTCTAGAAGCGCGCAGCCTTCTTCAATCTCAGTTCCATTGCAGGTCATGATAAGGACACAGGTGTAGAGGCCTTTGATCAAAGCTTTGAAGGGCTCGTCCGGCTCTAGCCTGTGGAGCTCGTCTAGCTGGTCAGCCTCGCACAGCTCTCCGGTGACCCTGAAGTAGTTGAGGGAGTTCTGGACTTGAACAGAAGCTGGTCTATCTTGCTTTCTTATGGCTTTGATAATGTTGCTAGCGAGCTCTTGCCTTGGTTTGGACGAGGCCGCAATGGGGATTAGTACCAATTCGTAGACCTCGACGTCGAAATCAGCAGTCTCCAGCAAAGTAGAATCTTCAAGAAGAATTCGACTCAACAAATCAATCAAGGTCTTGATGTCTTTTCGCATGTAGGCTGTGAAGATTGGCTCGTTTGTCAGGTCCATCATCACGGGCAGACTCTTTTCAAGCCACTTCAAAGCCTGAGGGTACAAATCAGCGCTCATCAACGCTAGAACCACTCTCTCTGTCTTGAGTACCACCATGTCCAGCCGTTTTTCGTCTAGTTCGAGCTCAATCTCTAAAGATTGTTCCCAGAAAGTGACATACTGTATCGAGGTTCCCCGAAACTTGGACCCCAGGTTCAGCAGCGAGTTTGACAGATACGCCAGAGAGTCCCAGCAGGAGAAGTGTAGAAACACCATTTTGAAGTGCCCGTATACATGGAGAAGATCTGAAATGTTTGTCGTGTCTAGAGCCTTGACGTGTGCCAGAAACAATTCCAATATCCTGACGTATGGCTTCGATGTACTGAAATAGTTTCGAGAGTAGCACTGCTGGATAAAGCGGGCTAGCGTGTCGAGTTCACCTTGCTCCAGAAGACCGCCCACGAATTTGTCGAGCTGAGCTTGGAATGAGGCATCTTCACTGAATCGCTGGAAAGCCTCACTCAGGTCGTCCTCATCAGTGCTGTTTGCAAAGTTGCTGAGAAAGTTGGTCACCTGGTTGAACTGGTCGTTGACGCTATGCATGTTTTTCCACTTTTCCATCAAATTCTTGTGTTTGTTTTTGAGTTTGTTTACTAGGCCTAAACAAAGCTCATTCAGCGCCAGAAAACAGTCGAATTCCTTTGCATAATGCCTGTGACTCTCAAAGACGCCAATCATTCGTTCACAGACGTTGATGACAACGCTTTCGCCCAGTTTCTCGACGTATTTCATGCTTTGGAGTAGAACCTTGAAGTGCTGGTCCTCGGCTTTCGGTATTATACTCAAAGCACATAATCTGAGTTCTAATGCAGTATTTGGCGATGCTGTGAGGCTGATGGAGAGTATTAGTTTGGCTATTAAACTGATTTTTTGTTCGCCAGAGGAGCCTGAGAGTAGTTTGATCCACCTCAGCCCGGCGCCCTCGGAATAGCTTTGCACAATTACCTGAGTTAGAGATGTTTCTTCAATCAGAAATCGCATGTCGCTCAATCACTCACCATGTTGTCCATCAGCTTATACTTCTTTCCGGCCGCTTTCTGTGCACATTTCAGCAAAAGTGTCTGTATGGTCACTACTATTCCCACCGTCGGCTGACTGGGTTTTTCCGGCTCAACTTGCAATATTCCTTCACACTTTTCTCCCTTGAAACCCAACTGACCATACACTTTCAACAGCTCTTGAACAGCCTCATCAATCTAATTAGCCACCACCAAGGTTTTAGTACTTACCAGCCCTGAGTCCAACAACTTCACGATAAAATTGATATGCAGTTTCTCCACCTCGAATTCTTTCCTATCGCCTTTGTACAGGGCCTCTAGCCCGATTACTCCAGCTTCATGATAACCTCTCGACCCAATCTTCCCAGTCAATTCACTAGCGCCTGTCTTGTTCTTAGCCTGTTCAAGGTTTTTCAAAGCATTTTGGTACACTTTCAAGGCAAACTCCTTCTCCGTGGAGTCTCGCAGAATCTTCCGCAGCTTTCCTAGCTTGTCTGCTGTCAGATTTTCCAAAGACACCAATCTCTCATCTGGTTTTTTCTCAGTCATCTCTTTTGGCCCTCCGGGTCAACTTGTCATGATCCGTCACGTGAGCGCGGTAACCAGCTTCGGGATATGTTTCTCAGTATCAATCCAAGCGATTCCTTAAGTTTGTCAAGCAGTAACACGTTTCCTCTCTCTTATAACCTCTCGAATATGTGTAATTAAGTTCTGTTTACACTTCGCGTTTCGGTCCCTGACTGTCTGATGTTGGACTGCGGCTCAAGTCCCAACACCTAACCCTGGCCCTAACCCTGCCAACGTTGCAACATTAGGAGGAGAATTCGACAGCACATACCATAAGCTGGGCATGGCAATTGGGAAAAAAATAAGTGCAAAAGGATAGTTCGCACCCGGGATCGAACCGGGGACCTCGAGATTTGCAATCTCACGCGCTACCATTGCGCCATACGAACGAGATGTTCGTGCTTTTTTTGAAAGGTATAAATAGTCGATTTCGGGGGCCAAAATTGGGCAGTTTTTGATCTGGAGAGGTCATACGGCATTCGATTTGGTTTAAGTGAGTTAATTGATCTAGTCATTTTGCTTTTCCGTGGTTATTTGCGGAAAGTCTGGCGAAATCTGAAAATCGGTGTGTGTGTCTGGGTAACCGTACTCGCTGAATTTTCCCCCTACTCTCTGGCCATGCTAGAGGATAAGTCAGCACCGTCAACAATTATCAACAACACCAGCTGACAGGCAGTGCAGCCAATGCACGAGCTTCAACTCTAGCTTTTGCTCCGTATTTACTTATATAGCCTAGACTATAAACATATAGATAAGGCTTTATGATTTTTATCAACTCGCTGCCAGTAGCTACCTTCCACCCTGAAGAGAGTAGAAATTGTTGTTTGCCAACATATTTACTCAATTGGTTCAGTTGACTGATAACTCATTGACTATTCCGAAAAAAAGTACCAGCTCCGACTCACATCAAAAGATTTTATGTACTGTTTGTCTTCTATGACTCTGATGGTCTGTAAATTTCTCACTCTCTCAGTTCCCTCCTTGAAACAAACTTGACCCCACAGCCCTGCTCAGCCGCATGTCTCACCCTAACCCTGTACACGTGACGGCTTACGAAACCAAAAATCCAAAAATCCTGCTTGCGATAGGAGATGTGCCCAACAGCAACACTCAGCATCAGTAGAAAATACGGCAATTTCACATACTTTATAGACCACAGTCCCCCGACCAATCATAGCCCGCATATTTCATAGGGCACGGCCCCAAGGGGAACCCGACCAAAGGGCACGGCACGTGACAGCTCCTGATTTGGTAATCACGTGACCATTCGTAGCTGCTATCTACTAGCCCAAATCATCATGAGACTTCTCCACACTACTAATGCGATACTATGTTGTAAGTGCGAGACGGGTGAAGGACGAGGGAAGAAAGATATGGGAATCGGGCTTAGTATAAGGAAGAAGGTTAGGAGAGGGCCAGCGAACTGGATAGGCGATGTGATCTAGCGGGGTCGTCGGCGGTAAGCGTCGATGGATTCGATTTGAAGTTATATGTTTGGATAAGACGCTCTCTGATGACGTACCAGGTCAGAGGCTCTCAGATCGAAGTATGAGGGCAGTTTGAGATTATGTTCGAGAAGGCTGAAACAAGGTTTAAGCTTATTTTACGGTCCGATATCTTTAGGCGACGTTTCGCTGTGATTCTAGATATCTCCAGATCATGGCGATAAGTGGTCTCGATTTAATTTTCTCAACTGAAAAGCTTTGTCTTCTGTTGGCCCGTTTCCGACATATCTTGATGAATAATCCGCGATCGCGAAGAGACTGAGCGTTGCCAGCTCCGTTCTACGCTATTTTATGTTTGTCCAATTTTCCGGCAAAAATAGGTCTCATACGCCTGGGTTTAAGCTCTGTGATGTTTTTGACAGTGGTCTTCGCTAACCGACGCTCAGTTGTCCTTACTAACCTAGCCCCTCCTGGTAGCAGGAATGCTCATCTCCGGATGCTCCAATTCCATCCTAACCAAAATTCAGGATAAGGTCTGCGTCGGCAACTGCGATACCGAGCCTGAGATGTTTGAACAGCCCGTGGTTCAATCCCTCCAGATGTTCCTTGCCGAGGCCTCTTGCTGGTTCATCTTTTTCCTGTTACGGCTACAACGAAACGGCGAGAAGCCAAACTACGAGCCCGTTGAGGATGAGCGACCACCTGTTCTTAAAGGTAAAAAACTGCTTCTCTTGGCTATTCCCACTGTCTGCGATATGTGTGGAACTACGCTCATGAACATTGGCCTGATGCTGGTTCCTGTCTCCATCTACCAGATGACTCGAGGTGCCATCGTTCTTTTCGTCGCTCTTATGTCCACATTCTTCCTTAAACACAGAATCACGCGTCGAAAGTGGTTCGGCCTGTTTGCCGTGACTATGGGTGTCTTCATGGTGGGCCTGAGTGCTTGCTTCGAGAGCAAGGCTAGCACCAATGGTACGGACACTCATACTCCGCTTGAGACTATTCTTGGTATTGGAATGGTTCTGTTTGCTCAGGTTTTCACGGCTAGTCAGTTTGTCGTCGAGGAGTTTATCCTTAACAAGTACTCGCTTGAACCTATCAAGGTCGTTGCCTGGGAAGGTTCTTACGGAGTGGGTGTCACTGCTGCTGGAAGCATCGTTCTCTATGCTATTCTCCATGGAATCCTTGGCTGGGAAGCCAAGATCTTCGACATTGGAACCGGCATTGCCCAGCTCTTCTATATTCCAACGCTTCTCTACACCGGAATGGCCATCATGGTAAGTATCGCTACTTTCAACTTCTGCGGTCTCAGTGTCACCAAGCACTTGAGTGCCACTTCGCGATCCACCGTTGACACTTGTCGAACCCTAGGCATCTGGATCGTATCGCTCATTATTGGCTGGGAGACCTTCCACTCGCTGCAGCTTGTTGGTTTCGGTGCATTGGTCTACGGTACTTTGGTATTCAACGGCCTCCTGAAGTAAGGACCCAACTACTACCTGGTATCCCATTATTTTCATTGCAGCACGCCTGCTCTGGCTCGCGCCTGTAACTAACTCTCATTGTTGTATAGGATTCTATCTACTGGCTGGAATAGAACCAATATATTGCATTTTCTTGGCTTTGTTTGTTTGTCAATGTGGATTCTCACCTGGTCGCCAACTTTTCCTTGTGTCACCAAGTTGGGTGATTCGCCGCCTCGTCTAACCGCTCTACCATCTACTACTATACAGAAATACAAACAATGCTACGCCGGCTTCCTCACGTCAGTTTCATGTCTCCATAAGGAGTAACGCAGCGTTCAGTCTACCCGCACTGGAATCCTAGTTTGAACCGAAACCTATAGCTCGGACTGGCAAGAGAATTACGTCAACATAGCTCATTCTGATCTCCAGAGCACGAGAGTCCGTCCCGGATTTCAGCCGGTCCTTTCACATTAAACCAGACAATCAAGACTCGCGCATTGACTTCCAAGCTCTGTGCCCACAGGGCGTGACTCTCCAGAAATTCACAGGAAACTCTTCAACAGCTTACAAATCTCCAGCAAGTCGAAACTACATGTTATTGATCCATATCATGCAACTGGAAAAGTTTCTGCGTATTCAGTTTGTGCAATCGGATTCTTGGAATCAGTACAGCTTCTGCTGCGACTAAAAACTTCTGCTGCTTCGTCTGCATGCATTGCATGGTTTCAGTGGATTTCAGGCTATCATTTCACTTGCTAATGCGCGCGTTGCATGAAATTGTACGCCGAGCTAAATGTCACCTATCGTGCATGCAGGTAAACTGACTAACTTGAAACGGCTAGAACACCGAAATGGTCTATAAAAAGCGACACCTCCAGCTTACATATCTATCTCTCCATCTATGGGAGTTCCAATATGGAAAATACGTGAGCCGTGTGCGTTTTGTGGAAAGAAGCTTGAGCATATGGCAATGTGTCCAAAATGGAAGCCCCAAAAGCCTAAGAACTCGAGGAGCTAGTTGGCATCATGTGTTCCATATGCTTCTCATAATTGCATGGGCTTGACAATTCAGCTAGATAGCGCTTAGTCTAGCTGCATATGTATCAATAAATTAAGCTAGCTAGTTGTTTTGGCGCCAGAACTGAACTGAAACTAGTTTCCTGTTACAGGTAGCTCTCCACGAGCTAGACTTCTGGAGCTAGTACCCATGTTTTGAACTTCTTACTTCACATTTCATTAGAAGTTTCACCGTGTCTGATGTAATTGTAATGTGAAAATCTTAGTGTTCTAACCGGAAATAGCTCCCCGGTCACATGCAGCTTGCGTCACTTGCTATATATATCTTGTCAACTCTTCCCAGTACGACTCAACTCAACATGGGTGTGCCAGTCTGGACCAAAGGAAAGAAATGCTTCTTCTGCTGTAAGCTTGTGGGTCACATCCCAGAATGCCCGGAGGCCAAATGGGAACAAGAAAAGAAGAAGAGAAAGACTACTTAAGTAATTCGCGAGATCTTCATAGCGAAGATATCAGGCTACCTACCTAGTAATACTGATGTTTCGTCTATTTGTGTGCTCTAGCTGTATTACCTAGATCTCTCCACGCCTGAAATCAGCTAGCTAGTTAATTTGCATGGGGTTCATTAACTGTAATAGCCTTGCTTCTAGCTGACCATTCCACTGTTTATTGAAAAACATATACAAAGAGTCACAACAGTTCATCATCTAACATGTTAGCTATGGCGCGTTCCGTGTACCGCTATAACTAATGGCAATTCCTTAGAATGCCAAAACACATGCGACTGTCACGTGAGTAGTTGCCCTGGAAACGGTGGAGATGAGATGCTTGCGATGATTGACGATCCGCAAAACCTACAACATTGCGATTAGACCACGAACGTTGGGACGATGAGTGTGATCTAGGCCGTCGTATTCCAAGAAGCGGCTCAATAAAGGGTTAGGGTACAGCTTTTGCGAAAATTACAATCCCAAGGAAAAGGCAACTTTTGTATGTGAGTTGGGATACAGTTGATGGCTATGATTAGAAGCTTCTGACTAGAATCCTTGGATCAATGATACCCTTCTAAGTGTTCAGCTGCTGTAACGTTATGCATCTTACTGGATCTGAGTGTTTGCCATTTGCGTAGTGATAGACAGCCGATCAAGTTCCTTGTCCCTTCACTATCGATCCTCCAGCAAGCAGCGCCATCGGTTCATTGAGAACACAGTTTTGAATCTCAATACGCTAGCAATGACCCAAGTTCTCATCGCTTTGGACTCTGCAAAGGCAAAGACTAAGAAAATCAAAGCTGTCCTGGCCAGAGAACAGCCCACCGAAAAGAGCCTAGTCGCAGCATTGGAAGTACTTCGAATCAGCGTCGCCAATGTGCTGGTTGCCACTAACAACTTCGCCAGAGACCCAGTAGCGTCTGCTCAGGAAATCGAACAGACTAGCACATCGTTTTTGGACTTGGCCGCAAAGATTTGCCCAATTGTTACGAGGCTGAGTACTCGAGACTCCAAATTGACAAAATCTACAACGATTTCTGAACTCATCCAGAACATTGTCATGGACGGGGCAAGGGCTCCTCAGTTTTTCCTAGACAACTGCTCAAAGCTGACCAAGACCGATATAGAGAGGCTGAAAGGGGCTAGAAGGGGTTTTGAGATTGTGGGAGGCAATTTCAAGGAGAGGTTTGGTAAGGGATACGCAAAGCAGAGCCAGGTTAGCGTTCAGCCCAGTGGTGTTAAGGTGTAGGCGATGTCGTTTATGTTGACTTGAGAGTTTACAATTCCGAAGAATAGTCGATAGCATGTTTGAATCGTGGAGATAGGAGAGAAATACAAGTTTATCAGTACTTATGCGTACACGTCGCCGAATCCAGCCTGATTTTGAAACCGCTCACCACCCGATCTAAAGAGTCTACGAGATGAGAGCAGCTAGTACAGCCATTGGTTGCGCTGACATTTGTCCGCTCCTGACTTTGCATATTCTTATGTTAATCCGAATGTGTGTTAGCATTCTGAATGAATTAAATATCCTGTGCAGAAGATACTCCTACATGAGTTAGCCTCTGGTCAAGGTATCTTATCAGTCCTTACCAATTCCAAATCGATGAGGCACACGTTTTTGTGGGCTATCCCTATAATCAATCTCATAGGCTTGCATGTATATAACCGGTTACGCGTCGATTGACATCGCGGGGGTCTCACTCGCTCGATCCATTAACCCTTACAAAGAGATCCCATTCTTTCCACTCTGAGCACCGCCGGAATTAGTCAGTACCACGGGGCTCAAAGCTCACAATTGGTGTCATTATGTGCCGTGTGCTCTCTGCTTTTGATCCTTAGATTGAGAGGTTTGTGCTTAAGGTTAGGTGACGCGCTTTTTCTGAACCTGATACCAGGGCAAGGGCTGCCATGAGGATCATACCAATCTCTACCCCTGGAAACAAACTTAGACATTATGAAGCTTGTGTACGATTTCTGATTGACTGCTGACATCGCCGGGGTGGTGTGCGTGCCAGCTTCGATCGATCGCCGATCGCAATCTCGACGAATATATAACAGTTAGTAAATTCCTCCAGGTGAGCACCAACAATTACGCAATGAAACTTACCGCCTTCACGCTAGCTATTGCTTCCACTGTCGTTCTTGCTGACGACATTGAGAGCCTCTTACCCAACCACAGTAGCGTGGCAGATTCTGTCGCTGCGTTGAATCAATTTAACGCGGACGCCGCCAAACTAGAGGCAGTTCTCGCAAACAATCCAACGGCCAGTTCCCTACAGTCTGGTCTCTCAACTCTCTCGAGCGATGCTGCAGCGGTGACCGCGTCTTTCCAAACGAACTATTTCGTCTTTGTCGACGAGGCTAAATCAATCAGTATCGCATTTCAAGATTTCGCCGGGAACGTTTCTTCCATCATCAACACTCTGAGCACAGATCAGTGCACGCTGTTCAAGTCCAGTGGAGATCTGGCGGCCGCGGGCATGGATATTATCCAACAAGCGCTGGAGGCTAGCGTGACCCTGCAGACAAGCACGCCCTCCGTACTGATCTATCCAAACCCGTCAAAGAGAATCCAAAACGCGCAAGCACTGCTTCAAGGAGTTACCTCTACGTTCTCCCAGTGCATCCATATGGGGTAAATAGTAATCTCAGGCTTCTAACTGACCGGGTTTATTGTATAGAGTGATGTACCTTATTGAGTGTTTGCCATTCAGTACTTGAATCAACCCAAAACCCACTGCTGACTAGCCAGGCCTTGATTTGTATTCTGGATTTGTATTCTTATCGCGTTCCAATCTTCACGTCTTCACCGACAAGCCATCAATCTCAAAACCGCATTTCGCGATCTCGCAGGAGATTTCTCTCAGTTTTATACTCCCTGAGCACGATCAATGTGCCCTGCTTAAAGCCAATGAGTAGGCTGCCACGGTACGGACATCGTACATCAGGGCTTTCATCTCGCGGACTCGACCCAATCCAGATCTTTCAAGTTTCTTTCAAGAGGCCCGGACTCGCTGTTGCGGCTGTTCAGGGCTCAGGTTCTGCTTTCTTCCAGTGAATTTCCAAAGCCTAAGGATGAGACCTCGTTCATTCAGATAATGGTATCTTAACATCACGATCTGACGTCCTATAAACCTCAGTCATAACCCCACACGTGACCGCCTCACACTCAGCGCCTTCTGACTTCCGCTCTTATGATGTCAGCCACCGATCCGGTCCTCGCATTCCTCGTTGGTGAAAGACCGCTGCGCCTCGTTGGTGCCATGGGTCATTTTTCGGGCCGTTAGCACCCTAACCCTGATTATAAGCTTTCGTGTCTGTCGTTTTCAAGGGTTAGGACCCAGGGCTAGGGGATCTGATACGAAATAAACGACGTCAGTCCCAAACAATTTCACTTATTAAGGGGTCGAATCCTGACATACAGCTTAGACATCGCCAGCGCTTACACCAGTACTTGACAGAAGATCCCGGACTGACAACGCGTTAACCCGATACTTCCGACGTGCCAACACGCTACCAAGGTTTTGTCTCGGCTAGTTTGTTTCTCGGTTTCTTTTTGACGTAAACCCGGTGATAGAGGTGGAATTTCGACTTTCCAACGCCATATTTGGGATCTACGAGCCAAGATATACTACTCAGTCTTTTTCCTGACATTTCGAGGTGTTTTTGAGCTAAGCGCCGACACCAGGAATTAGCGCCAGCCATAAAAAAGCAGGAAGTGTCGATACTTTACCAGGACCGACCTAATCACAAGCATCGATATACGCAACTACTACTCATCGTCCTTACCAACGACCATCTAGGCAAGGATCACATTTTTTTTCTACCCCTGAAAATTTGACACCCTGTCAAACGCACCACACCAAACACTAGAACGGCACTAGGACACTCCACTCGCTATGGATCTCGTCCTTGAAGCTCTCGACGCTTACGTGTTCGACCAGGTCTACTCCTCCGTCTTTCCCCGAAAGTCCTCCAGTGCCTTCTGGACCCCACAAGCTGGACTCCTGACAGAGCCCTCGCATGTGTACAAGGGAGCGCCCTTCATGTTCGAGCCTTTCGACTGCATTAACCACACCACAGTGACTCGAGACAATGTGGCCCGACAGTCCTTGAGCATGTTTCTGATCACTTGGATATTTGGCTACCTCACATACCTTATCATGGCCGGACTGAGCTACTACTTTGTCTATGATCCACGAAACTTTGATCATCCAAAGTACCTCAAGAACCAGGTCAAGCTGGAACTGAAGCAGTCCTTGAGTTCTATCCCAATCATGACTCTAATGACCGTTCCATGGTTCATGAGCGAGATTCTCGGCTTCTCCAAGCTCTACTGGCACGTTTCTGACTACGGTTGGTGGTACTTCGCCTTCCAGTTCCCTCTGTTTATCATGTTCACTGACTGCGGCATCTACATGATTCACAGATGGTTGCACTGGCCCTCTGTCTACAAGCATCTGCACAAGCCACACCACAAGTGGATTGTTCCTACGCCGTTTGCCTCCCACGCCTTCCACCCACTGGACGGCTACGCCCAGTCTCTGCCATACCACATCTTCCCATTCATCTTTCCACTGCACAAGCTGGCTTACGTTGGCCTTTTCATGTTCATCAACATCTGGACCGTCATGATCCACGATGGTGAGTACATGGCCAACAACCCAATCATCAACGGTTCGGCCAACCACACTATCCACCACCTGTACTTCAACTACAACTACGGCCAGTTCACCACTCTGTGGGACCGAATCGGCAAGAGCCACCGAAACCCAGATCCGGAGCTGTTTGACAAGTCCAAGAAGATGTCCAAGGACACTGTCAAGAAGCAGGTCAAGCAAATGGAGGATATCCAGTTGGTTGTCGAGGGTAAGAACGATGACAGAGAGTACGCTGGCGCCAACAATGTCGACGTCAAGGTCAAGTTGAGCCAGCCTCAAGGAGTGGCTTCTGGCATTCCGGTTACTTCCGCGAGCAGAAGGGTGTAATCGAATTACCCTTTTGAATATGGCTGATCTCAAGGCTCTTATTCATTTTGGATGGCTCCAGTAGGCCCACTACTGATCCGTCCATCTTGCCTGGCACCAGGCGTCCAACATCAGAAACAAAATATCCCGCAGCACTAGCAGCAGTGCCCAGCAGCTATTTATAGCTCATGGCTGCACGACGCCAATGAAATAATCTCAGATACGACCTAATAATGAACTACAATCTCCTCTCTCAAGTGCACGTTTCTGGTATCTGATCTAGCGGCTAGTGACGGCTACGGCTATCGGCGGTAGACTGTTTACGGAAGATCTGAAATTGCTACTGCGCAGATAGAACACGCAGGGAGAACTTTGTTTTGATATTCAGAGAAACGAGAGGCGCGAATGTAATGGTGTAAGGGTGTCAAAGCGCACCAAAAATGGGAGTCTAAATATTCCAGAGAGTTGCAGTCGCACATTGCAACCAAACCGCGAGCACAGTGCTATGTTGCGTAAGACAGTAGCCAGTAGCGGCGCGGTTTTGTCTACACTTAAATCTCAAACGTTAACTGATGAAGGTTAAAGGTTCTACGCGCAGCATCTAATCGTCCCCAAACCCCTATAACTCCTAACTCGGCAGCGCGATTGATAGCGAAAAGCAAGTAAAGGCACGATTCCCCAACGCCAGGCACAGGCACGACATCCCAACTGTTGTGTTTACCCGGAGGAGTAGTACATAAATAGGGCCCCCGCCGCCTAGTTCGTGCTGGCATTTTGCCTCTGTCTCGGGCACACAGAACAGTGAATACAACACGAAATATGTGATACGCAGCTCCTCAGTGGCTTAGCAACCAGGCTTAGCAGTACCTCAAACCGTTGCAAAACTACTAATGGCAGGCTAACTAAGCATAAGCATAGCCGGCGCTTAGCAAGCGCTCCGGATAAGCTCTCCCGTTTATTATCGTCTAGCGATGGCAATTTACGCCAGCATGATTTGCGGCCTAACAGCACTGACTGCGCTCTCACCCGTATTGTGCCGCGCTCCGATTAGTTTTCGTGATGCTTACGTCACCCACCACCCTACTTGCCACCAAGTTAACCCGGTTCGGCCCGCCAGGCCTTGTCTTGTTTGCCGCGCCATCACTATCAGGCATCGTGCATAAGCACCCTTGTGCCGAACCTCGGATTCGCGCCCGACCGCACCCAAATATTACAGCAGCCGCGTCATCCCACACACAAACATTACTGTTTCGCGCTGTGCAGCTGCAAGGAGGATATTGGACACTTGCATCAGCAACCATCGAGGCGTGTTTCGTATTTTTTCCGGACAAGTCCTCGGTAGATAACAAGAGCAGCCACCAATAAGCCGCGGACCAGCACTACAAAGACAAGGATACCGCAACGTTGGAGTAACAAGGAATCACCCCAGCACCGCACAGCATACAACCCGAGTGCTAGGTTAGGCGCAACCCAGATTAATATCACGACATCACACGGCGTATAATAACACTCTGTGTCGTTCGGCTCATTGAGTGATCAACACAACTCGGCCTCTTCGGTTCGCAGCGGGAATTCAAAACGGGAAGGTGAAAAATTCTGCAGCAAGTCATCGCTTATATTAATATCTCATCTCGCACGAGATTGCATTGGTACAGTTCGACATTGATTTAGAGTGAGGTCTATTCTTGGCTAGCCACACCGCTCAGCACAACAACAACACACGGATTGTTGGCTCCTTGATCGACACAGCTCCTGCCAGCAAATCGGCATCGACACAAAACTCTCACCGGGGCTAACTGAAGAGATATCTCGACGCCACCTAATTTAACAGTCCCAACCTAGAGGAACCATAGGCATCGCATCATAATCGCACCACCATAATCAGCATCGCACAGACATCATAATAGGAGACTGCATTACAACGTGAGTAACCTTGGACACTACGAATACATCATGGACTCACTAACATTAGGCTTCCCACATCGACTAAGAGAACCTAGCCTCGGGAAAATGCGAACAGCAGTTGTGTACACATCTACAACATCCCTGCGAAACCGGAGTTTCTCGCGGGACAGCTCATATGCTCAGCTTCCACCTCTGTCACGAGTCTCGTCCGTGTCTTCGATAGCCCCCGCCCATGTCAGTACAACAACAAGGAACCATTTCCGGCCAATACACATCAAGTCGAGTGAGTCGATACTGACGCGGCCCGCGGCAGCCAATCCGTCGTATTCCGGGTTCAAGAACCTCGCAATGATCATTCTCATCATCGGCAACCTGAGATTGATCATTGAGGACTACACAAAGCATGGTTTCTTGAGCATGTTTGATCTTGGTCTCACGGGAAGCGATATCGGCTTTGTCGGATTCCTTGCAGCAAGCGTACCGGTCCATCTCTTTGTGGCACTCATCATTGAAAAGTTCTTTCCGCGAAGCATTTCGTTTGTTGCACACCTCATCAACGCCACGCTGGTGCTGGGTATCAGCAGTTTCGTTGTCTACTTTGTGGGCTTTCATCCCTTTGTGGGTACAATTTGCGAGGTGCACGCCTTGGTGGTTTCCATGAAGGTGTTCTCCTACGCCTTGACCAACCGGGATCTCAGACAGGCAAGAGACGACAAGGTGGAGAAGGACAAGATCAAGCCCAAACAGAACCTATTGGAGATTCCAGAGAAGGGATTGTACAGTAACAAGCCCGAGGACGTCCCGGACCTCTACAAGACCTGTCTATACCCAAACAACCTCACGTTGAGCAACATCATCTATTTCTGGTGGGCCCCTACGTTGATTTACCAGCCTGTGTACCCACGAACCAAGCGGGTCAGGCCATTGTTCGTCATAAAGCGAGTTGCTGAGCTCATCAGTTGTCTTCTCATTATCTGGTTCGTGTCTTCGCAGTACGCCAACCCGATTCTGAAGTCTACGCTCCAGCACGTCCAGGATAAGCCAACTCAAGACGCCACGTTCTACCTCCACATCGTTGAGCGAGTGTTGAGGCTGTCCACTGTGTCCATGGTGGTATGGCTCTTGGGCTTTTTCTGTCTCTTCCAGGCCTTCTTAAACCTGTTGGCCGAGGTCTTGAGGTTTGGCGATAGAGACTTTTACCAGGACTGGTGGAACTCTGGCTCGGTTGGCACTTACTGGAAGCTGTGGAACAAGCCTGTCTACAACTACTTTCGACGACACATTTACATTCCGCTGTTGAAGCGGGGCTACTCCACAACGCAGGCCTCATTCATTGTCTTCTTTGTATCTGCTATTCTGCACGAGCTGTTGGCGGGCATTCCTACCAGAAACATTATTGGCGTGGCTTTCATGGCTATGATGTTGCAAGTTCCACTGGTGTTTGCCACGGCGCCGCTGGAAAAGATGCGGGGACCAGGTACTCAGATTGGAAACTGTATATTTTGGCTCAGTTTCTTCCTGGGGCAACCCACCGCGGTGTTGCTGTACTACTTTGCGTGGAACCTGAGAGCGTAACCTTGGCCCGCATCGACGGCGAGAACTCCGCGGTATTCCATCTCTGGGTCTGGCCCGCGTTATTATTTATACAGACTCTGTTCGGTCAACAACTAACCTTACCGGTAACTAATCCCTCCTTACAGACCCTGGGTCACGGAACATAGAGAAAGCATAAGCATGTAAAAGCATAGCAGTGATACAGCACATTGGCGAGTAAAATAGTAAAAGTACAAGCTACATCGAGAATGATGACAGCCAGGGTAGGGGTATCACGTGAATAATTTTCTGGGGTCAATGATACGCGCTGCAGATCAACAGATTAAGAGATATGAGCTCGCTTACAGGTAGTATGAGTCTCTCTTCTTCTTCTGACCGGCTCTGTACAGCGAAAGGCCAACGTAGGCAGCGGCAACAACCACGAAAAACATAATAAACTTGAAGATGGTCCACAGCCAGCCGCCCTGCTTGGCCACGGGCACAGTCTTTCTTGGCTTGCCCTTTCGTCCACCAACTCTCTCTCGTGGGTAATCACCGGCCTTTCCATGCATATGTTCTTCAGGAATTTCCTGTCCTTTCAAGGCGTACTGGAGACCCTCAAAAGTCTTTGGGAACCCTCGTAAGGAGTAGATCTTGAGTTCCTTAACGTCGTGAATATCAGTCAATTCACCAGTCTGAGCCGAGAAGCCCATTCGGCCAATCTTTGGCTTTGGGAGCTCGAATCCATCAATGACAAAACACTTCTCCCAATCCTTGTCTCGGTAGTTGTATTCAAGGGACAGGAATCCGTCCGCCACATATGTCAGTCTGAACTTGGACTTGTTCTTGTTATTGTGAAGAAACTTGGCGGAACAACCGGCGACAATCTCATTGGCTTCACCGTCATGTTCGTGATCATATTTTGTCTTGCCATCGCCCTGCATGGCCATAATGTATGGGAAAGTCTTGCCTGGTCGGTTGTTCTTATAAGTGTCGATAAAGATACCTAGACCATTGAAGTAATCCTTGAAACCAAATACTGGTCCTTCTTCTGGCTCGTCCTGGACAATCCAAAAGGCCATTCCATCACCATACATGTTGTGACCGTCTCCATGAAGATCAACTTCAAATTCAGCCTGAAACGCCTGCGTATACAAGTCGTACTTTGCAAAGAACCAGCCCCGCTGATTGGGCTTCTCTCGCGTAAGTCGAACAATCTTGTCGGTGACAATGGTATCACCACCAAAATCAAAATGTCCGACGCCAACCTTTGCATTGATAGGCTGTTCGATTCGGAATCCAGTCATTTCATGGCGACTGAAATCCTGCGCAAACACATGACCAAGACCTAGCGCCAGCGTGGTCAAGATACTGAACCTCATCTTGTCTTGGAACTGAGGTAGAGGTGAAGGAAGTTATAAGCTGATAATTCAATGGCTAAGTTTCATATGCATGAAGATGCGGCTCGTGTGCTGGCCTTTCGGTTGTCACAGCAACAAGGTGGGACGAAGGGTTAGGGTCAAGAGTCGAGTCGAGCGAGCTGGCCCTTTTGAGCACTTCTGCCTGATAAGAATTCTGCAGACTGTCTAAGCTATAGCGGCTCAATTGTGGTTTCTGAGCTGAATGCCTATAATGTATCCGGCCATTTGTTTCGGCAACTGTCGAACAGGGTTAGGGTACCGATAAGTGGGGTTTGAGACCAAGGGACTTGAGACAGCGATGGACATAGGTTTGACCTGGTTGAGGTAAGTATGAGAGATATTTTGAGCCAATTCTTTCACTCGGTTGTATATATAGACTTTGCGCCACGTTAGGGGTTCGTATGAGTCTGAGGTGAGTGTTGCGCTCAGAAACTGTTTCGAAGGCCACACGACGGAAGAGGAAAGCCAGGAGATTAAGATGAGATGCGTACAGATACGTGGTGATCACGGCGTCCTATGCACGTGTGCACGGGCCGACTTGGTTCGGCGGAGTCCGGCCATTTATTCTAGCTTTGACAGGAATTGAGTACTTCAAAACTGTGACCAGGGAAGGACTGAGAGGATCAGTAAATTGGCTATTGAGTATACGGATTGAGTCTGAAGCCCCGCGGCTTCAAGTGCGGTTCAAGCGGATACTGTATACGCATGCATGGTGGCAAATCGGTTCAAGGAAGGTACAGCACGGCATCTAGACAATTGGCTTTCCTTTGAGACTGTCAGAATCATTTACTCGTTCTTAGTAGGCGCATGCTGATATATGGGTCCGTGAGCTCAACAAATGCTAATCAATGACACAATATAGTTAGGCCCCTTGCGTGCGCGACCCCTACCCACAACGCTGGAAACGGACGATCCACTGCATGAGGCTCGACTATAAAGGACACCGCTTCCGCACTATTTCTCACCAAAAATGGCAAACGTGTACTTTGACATTACAATCGACGGCCAGCCCGCCGGCCGTATCGAATTCAAGCTTTACGACGATGTGGTGCCAAAGACTGCTAAAAACTTCCGAGAACTGGCCACGGGCCAGCATGGTTTCGGCTACGCAGGAAGCGGTTTCCACCGAGTTATTCCGGATTTCATGCTCCAGGGAGGTGACTTCACCAAGCATAATGGAACTGGAGGAAAGTCCATTTACGGCGAAAAGTTTGCTGATGAAAACTTCAACATAAAACATACTAGGCCTGGTCTCCTATCTATGGCCAATGCTGGAAAAAACACCAATGGATCTCAGTTTTTCATCACCACAACTACGACCAACTGGCTGGACGGGGCCCATGTGGTTTTTGGTGAGGTTGTTAAGAACTTGGATCTTGTGAGAACAATTGAGAGATATGGCTCTGCAAGCGGAAAAGTGAAGGCGAAAATTGTCATTGCCGCCTCTGGTACCGTGGCATAGCTGGTTGGTTAAAATCAATCGTGTCGGAAATGAGATAGCTACCAGTTAGCTTCCAGAAGATGCTGTAGAGATATGTGCATGTAAAGCTAGTTTCCCGCCGCGCTATATGTGGCGCAAAAGTTTAGCACTTAGAAACGCGGAAAACACGCGAAAATTGCCTACATCCATGACCTGTGCCTTGAAAGCTCAGCCGTGGCGAACCATCGTCATCGCGCGATGCCGTGGATGATGGGAATGAGATATTTGACGTTCAGCGCACCGAAGTATCCCCGCTATAGACTTCATTTGGAAGAGCAGATGATGAACTGGTGAACGCTGGAACAATGAGATAAGCTATCGAGGCGTAATCGTGAGAACAGTGCAGTTGTGAGATTGGAGTCCCAACACTCTTAGCTCCTCACTGAGTCAGTCTGATCACAGATATCACGCGTGACGACTCCCGAAAAGCGTCAGATGACTGAACACACGGACAAATCTGTTAGCACTAAAGAGCGGGCACTTGCCACGCTCCAAGCCCACCTCTACCCCCTAGCATACCTTCCTGAATTGACGAGACAAGAGACACTAGAAACATGGCTGAACAGCCACCCAGAGTACCTAGAACCCTACGAGACAAGCAAAGTGGATGCAAAGACCATAGACACTAAAACGCGTTCCCTTTACTATGCCCTCTCTACGTACGTCTCCAAACACATGTTCAACTCCACCGTCCTACAGGAGGAAGAAAAGACTCGAACGTTGGATACATCGGCCAAGGCCTTCGTCACACTTCACACCTCTCGACTTAGACAGATCAAGCAAGAGAACGTGACTGCGCTGGAAACCAAGTGGATCAACCTACCCTCCTTCCAGAGCAACCAAATTGGCAACTTCCTCATCTACATCAAATCTATATACAATGACCTTATTGGGTGTGAGGACGAGGACGCCTTGTATCAGTTCGCGATTCAAGTGAGGGCTGCTACCAAGAAAAGCCTAGATGCCAACCTCCACTTCCGCATTCGACCAGATAAGCCTACCAGCAACGACCCCGTGGAAATGCTACAATGGCTCGTATACTTGCCGCTGAACGATTTCCCGGCCACGGTGCCATACCCACCACAGTGGTAGCAGGGCTCACGGGAATTTGGTGCCCAATGTTACTTTGAACTTGACACCGGGCCGGAAAATCTCTTACCAGTGAGCCTGAAGCACTCCCCTGCTCCCTCCCGAGCAACATCCACTCAGAAATTCGGGGATATCACCGACAACAAGTGGACTTTACCAGACCACTTGCTCGACCACATGCCACCTCAAGGCCTGGTACTGGCGCAATGCCAGCCACTAGTATTCCCTCAACAGCAGTCCCGAATTGATCCGATGCCCGTCTCAGATGGAGTTGAAAAGTCCCACCACCTGACCTTGAGCCGACCGATGACAGACATTACCCCCCAAACCACGCAATTGATGATCGAAATGATATCCAGTGAGACCTTCCAACTTGTGAGACGGTCGTGGTCCAAAATGTTGGTGAAGTATGTCGAACTGCCACGTACTCGCCTGCAAAACGAGCTCTAGACATTGTCAGGTTCTCTTCACGTCCTTTGTGTGGCCCTAACAACGGTCTAGCACTGCCATACGCCGAATCTCATGACCTGATTTGTGCAGAGACGGGGTTTTGTCTGAATTGGCCTTCAAACTTTTCTCGAGATGGCACATGTCATATCACCACTGCAGCAAGTGCTTGAGATGAGCGACCCACGAGTTTACAGGACGTTTAGTCTGGCAGCGCCCTGATAATACGAATCTGCATTGACTTTTTGACCCTCAAAACTGTGGAGCATTTCCGACAGCTGTGAACTGGAACGGATTTGAATTCCCGTATAGAATCATCCACAATTCGAGTCCATAGCGGCGACTTTGAGAGGTACAATGGGACTGGCGAAGACCTTTGCGCTTGAAAACTACAACCTCAAACACACCGGCCGGGCCGTTCGAGTTGACCATAGCCAGAGGCGAATGGTGCTACCTCCATGATTACCTGTTGTGCGAATTGGCTTGATGGCAAGCAAGTGATGTCCGGCATGGTCGCGAAGGACAGGTAATTGTCAAGCAAGGATATGGGTCGCAGCAGGAAAGCCATCAGTGAGGCTTGTCATCGAAGGTCGCCAGCTTTGATGTCACAGTGAAAATAGCTTGCAACTACTCCTCACCTGCAGTCTTGCTACATAGAAGTACTAATGCTGACTCTATAAATCTTGAACTCTGCATGCTCGCGGTGGTCTCAGCCTCGTTTCTCTATAGTTTTAACTAAGCATAATCAAAGCTCAGCCAATACGAGCTCAACCAATAGAATTGTCAACTGCTACTCTCTAGCACGCAAGCAGCCAAAGCCGCGCAAAAATGCCGGCTCGGAAACTACTGGTAGCGAGCTCCGGCCCGCACCCTACCGAGGAGGATGAAACTGTTGGGCACTGGTCGGTCTCAGAGATAAGCGGTGAATGAGTGTCCTTCACCGGGCTCGCGTATTGGTGCAAAAAGTCATGTCCAGCGGGCTAAAATCGAGTTCTGTCCATTCAAGCGCGCATATAAGCGTTCAATTGCCGTTCCTGGAGATCTCACCGTCAACTTCAACACTTATTCATATACTCTATGAACCTCGTTTACTAGCCAAAGGGTTCAATTTCTGATAGAGTTCCCACTAGTTAATGCGCACTCACGCCGGGATACCCTCGGTAACGCTGCGTAGGCCATCAAAACCGAATACTAAACCTCTCAACTCTCCCTAAGCCCTCGTTCAAGATAATCTCCGAATCTCGGCCGAGCCTCGAACAATTTATCAGGTGGGGTACTTCCCCACCTTTGCATTACCGCTCCTTGACCCTTGTCTCACATAAGGCCGCGCATTGCCGTCCCGTGCCGTAGCCGCGATTGCCGCTAATGCAAAAACTGTCCTAGAAGAGCTTCTCATAAACAACATTTCTGGCTCTAAACTGTGCCCTCAACTGCCGCCTTGCGTGTCGGAAAAATGCCATTCCTCTGAGATAAATGCCCCGCACTACCCCTCATTTCTGACTAAGCGACAGGCGTCCCGCTTACTCATTGCTTACATAACGTCTCGGCAGGGCCTACCCCGGACCGACAAAACCGAGGCTGCGGTGTATAAAACGCCAGCGCTTCCCAATTTTCACTTTAGCCCACAACCAATTCATTTGCGTGCGGACTAACAAAACCCCGATCGGTACAATGATTCGAAACGCCCGACCTCAGAACTTGGCCAATGCCTTCACCGGCGTCCGATATAGCTCCGGCCTGAAGAAGGCCCTGCGAGAGGCCATCCCTGCCAAGAAGGAGCTGCTGAAGAAGGTCAAATCTGAATACTCCAACGCATCGCTTGGTGAGGTTCAGGTTTCCAACCTTTTGGGCGGTATGCGAGGTCTCAAGTCTATGCTTTGGGAGGCCTCTGTGCTTGACGCCAACGAGGGTATCCGATTCCACGGAAAGTCCATCAAGGAGTGCCAGGAGTTCCTTCCAAAGGCCCCAGAGGGCGGCGAGATGTTGCCAGAGTCCATGCTGTGGTACCTTCTGACTGGTTCCAAGCCATCCGAGGCCGACATTCGAGAATTGTCTCGAGATCTCGCCGAGAAGGGTAATTTGCCAGAATTTGTCAACAAATTGCTTGACAACCTGCCAAAGACCCTCCACCCAATGTCGCAGTTTGCCATTGCCGTCACCGCTTTGAACCACGACTCTACCTTCGCCAAGGCTTACGAGCGAGGCATTCCAAAGGCTGACTACTGGGAGTACACCTTTGATGACTGTATTGATCTGATTGCTAAGCTGCCACAGATCGCCGCCAAAATCTACCAAAACACCTACGCCAACGGTGGTCTGAAGGGCGATATTTCCCTGACCAACGATTGGTCCAAGAACTACGCCCGAATGATGGGTATGGAGGAAAAGACCGGCTTCGTTGACCTTCTGCGACTGTACTTTGCTCTCCACGGAGACCACGAGGGTGGTAATGTCTCTGCCCACGCCACCCACTTGGTTGGCTCTGCATTGTCAGATGCCTACCTGTCCTACTCGGCAGGTCTGCAGGGTCTGGCTGGTCCACTGCATGGCCTGGCTGCTCAGGAGGTGCTGCGATTTGTCCTGGACATGAAGAAGTCTATCCCAGAGGGCTACAATGATAAGGACGTCACTAACCACCTGTGGTCTGTGCTGAACTCGGGCCGAGTCATCCCGGGCTACGGACACGCAGTTCTGCGACAGCCAGATCCTCGATTCGACGCTCTCATCACCTTCGCCGACTCGCGACCAGAGATCGCCGCTGACCCAGTCTTCAAGCTGGTCAAGAAGATCTCTGAGACCGCTCCAGCGGTCCTGACCGAGCACGGAAAGACCAAGAACCCATTCCCCAACGTCGACTCCGCATCCGGTGTCTTGTTCCATCACTACGGAATCACCGAGACCCTGTACTACACTGTTACTTTCGGTGTCTGCCGGGCTCTGGGACCACTGCCACAGCTCATCTGGGACCGAATCCTGGGTCTGCCAATCGAGCGACCAAAGAGTTTGTCTCTGGAGAAGATTGTGGAACTGGTCGAGAAGAAATAAGCACGCCCTGTTAGCCGCAGTCTAGTAGTAACATGATGATCACGACGAACTAAACGTAGCTTCTGGTTTATCAGAGTAGAATCCGAGGATTGTTTTCTGTAGCGATTTGCTCAGGAACTTCGTGTGACCAAGATTATGGCCATGATCCCGATTAGTGTAACAGTACTGGCCTTTGGTACTGGCTCTCTTCGCGAGAGGCCGTATAACCTCAGAATTTTGAGAGGAGGTACAACAGAATTCTCAGTAACACTCATCAAAATTCTTTAGGGCCAACTGTCTACAACTTTTCACGCCTCTGCTTTTGAAACATCGAAACCGCCTTCTCTGCAAGGCACTGAATATCCTCGCACCACCAACTCACTCAACTAATTACCCTCATGATGACTGGCTAATGGCCCTGTTCAGAAACACCCCTATTATGGTCGCCCACCCTATCCCTGACTCAGTAAACAACAGTTCTGGCTACGGGGCCATGGATTCGAAGGACTGGCAAGAGACTCGCCAGATAGAAACACAGGCGTAATTTATTACTGTGTAGTTTTCACGCAAACAAACTCAGTAACGCCACTATCCCGCCTACGCTCCGGCTTACTCTAATCATATAATGAACGTACTGGGCTACATAACTCGCGCCAAACGGATGACTTCTGTTAGATATATAATACTTCCTCTCTGGAACTCTCTTTTCTACTGCTGAATGTACTGACGGAGCACTTCCTCGTTTGTACTCCAGGCGGAATGTACTTCAGGCGGAATATGATCCATAGCGAATAGTGAATAGCGAATCTCGTGTGTTAGTGGCTTCCTCATAGACACCAGCCCCAAACTCTCCTTTGAACTTCCCATGCGGTCGATGTGCTGTCGAACAAAGCTGTTAGTGCTTGACCACACTCAAGGGAACTGCGATAACAATCACAATCAAGATAATAATACCGGCAATCAAACACATTCGCATCTTCATGTCCTTCCACCACATTTGCTTTCGCACCCGGTTGGCGCCACGTCTGAAGCCCTGGGCGGAAATCGCCAGGTTATCCGTCTTATCCTGCAGCGAATCCAATCGTTCTCCTCTCTCGGCCACTTTGTTTATGTTTTCTCGCATAATGCCAACGGTGTCGTCGATTTGAGCCTGAATGGCAGCGGTCTTTGAAGAGCCACCACCAGACTGGGGCGGGATGTATGGGTCGTAGGGGACAGAGGAGGACATCTCGGTGTAGTTGTGGACGGTGGTTGTGGGTGTTGGTTAGAAGCGGATAAGTTTGTTGTATAACTCTGCCTGTGCTTGACAAAGATCAAAGTTTGGTGTCGCGGTAGCGCTGTCGTTTAGTGTGGATAGCTGGTGGCTGTGATGCTGCGCGCGCGTTTGGGAGATGTCAGCCTTTGTGCATGCGGCGTCGGACCTTTATGGTACGAACTGGAAGCGAGAAAGGAGTACAGTGAAGCTAACAGGGTTAGCATGTCGTTCCGAATAGCCCGCAATGCTTGATTCATCTGTGAGATGTAGCTAGACACTAGGAACGAGTCTTCTGGTGGCGTGGCGATGGCGGACTAAAAATAGCTCCGCCCTACCCGGTTGAGTGGTTTGTTTCGCTTATTCGAGTCGCAGTAAGCCCCGGTGCGTCACGGTGGTCCTCAGCGGGACATGGGTGGGAAGCTCGGGTGTCGGAAACCTCAGACAGGGAAATTTCTGAGACCCGAGTGGTCCGATTCTGGATGACTCTCTACAGATTTTGCGCGTTTATAACGGCTATCGAGGCAAACGAAGCCTTTGGATCATGAAAGAAGCGGCAAGGCCCAATTTATCACATTTAAAATTTGACAAGAGTTGTAGAGAGGGAAACGAGTCCCTAGACCCGAGCGAGGTAACTCTTATAGTTAACTAGACCTGACTGGGAACATATCGTGCCGTTTGAACCATGAGGCGACAACGCATAATCTCCGCAACTGTCCCCTAACAGCAGCGGGCGGGGTCACAGTGCTCATCACGTAGGGTTATATCCTTACATCCCTGCTTGAGCTTCGGAACGCCTCAAGGCCGATTGTTCCGCAAGTTTGTGGCCTGCGCATTCAAGCCTTGGTCTCGTCATCACTGTCCGGGGCCTGGTCCCGATTGCAGTGGCTCCTGCTCGTTTGCACGTTTGTGTCATTAGTCGCTCAGGTTGAGAGTGAATGCGAACTCGCGGTCACATTAATGTCCACCAGCCTGCAGCGATAAGGATAATCACCACCAAAACCGTGATGACAGCACCGCCTGCCTTGTCCTTCGTAGTGATTGACAGGGCATTCGGCTGTTGCGTGCTACTGGTAGAGTTGGTACCAGCTTCACCAGAACCGGTCGAAGAACCGCCAGTGTCCGCTGATAGAGGGCCTGGCATATCATTTATAAGCAACTGGTTGAAGATTCCAACGGCACTAATCTGCTCACCGAGACCATAGACACCATCCCAAGAGCCGTTAAGCCAGTTTAGACCGCAAGTATGCCCGTCAGTACCACCTGAACAGGAAGTGGCGGCAGCCTTAGCAGATGCCTGGATGTAGGGCTGGAGTTGGCTGGCCATAGTTGGAGCCATGAGCATTGCGTGGCCCAGGAAGGTGGAAAAGATACCTTTGAAGCATCGCTGATCAGTGTTGCAGGTATTGGACGGCTGGCAAGCGGCTTCATACATGACGTTGTTTGAGAAGAATACTTGTCCCCTACTCCACACATCTTCAGCCCGCGTCAGCCACTTTGTATCATTGGTATGGTTGTAAAGGTAGGCGGCGCCGGAAATGAACAAACCTGAGTTGTACGAGTACTCGTATTTCTTTAGGTCGGTGCAGTTGACAGCAGTGTCGGCACCGTCATAGACGGCTAGAACACTACTATTGTCGCTGCTAATATCCGCAATAAAGCCGACGTCAGTGATCCAGTCCCAGACCTTCTCGCACCAGTCGATATAGGTTGAGTTTCCCGTGTATCGAGCCAGTCGCGCGCCAATGTTGAAGAGACATCCGTTGGAGACTGCGTTCTTATAGTTGTACCCTGTGTTCCATGTATAGATTTGCCATCGCAGGCCACCACCACAATCCTGGCCTTCCCATCGCGCCGCCATGGTGTTGAAGACCGCCTGAGCGAGGTACAGCCAACCGGGCTGACCTGAGCCGGGGTTGGAGAAGTTCTTCTCGGCAGCAGAGACCGCCAAAACGCCCCAAAATCCTTGGTCATCGTTACCCTCGGTGGTGGTTTGATTCGAGGGCATGTAGTCCCAGTTTTTTCCCACTTGGAACAGCATGGAAGACTTTAGCAGGTCGTCGTAGGTGTGATTCTGTGTGAAATAGTTGTAGTCAAGCAAAGCATTCCAAGCAACACCGGCTTCCCACCAGTAATAAGGACTCACAAACATACCCGGGGTCTGGCCTGAGTCGTTCCCGTGATAGTAGTCCATCATGCCTTGGACAACGAGGTTCAGCGCATTGGTTATTGAGCCTTTGTCAGTAATGTCCAGTGAGATGGCATAGGCCGGTACAGCCAGGCATGCCAGTAATAGGGACAAGTTCATGGTGTTGAAGCCTTTTGTGTGTAGGATGTGTCCGATGGTATGGGTTGCTCGATGTACACAAAGCACTGCCTCTTGTCTCATTCCGACAAGTGAATCGCGCCGAGACCTGCCAAGGAAGCCAAGTGGCTATTTTTATCGCGTCAGGCTTCAGCCGCGGTGCCAGGCAGACGCGAACCAGGGCATCAACTAGCCGACAAGTTGATGGTTTTTAAAACAGCCATTGCTTAGATTCGACGTTAATCTGATAGTTACAAGTTTAGCCTGTGCGGCGTGACTGTGGTGTGGCGCGCACACATGAGTCCAATTAATTTTAACTTCTCCACAACACACGCCATGATCGAGCACGACAAGAATAAGTATTAGAGCATTGGAACCTCGACGGTGTTGAGACTTGCGAGTGGATGAAGAGCTATGTACTCGGAGCCCTGCGCTGTGATACAGATGGTCGCACGGTCGTGGCCCGGGACTTTTTCGGAATAACTCGGTACTGACGCTGATGGCGTGACCCCAAGGGACCCTGCATCTGCATGTTTCGGCCGCCCACAGTGTCTTTCCAGTATTCCAGTCACCACAGCGCTTTAACACAAAGGGTCTACGTGAAGATTCTGAAAATGGTCATTTATTAGCAATTATCAGTGAGTGAAAATATTAAGGAGAGGTTGGAAAAAAAGGGTATCGAAGGTGACGTCAGTTCTCATCATTACAACACGGAGGTGTCAAAAGTTGGAGAGTTTGGGGTAACCTCCAGGATAGCTGGGCCGGCAATGACCTGGGAGTCCGCCAGCGCAGTAGTGTTGGCGTTGGTGACGAAGGCATAGGTCTGACCACCAATGTTCTCAGGGATAGTGGTAACGATCTGGCCATTTTGAATAGAAGCGGCCTGGGAAGAGGTGGTCAAACCGTTCACAAAGGTGACGAAGAACTCACCGGTTGGTTCTGGGCTGGCCTTGAAGGTGAAGCTGATGCCGGGAGCTGTGGGCTGTCCCTGGGTGGCAGTAAGTCCTGGGAATGCCTTGAATGGAAGGGCAGCGTTGGAAGATGGGCACGAAGTGATGAAGGCGGCGGCCAACGTGTAAACCTCGTTTGGTCCCAGGGCGGAGCCGTATGGACTGGCTGGGGCAACCTCGTTCAAGGCAAATCGCTGGATAGAAGTGTGCAGGGCCTCAGTGACGAGGATGGAACCAGCGACACCCAGATAGGCCTTGCTGGAGATTGATGGGGCAGCACCAAGGTAGGCGGCAGTGCCGACGCCCTCTAGAACAGAGGCGACGGTAACGAAAGACTTGGGGTCAGTGAATCCAAAGTTGTAAGTGCAAGCAGCGACTGGGGAAGCACCAGCAGCCGACAGAGCAGAAGTCAGCAGCTCGACGTGAGCTTCTTCGTCGTGGGTGATGTACTTCAGGTTGTTGTAGTACTCTGCGGTGAAGCCGGCGTCGATGAAGGCCTGCTCGTTGAACTGAGAGACACCCTGTTTGTAAAAGACATTTTCGAGGTGCTCCAGGGTCAAAGCGAACTGGAGGATATCGGCGTCAGTGAGGTCTCGCTTGGCGAGTGGGGCCGAGGCAGCGAGGGAAGCAAATAGGATTGTGAGGAAGTTCATTGTAGTAGTGATTTACAAGAGAAATCAAAGGCTTTATATATTTTTTTCTGACCGCTGCACCGGGCGATTCATTGCGGGCTAAGAGCAACTACATGCCCTGTCCAGATTCTGATGTCTGTCAAAGATCGTCTGATTCAATGCTTTACGCGTCAGAAATAAGAAAGTTCAAAGACATTCTCTTGAGCCGCAAGCGCGTCTCGATGACATTTCCCCGCTAGGATTTCGTTCCCAATTGGGATACGCGACCGTTGTAGAGTCTAGAGCGTTTTGCCGCAGCACCACGATCATAAACCATCGTTGGGTGTCGTGTTCGTCGCATAGCAAATTGTTAAGTCCGGTTGGGAATGACGGGGATAAGCCTAGAGTGCATATGGATGAACAAGGGTCTCGTGTCAAGTGAACTACAAAGTCTTTGTCTGCTCGGATTCTAATGATGTTTGGTTCTTTCATTAATCTATTCCACGAGATGGATTTATTCAACCGTTGCCCTGCGTTGAGAGATCTCGTGTGAGTTTGCTGCGATGGATAAGCCATGATAACATTTTTAATGCATGATGACAAGGGTGCTAAAAGCGCTTATTTATCGCAGATCACATGCCGGCCCTGGTAAATCGGCAGTGCAAGGCAACGTGCTTGAGAATTCTGATGACAAGCGACAAAGTCATTTAAGGAATTTCCTGAAGATCTTTGCAGTGTCGAGTTGAAAGTTGGCCGGGTTTGGCTACAGCTATGACAAGACGCAGGACCGAAATGAGACATATTTGTGCATGCATTTGCATACGTTGACTTCCGATGATTCGCAATACAGGCTAGGTGGCGAATTCGGATTCTTCCGGTATTTTCCCAGTAATCGTCACGTGCCGGTGATTTTAGCTCAAAGGCGCGGCTGTTGTTTTGACTAGTTATGAGCGAGCACTTGATATAAAGCTATATAACTGTTTTATTGATAGACTCTGGCTTAACTTCTCTCGCTATGTGGCTTTGTCGGCAATCTTCCACGTTCATGCAATACGATCGAATACTTTCTATAACCGGGTTAGTGCTAAATGGGCCGTGCCGGCACCTGCATGCATGCAGGCCACGCGAGCTATAGGGCTTAGTTCAAGATCGATCGCAAGTTGAAATCGAGAAAGCAGAGACTCTTATGCGCGTAGCTGTTGGAGCTCGTTAATTAATTCGAGGGTTTATATATCTTTATCTTCAAGATCTTTTTCGAGCACGTCTTGTTGACATTTTACGAATTTCACTCGATCGACATTACCTCCAGGCCCCACTTCCGGAGTTCCCGAATGGAGACATAACGTGTGGGTACGTTGACGGAGCCGCAGACTTTATATCTGTCAACTTTACGCATGGTGACAACATCACCCCTTAATATGTGCTAGTTTCCGTGTGAGTGACTGCGATGGATCAGCTCACGAGCTTTGCGTTTGGTGGGACTGTGAGAGGTGGAACGGCAGGCTCCATTACAGGTTTACTCGAAAGAGTGGTATACCCTCTCCTGAAACCAACTGCCCGACTGTGGCCTCCTGATGAAAGCTTAGAGTCTCAGCAGAACGCTTGATTCGTCATATATCTTACCTCTGGACCAACCAAGAGCATACGCGACAGCCGTTTTTATTGGCTCAGGTACAACTGGACGCTGGTTGGTATTGCCATATACGGGGATACCCCGTGCCTAACCGTTTAAAGGGCCGACTACTTAGCATTTCGTGGTAACACCAGAAACGGTGCTAATTAAATGACGCAATCCGCCTGGCTTATAATACTATAGCTGCTTGGATTAAAAACCCTTTTCTCATCAGGCATGACACGACAAGAGGCAGCTGACCTCAAGAGATACCCTGAACGCACCTCAGGTACGGCTCCATTCAAGCGTTTTTCATGTGTCTAGAAAGAAACAAAGGTAAACCCTAGGAAATCAGAGGACTGCATGGCTGTTGTCAGAAATGTTGATTTAGCTAGTGTGCCTCGATCTAAAAGAGTTACTCAACCTGAGGACACTCATGCAGCAAGTTGTTCAGAAGGCTAGCTATAGTACGTAGAGCCAACATATATGCAGGGCTTAGTGTTCAAAGCTCATGGAGGGGGGTATGTGAGTGGGTGGGTACGTGGGCCGTCGCGCGGAGTTCGATCGATACCACATGTATACACGCGGGAGAACTGTCACCAACCAGTCTACTCTCCGGAACTACCAAGTTTAGACTAGAATTAAGAAATCTCTCACCTGCTTCTTGTTTGTGAGACCGTGAGTATTCTAGAGTACATGCATATGTTGGATAATCAGCTAGATCATGTAACCTCTCGGAAGTCGCTATGGACTGCAGAGACCTCGCGTACACCCCACTTGCAAAGCTGGTAAGACGGGAGAAACTGAAGGCTACTATCAGGCTTGAATATTGATGTCGACGCAGACGGCAGTCTAAGTTTCAGAAAACTGAATACGTATATTCAGTCTTCAATCGGGTTTCACTCAGAATTTGATCGAGAGGCCATTTATTTGCTAATTAAATTAATTTCGGACCAGCAAACGGCATTGTAAGGCGTCAGCCATGCGGCCAAGCCTCCATCGACTAGGACAGTTAAACTTAATTAATATTGTTCGCGATCGCGAGTTGATCAAAAATTACCGCGACTTGAAGTTCTCACTATCGAAGAGAGCTAGGACATCATGGGATCGATCCACCAAGCCCTATCCCAGTCCTAACAGAGCACACTCTGGACTGTTAGTTCTTAGCCGTGTTCATAGTAATCTGCGCCAGAGCTCTTGGCGCGACTCACACGTACCTTCTCGCGCGCGTACGTTCTGGAGCGGCCGTAAACCACCCCAAGCCTAGGGTTGTTTGTTGAAAGACTCGTTGCTGTTCCCATTAAGGTGAAGCTGCCAGATTCTCTGTCTCACGACAGTCTCCTCTCATGCACACCATCATTGACGTTCAGTGGCCTGTCTGTATATACACCAAGCGTCGCGATCTCGCATCTAGCCGCCAATGACAGAAAGCACCAAAGCAGATCTGAAGGGTTCCTGTCCTCAATTAGCCGCCTACAAAAACCTTACGTGCATCTCAAAAGCTAAAACCATGATTAGTCAGCAAACTTCACAAGCTTACTAAGCATTTCTGAAGACAGCGGCATTCAACTCAAAATCATACCGTTTCTTATTACATTTTATAAACGTTCCCAAACATGCAAAATCAAACCGAGTCTTTAAAGGAAGAGAGGCAGCAGAGCAGCCAGGGCCAGGCTACTGAGGGCAATCTTGGATGCAGCGCCAGTCTGTGCGATAGTTGGGCCCAGGTTGATGGCAGAGCCGGTAGACCAGCTGTTGCCGTTACCGGTAGTGGTGGCAGCACCGCCGTGGCCAGCAGAGGTAGCAGAAGCCTGAGAAGAAGTCTCCCAGCAGGTTTCTGTGGCGTTGGTGAAAGTCCAGGTAGAAGAAGCAGTCTCTATGGATGAGGCGGTGTTCGTATCGGTGACAGAAGCGGAGGCGGAAGAGGAGGCACTCTCAGTTGAGGTGGCAGTCTCATTGTTAGTAGTGGAGGTGGTCTCAGTGTTGGTGGTGGAGGCGGTCTCAGTGTTAGTGGTGGAAGTGCTGGAGGCGGTGCTGGAGGCGGTGCTGGAGGTGGAGGTGGCGCTCTCAGAAGAAGAGGAAGTGGCGGAGGAAGTGGCGGTGTTGCATGGAGGCAGAGACACTGGAGTGTAGCCGCAGCCTCCAGTCAGAGTCTGGATGAGGTCGGCAACAATATTTTCCAGGGTTGGGAACAGAATGTTACACAGTAGACACTCGTTGACGTCATTGCCAACGGTCAGGACTAGTTCGCAAACACATGGAATAACACCGTTGCAGGTAGCAACGGCCTGGGAAGCGGCCTGGCACTTGGACTGGCAGTCATTCTGGGAAGTGGGGGGCACACAGGTGGGGGCAGCGGAAGCCGCAGTGGTTGAGGCTTGGGCAGCGGCAGAGGCGACAAAAGCGGCCAGGGAAAGCTTGAAGAACTGCATCGTGGTTGTGAATGATTGTGCTTGTGTTGTTAAGGAGTGAATGTGATGAGGATAGCTGTGGAATCCAGGGCCTTATATATTTTGGAAATTTGGTGGTGGGCAGGGGCGGATCACAGGGATGCGATCGAGGACCCCTGTACCGATCGCGAACCCAGCAACGCGTAGACAGGGACTAATCCAGTGGCGGACTAATTGGGGGACAATTCAACTGAATTGGGACAAGGATTTGCAGGGGGAGCCCCTGAAGTCTGTTTGGGGAGTGAAATGGTCTCTTCAGAAAAGCGTTCGTTGGTGTAATATAGTTTAGAGAACCATACTGTATGTGCACAGCTAGTGTAATCGTGTGAATGGACGCAATTTGTAGGATTTTTCATCTGGCTCTTGACTAACAATGCTCGTGGGTTTGCCTCGACGCGTTTACCTGCAGGAACATGCAACGCCGACGTGAAGATCTCCAGCTAAAAATGGCCGGTGCGTAACCGTGTAGCCAGCGTATCGAGGAATCGCGGGGGCTCGTGGACCTGTGATGTTAAGCGTAGACTGATGGTATAGTACAGACATGGTAAATTTCACGGAGCACCCAGCTAAGACGCATGCGCCACAATAACAAAGCTCAGAACAACGTGCTTAGGAAGAAGATCTGGTATGCCCCTGGAAAATTGATGACATTCTTTCCACACGTGTAGCCTCGTGTAACCCACAGTGCACGTCGCCGTCGTATCGCTGGGGTACCTCTGAGATGCTGTGCGTCGAATCTTCAAGAGATGTCCGGAAGAGCATTTGGCAGCGTGCATTTATGCTGCAGTGAAGTGCCTTGGCGGCGTACTGTGACTGACTGAGCTTGCCTGGGAAGTCAAAGTTTCTCAGAGACCCCAGAGCTGGAAATTGGCGATATAGTCACGACAATGGCAGCCATGTGCACCCACGGACCGGCCACTGTACTCAATTCGATCGCATTGAGTCTGCTTGCCATCCCACGCTAAACGTGCCACATCGAAAACCGACGCGCCGAATCTTGAATCGCGGGGATTGAGATGAAGAACCTGCCATGTGGACGCACAATCCTTCTGATTCCACGCGATGTATTCCCGAGGCATCGATTTCCCGTATCAGGGAGAGGTCTGTTCGGGGTGTTGTCCGTAAATTTGAAAAGCCTAGATGTTCGGACAACCCGTGCTTGGCACTCAGAGTCTTTTCTGTCGTTTCGCTTGAACTTTTCCCGAATATCGGCGCAGTCGGTCCCAGTAGTAATGGACCGTCACACTCGGATACAAGCCACAAAGTCACGCCCGAGTCTTGTTCGGTAATATCTGTCCGGCACAATATAGATGAACATGCTTTGAATACGCCCATTTCTTACCAATTGTCCGGCCTCAGCACTCCGCCGCTAGAGTCCACCGAAACAAGAGAGCTCTCGCGTCACCATGGATAACTCTAATGTAGTTATGGCGAATTGGGATGAAGGTTGAGTGGGAGGTAACGGATTCTGAGACTAATAACCTGGGGATTAGAAATTCGGCAACCAGCTATGCAGCCCTAACTGAGTTCCCGTACATTTCGCGGCGGCCGGGTCCGCCGAGGCGTCCGAACAGTTTTGATGTGGGGCAACTGTGGGAATCGAATGGGATCATCGTTTTGCACACCGCTGTGTGAAATGTACTTTAATTTCGGGAGGCCCGAAACTAAAAGATCCAGTGATTTGCCCACCCTCAACACCTCGTCTGTATTCGGAACCGTGGCCACTTCAACACTCAAAACCTCGACCACATTATCCTCAAGGTCAAAAAATTGAGAAATATCCGGCACCTCTACAGGACGTGCAGCACTCAGAAACAAAACTAGCCGTTTCGCCCGTCCGAGCTTGACCTTTGCGTGGGAATCGGCGCGATCAATTTCGAGGTAAAAGTTGATCGCCAGGTCGACATTGGGGTACAGTTCACTCAATTCCTTCCAGGTTTTGTTTGCCGCGGTGACGTCAGAGCCAGGAACAGATATTGAGGTCTGGATATCTGTCAAGCGCTTCAACTTCTCGTGCAACAGCGGCAGCAAAACTGAATCTCCATATTTGCAGTCGAAATTTATCACTTTGGTCCGTCTCAAAATACCATCTATATCCCTGGCATTTGTCCTGTCCTGGAGCCCACCGGCCTCCCTCCAAGCACTTGCACTCAGCATCACCTCTTTGCGCTGTTGTCTGTACCAAACGTCCATCACAACACCACCGTTAAAGTCCGCCAGATAAACATAGCTCTCAGCGTCGACTATGGCGCGCAGCTGCTGGCACACATTTCTCAGCTTCACTAGGTCTTCTAGCTGCAGGTAGTCAACTACTAGCCGCCAGACTTCTGTAGGCAGGTGCATTATTGAACTCTAACTTGATGTCGCCAAGGCTGGACCGAACCTGCGGCGTTGTGGCAAATAGTGGGGTTGGCCAGTGAACTGGTAGGTGACCAAGCTTCCGAGATGAAGTCTGAAACAAACGCTAAGACCTTGACGTACTTAATGCGAGACACAGATAACGGCTGATCAAGAGTAAGTGGTTGAGTTTCCTCTTGGCCCTTTGTATAATGAATTCTCTAGACCTCATTCCATATATGCATATACATCTTGAGTTTTATATTTACCGCATATGTTATACCAGTCAAGTGTGGCTAGACACCCTCACAAAAGAACTGGTCTCACAATTCTTCAACTCTCGAACGGTATCTTCATAGCGTGAAAATCTCTCCATTTCGTCCCACGCCGTGTCGTGAAAAAACTCAACGTTCGGATAATCCGTGTGACGAAACTCGTAGCCATTTGTGTACGTAACCAGGTAACGTAGCTCCGTCAAAGCGCGAGCCAGCGGTATAAACGAGTGGTCGTCGATTTCCGCAATCGCCACGCCATAATAATCTTCAGGGTACTGGTACACGTATAGTGACTCGACATTGTTGTCGTGTAAATCAAAAAACTCACTAAAATCCGGCACAATTGGAACCTCTTTTTGCTTCATGTTTATCTCCAATGTTAGCCTTGTTATTGCCCGAAGATCCAGCTTTATCACCGGCTCGTCGACAAATTCGTCCTGACTGAGGTAAAAGTGCAGCGACATGGTCACATTTGGATGCAATTCTCTCAAATTCCTCATGTTCTCATTGAATCTGTGAAGATTGGCGTGTGGATGCCATACGAAAAAGTTGATATCCGTCAGATTTGGCGTTTGCCGCTGGTATAATAGTTTCAACGTCAAACTGTCTTCTCTCGTATCTTCGATATTGACCGCTTGTGTTCTTAGAAACACACCGTCTAATCCTCCAGACCTCTCAAGTTCTCTCCAGTTGGATAGATAGTCCAACTGTTGCTTGCTATTGTGAAAAGTCTCTAACTGGACTCCCTCGCCGCTTTGAGTGAGCACATGATAAATCTCAGGACTAATGAGCTCGCGCAGTGACCGATTTGCCTGTCGAAGGCTTAAAATATCGCGAACTGGAAGCAATTCCACCACTTTGTCGCATAACTCTGCAGGTAAGCCGTTCATGATGTTATAACGGTCGGTGGGTGACAGGACAAAAACTGGGGTATAGCGCGCAGCAACTGAAATTACTTGATCAACAAATGACGTGATTTTCCATACAAGAATCTATTTATAGGACTGTTCGATAGCATTACTAGCGTCGAGCTGGGTCCTTCGTAGGATTCTGTATTTGACACAAGCCTGTAGATCAAGACGAGATCAGTTGTTATCGCAAGTAAGGCGTTTCTGATGCCGTCAATTAGTTGAATTTCCGCCCGCGCGCCCATTCACATTTGGTGATTGTGCTTGCTGAGTTAATTTCTTAGTTGGCTTGCTATGTCCGTAAAATGACGTAGCGAGGCCAAGCACTCTAGCCATCCGCGTAGAGCTTTTCCATTAATGTTGTATCACATAGCCTCAATTCCTTAACCAAGTCGCCATACCTCCAGCAGCTTCGACAGCCCGGAAAGTAGTAGTATTCAAGATGAGGAAACTCTCTCTGGACGTAATAGGAATCGGCTTCGCCTTCCACCAGATACTTCAAGCTTTTCAGGCCTGCCACCAACGGGTTCAAGGATTTCTCGTCAAACGGCAAATACTCGGACTCTTCGAATGCAACCTCGACCACGCATAACGACTCCACTTGATTGTCCTCGAGGTCAAAAAACTGTGACAAGTCGGGTACAAGGTCAAGATGGTCGCTCAAGGCCATGTCGATTTGAACTATCAGTCTCTTTGCCTGCTTGAGCCTGAACTTGGCGTAGTCTGGGTTGAATCCAATCGTGTAGGAAGACAGGACAGAGAAGGTAACATTTGGGAACAACTTTCCTAGTTTTTCCCATTCTTTGTTCGCCAGAGTAATGTCACTGTCGGACTGGCATATTCGAAGCTGAATATCTGTTAGATTTGGCGTCCTACGTTCGAACAAGAGCGGTAACGTTAATGAGGGGCCAATGATGCAATTGTATGAGACCACGTTGGTCTTGCTGAGGACGTGTTCAAGTTTTCCGGAATCAAGTAGCCCCTTCCACTTCTGTTGCTTCAAGGTCGTGTACTTGATTTGTTGCCCGTATATTGTCCCTACTCTCACGCCATTAGAATAGTCCCAGAGCACATAGTAGACTTGGGGATAGATAATACGGTGTAGGAACTGGCAGACACTGTTGAGACTCAAAACGTCATTGAATAAAAGTAGTTGAAGGATCTGAAGAACCACTTCCACAGGCAGCTCAATCATGGCCACCAAAGCCCCGCGTTACCTTACGGTCGAATACCAGGGAGATCAATAGCTATCCCGTTCCTTGAGCGCTTAGTAATAGCATTGTGCCGCAACTACCAATCATTTCAAATCTCAGTGTTACCCTTCGTAACGTCTCACCCTAACCCCTGTCACGTGACTTGTTTATTGGGTAGGTGATCATGGCTGATTCAACGGCACCATCACTCAAATCACTCGCTAGCGCTCGTGATTTAGCGCCCGTAGCTTTCATGATTACGAGAATGGCCAGCCCAATCACCGACATTATTCGACGAAAGGTCACACAATCTCTCCAGCCAAGCACCTTTGAAATCTTCAACGACTCACACAAACACGCTCACCATGCGTCCATGCGAGGTTCTTCTAATATCGTTGAATCACACTTTCGACTTTTGATTGTTTCTGAGCAGTTTACAGGAAAGAGTCAGCCAATGCGACACAGAATGGTTTACAAGCTTCTAGAGGATGAAATGAAGATGCAAGATGGTGTCCATGCCTTGCAGCTGGAGACGAAGACCGCTACTGAGTACAACAAGTAACCAGTTCAATGCGACAGTGAAGTCTAGGAGCGTGGAATCAACAGGTGACAGAGAGTTGTCTGAAAGCCGGTGCAGATTTCCCTATTACCTGAACTTGGCATCTAAGCATGCTATCGTTAGCCAGGCTCCCTCAATGCCCGCTGATCTGGTGTGCTTGCTGGCTTATCATTGACTGTACTCAATATATTGATGACACTTTGAAATGGTAGAACAGAATGCGTTTACAGCAATGCCTTCTTTCTGACAAACTGACAATAAACTCTTGAGAAATATGTCCAGGCAAGCCAGTTCTGGTATGAATCGCTTTTCGGTCTTGTTAGCTGACTATGGATTGCAAATTCACTATAACTGGATCCAAGAAAGCCAATCACTACCAACACGTGACTGGCGCCTGAACAACAATATTGTTACAGACCTACCTTATCTCACGTAACCGGCTACGACTAACCTCAGCGGTTGTCACTCCCAGAGTTTCTGTTGTCCAAATGGCACCACAGGCTCGGCCTTAGACAAAGACTACCGTTGAATTCATGTGCGCTGGAAGAATTATTTGGCCGAATAAACCAGTGGATTAGCACGCTCTTATTCGTAGGCTATGAGGCAGGTGGCTATCATGTATGGGCGCACCATCTGACTTGGTATGTTCTGTCTAGCTTCTCTGCTCGGAATGATCTTACACGATTGTAGAGTGAAAACTATGACATCATTTTCATCTGGGCCTCAAAAACTCTAAGCATCAACACACCAACGACAAATCAGCCGTGAGCCTGCTATATATGCTATGTTTATAGTCCAGGCTATGAAAGGGAGTACGGCGCAGAAGCTAGACTTGAAGTTCGTGGATTGGCCGCACTGCCCTGTCAGCTGTTTTATTGTCGACTGTTGTTGACGGTTCCGATTTCTCCTCTGGCATGGCCAGAGACATCAAACTCGATCAGGGAAAGAAAACCGCGAATGGACGCTTTTTCTTTGATCTGGTGCAGTCTCACAGATTTCACGCCTCTATAGAGCTGTAAGAGATCGGACTACGCATCTACCCATTCCATTTCTGCTCTGCGCCAGAATTTCCTCCAATTTCGCGTACAAAATTGCTTCCTAGTCTCCAGCGCTCACCGGCCGTGTGGTCTAGTAGTATGATTCTCCCTTCGGGTTATAAGCTCGGTTTATCCACTAAACTTGGGAGAGGTCCCGGGTTCAATTCCCGGCTCGGCCCTCTTTTTGGTTTCCGAAGGAGTGTTGCTCGTTTTGGCCATATTAGAGCACTGAAAAAAAGTGTCCTGATCGCTATGCAGCTTTGAGACAATGTCTCACCTTAAATATCTTTGCCTGCAGTCTCTGGACAAAGCCTCAGCAACGGACTTGAATCAATCGATACAGTACAACTAGGTTATACACCACAATGGTGCAGTTCAGCACTATGAGGTGCGTCGTGCCCTACTCCTCTCTTCTCGACTTGATCTCATAACCGTAAACAGAGCCATGCAGCGTGCAAATCTACGTCTACAGATTCAACAATAAAAACCTAAATTGCTTTGTACGGCCTGTCACAGCTGTCTAGAACCGATTACTCTTCTGAATTTGTCTTTATGAGCTTGTAGGGCGTAAGCTTTATGTGTCCTCAAGTTTAAGGTCAATATGCATCTATCGGCCGGCGTGTTTGCCCGTCGTATCTCCAGAATTTTTCGATATTATCGGTCAAGATTCATGAAGGGCACAACATAGATCCGCAATCAGGCATGGTGGCTATTGATCTAAGCGTAGATTTGACGCTTGAGTACGCGCTGGGCAGACGTCAGCTGGTGGCTGAGGGACCGGCCTAGCTCCTTCACATTAGGCTGGCGCGCCTCGATATTCAGAGGGCTAAAATCAATGGAACTCAACAGCTACCTATCGCTCTACGAGCGAATGTACAAACCGGAGCTGGCGAAGCTACTTTGTCCAAGATTCTCTCTAAAACTATCCTCAACCACCGGAACCTCATCGGCCGTGTGGTCTAGTAGTATGATTCTCGCTTTGGGTAGCGACAGATGAGATCACTCATTTGAACATATATTGAATATGCGAGAGGTCCTGGGTTCAATTCCCAGCTCGGCCCGTTTTTGCCTCTTTGAGCGACCACAGCTTTGTATTTGAAATGGTTGATTCATGGTAGTTGGCAACTGTAGCGCGCCATTTTCTGAAGTGCCACCACAACCGTTGACGCAGTCACATTAGGCGCTTACGTTGAGTGTCGCACCTTGTGAAGTAACAATGGCCTTATACTTTCCTCAAAGTAACAAGTTGAGCGTTTTCTCCACGGATTTGGAATCAATGTGACCGCTACGTCAATGTTGCCAGAGTCATTCGTTCTAGAGATCAATGAGGTAATGACACAATACTAATACATTTATTACAGAAGTACAAAGCATGAGCTATAAGCTCTGACTCGCTAGATGTCGCTATCGCTAGACTGGACTTAGTGAGCCTTGGAAGCCAAAGAGCTAATAGCAGCGTTCAGGCTGCTGAAGTCGTTGGAAACTGCAGAGGAGTCGGCAAAGAGGCCCTTAACGGCAGACTCAAACTTGCCAGAGGAGGACTGCAAGTTCTGGACGTTGCTAACCAGCAAAGAGCCACCACCGACAGCCTTCAGGGCATCAACTTTAGCAGCCAAGTCGTTGACAGAAGCCTGGAAAGCACTCAGAAGGTCATGGAATGGGCCAACCAGGGCGTTGGAGTCGGCAGCGTTGAACTTGCCGAAGGACACAAACTTGGAAGTAGCGCTATCGAGGTCGCTCTTCAGGGTTCCGTAGGCATTCTGGATAGCCAAAGCGCCCATCAGGCCCTGGCCCTCATCAAACCCCTTGGCGGCAGCGTCAACGGCGTTGGCGTCGTTCTTCAAGTTGTTGGTGATGGATGTGACGTCAGAGACGCTGGCGGCGATGGCCAGAGCAGCAAAGATGGCAGAGATGACGGCAGAGGAGAATTTCATTGTGAAGAAGTGTTTTGTTTGATGGAGAAGTTGGCACTGTCTGGGGGCTCTTATAGCTGAGAGAACTGTGGCTATGGTGGTGTCTACATACGTCGGGAAATGAAATTAGACTCAAGCGAGTGGCGAATTAATGACTTAATGTTGATAATTATCAATGTAATGAAACTTTAAACGTTCTAGAAGTAACTATAGAGTTTTCATGTGTTCCCGCTGGGCAATGATTTAGGCATTGATATAATTAAGTTGGCCTCACTCTTCTCATTTTGGCCCAGAGCAGCTAAGATTTCAACGTTGAATGGTCCAAGATAGACACTTCTGTACATGTTTGGCGCATGGTAGCCAGATAACGTTGACAGACAGTGACTTCGTGTCTATGCGCTATTCATCGTCAAATCTCGTTACTCATTCACAGTACACCCATGACTTCTCAGAACAGCAAAGCCTCAGCACGCCTCTAGACGGCGGGTCACCTTCCCGATTGGCAAACGGCTGGCTTTCTACTACCCGTTCATTACACTACAAGTCACATCGCCCTGCCTCCTACCCCACAAAAACTGACACATCACATCACAGCCGCACTGGTATTCCCAAAAAAAAGCGCCCTTACCCGAATTGTAACACACCAGCCATGTCATGGTCCCAATCAAGACCTATAAGTCTCGTTGATTTCCTTCCTTCGACTTACACTTTATAACGCACCTTACTAAGCGCTGACTGATACCAAACAGATTCTAGCGCCAGAATCGTCATACCACTGGCACAGGTCCTGAGAAAGTATTCACTTTTTTACTCATTCGCTCCGCTCACGAATTCGCGCTCACGGTCTGGCAATGTTCTTTTCAGAATCTCTGCTTGTGAAGCAGAGTGGCATCTCCACAGCGTGGCTGATGGCCACTATTGGACGAAAGTCTTCGTCACAGAAGTTCAGACGGCGAGAGATTCTCTCCGCCTCTGTACCTGACATTTGCCAGTCCATCATTGAACCAGTGGCACCTATGGCTCTGCGACTGGTGTCGTCTTTGCTTTACGGCACGACTCTGGTCTACCAGACCCAAATTGCCTATCTTTTGAGTAATTCTTCCCTTCGGTTTTGAATTTGCTAACTCAGACGATGTCATGAACTCCTCGACCCGGCTGATGAAAGCCGAGTGGTCCTCCGTCGAGAAAACCACTTGCGACAGGCCTGAACGAACCCGTGAAGTGCTGACCAATGACCCTGCATTCACCCTGGACTTCCTTCTGCCCGAGTTTCCAGTTCCACTAGATCATACTGGCGCTGAGCCCGCTGCTCCAGACACTCCACAGTTTGTCGAACAAGGTGTTGAGCGTGTTCGACACGACTCAACCATCTTGCAGTCCTGGCACGAGCCCAGGACAATCCTTGAAGAAGATGAGGAGCCGGTGGACCTTGAACTAGATTTTGACCTCCAGCCGGAGTTTGCGACATCGCTAGAAATCGACATCACCAACCAACTCGACGAGCCCTCCGAAAACTACGATAGCAGTGTCGTCGAGCACCCTACCGAAGCAGCCCTGGCCACTGCAGTGCTTACTCCACCGCCATCGCAGCCACGACGAAAGCGACTTTGCGAGTTTGACAGCGAAACAACTCTCACTCACAGTGAATACAGGTCATTCCGAGACAACTACCTCGACAACATGCAGGACGCTAGAAAACGAAAGAAGCTGGCCACGGCAGGCCGAATGACCCTCGACCAGGCCGTTCATCGATTCATCGGAGCCCCGTTCACCCAGGCATTCACTGACTTTGCCTTTGACGACAGCATCGAAATGGGAAGGTTCACCGACAATCGACTCTCCTCACGATCCACGTCGCTCGTCCCTGACATTCCCTTCTCGCGATCAGTCACGCCGTCCGTCAGACCAGCCAGTCGCCTGGGAAGCGTTGCCGACATTGAAGAGTTTCAGCTCGACTTTGACCTAAGCGCCGATTTTGATATGGAGGACGCTGTCCCTTCAGAAACGCAGGCTGAAAGCATGAACATGGCTCTGTTGGACGAGCTGGCGCAGTTTGGCGATACCGTGTGTTTGCAGAGTGTGTTTCCAGCAAGTCTGGTTGGACCGAAGGAGGCTGCCCAAAAGTTCTACCAGGTGCTGTGTCTGGCAACTCAGAATAAGTTGAGTGTCGAGCAGGACAATACTGGAATCTGGGTGACACTTTAGAGTAGCGCAGGCTGGTTGGACCTAGTGGTCTTGTATACTAATGCATTTTGGTTCTGTGACCGAGTGTGCCGCTGCGGCTACCACGGAGCTGCTAGAATGTTCGCAGGATCAAAAGATTCCAGCTGCTCAGAGGTTCGACACAGACCCTGTCAGTTCAACATTCAAGCTTAGGTGACCGGATGAGTGTTTTGAAACAAGTTCCAGAACCTAACGGTCGAAGTTGACACGCCACCTGTAAGGAGAAATGAGGTTTGGATGCTCTCACCCCCATCCAATGCTGCATGATATCGGATCGCTTGCCAAACTCTGTCGTCTGAGGGTTGCGAATAGACCCAGAGGCTCGCCATCTAGCGGGTGAATGTGCTCTCTAACAGCATATCCGTGAACGAGTCTAGCGTTAAGCGAAACAGGTATAGCTGAATGTCAAGTAGCCCTTCACCGATTCTATCTTGACAGTGTCTACCAAGTTCTTGACGTGAGATTTCAGCGCTTCCACGCGGCGCCATTGGTGGTGACTTTTCCGGCGCCAATTGGGTTGTCGAACTGCACAGACCTCATTCCAAGATGAAAGTCTTTGAATCGTGTCGCCAGCATTGCCTTTTCTCAGGGTCCACTGTGAGCAACAGAGTAGATACCAAAGATTGAATTCTGATTGTGTTTTCTCCAAACCCGAGATGAGCTGGCACTTATCCTTCTACACCGCTTTCACGATTCACTTAAACATCGGTGCTAAAGCAGAATGCGCGAACTTGGGTGGCTTGAAGCCATGAGATTTGGCTCTCAGTCAGTACAAATCTTCAATGTAATCGTCAAACAGCGGCTATGAGACGTGAGACCAGCAAATCAAGTCAGAACCGTGATCAGGGACGTCGATCTGTCTGTGAGGAGACACAACGATTAGTGGAACCAGTGGGTTAGAGGTACGCGTCCTTTGTTCGGCGAGAAATAAGGGCATCGATGAGCATCAGATCGACGGTGAAGAATAACTGTCTGTTATATCATCTGATAGGCATTGTGCACACATCATCAACTGAAAACATCATTTATGTATGTCGTTAAAGTCGTTGAAGAGTAAAACAGGGACCTTGATACTTTTTGGGGCCGCCGCTTGATGTAACATTTGGTGGGTAACCTCTTGAGACTTGAGCACAAAATTAGTTTCTGAACGGCCTGTGATGACAGTTCGATGCAATCCTGTGAATAGGTGAATTCCAATGCTGAAATGGGCCTACTTGTTTGTTTGTGCTATGGTACGGTTCAATAGCGCGTAGGCCCCATAGTTCTATTCGATCGGTGCTCGATATGCTTATGTGTTTCTATTTCAAATTTTTCCGAGTGTGTGTACACTATCGGACTGTGAGAAACACTTCAAGATAAATGAAGCGTAAAAATTTAAGTATATTATTTTCAGCCACATTACGGTGACAGTTTCGGTTACAGTATCGCAAGTAGGGAAAGATGACTTTGTATTCTCGATGGTTTATGCTTCAGACATAGCCCTGACACTGAAACGACACAGGTTTCCTATACCTCGATGCACTTTGCAGTAAATGTCAGGTCAGTAGAGTGACAGGTTTGGCATTTGGCCATATAAATGTGGTTCTTTGTTCGACACTTGTTGCATTTTTTGTACTGAATGTATTTTGATGGCATTTAAGTTTTAATTGTTCACCGACTAGACCGAGGAATTCTTGCTGGTTATATATACAGCTTTGGACCAAGCCTAGCCGAATAGAGCTAGGCATCGGACATGCATTTGATACGCTCGAGATATGTGACGCTCAATTTAAGTGCAATCTCAGACCATAGTATACTGATTTGAGCTAGGTGTAAGCCAAGATGTATATATGGAGCTAGTATATGTATACTAACCCAGAGCTAGGTTTACTCGGTGTGATGCAGTGCGACTATCACCATCAGAATCCGCACAAACTGAGCGACAAGTATTGATATTAGTGTTTCCAAGCTATCATGGTCATGACGTTCGCATGAATATGGCCAGGTCCTTGTGGCCACAGTATTCGCATTTCAAGGCAGACATTGAGTTTGGCTTCCCGCAGGCTCTGCAGATTTTTGATTTGACATAAGGTGAGGTCATGCTGATGCAGATTGATGCGGGACGGTCACCCGGCTTTATAGAAAACTAACTAGACTTGGTTAGCTAGGACGCGCGTGATGAGCTAAATATAGGCTCCACATACACCGGGCCACTTTACTATAATGCAGGACTGAAACTCACGGTGCCGCTTGCATGTGGCTAATAATTTGCATGTTCTTGCGTGTGGGCTCTGGCTATAATGTTAGGTCGCTATATATAGCCCCTCGCGCGCGCGTGGAAGCTCATATTGAACCGAGGTTATACTTTTCAGCCCGGAAAATACGGATAATTATAAACTACGGTGAATGGCATATTTCCCAGAGAACATTGGGTCTATCGGCTGAGGCGGTTATCTTAGTAACGAGCAAGCTTACGCACTACTGCAATGACGTCATTGCACACGCACAGAACCTAGCAACTCGAACGCGGACAAGTTTCCTAGCTCGAGCTAGTCATTATAATCATCCAGTGTACCGCACTTGAAGGACAGGTGGAGTGGTTCACCTCTGAGATTGAGACTAGGTCACGCCTGAACCCCACATTTGTGCGCGCATACATATCAAGATTGGAAATTTCTGAAGTTCACTGAAAGCACTGAAGGCGGTCTGAATCAATCAAATCAATCCTCGGCTGAGCTGGTCTACGGGCTTGACTTATTGAAAAATCGATGTTCAAACCTATAAACTTGGTAAGATTTATGAGTTTCAGTGTCACGCGCCAGATCAACTAGCCTCAACTGAGAATTGTCACTCAGGCATAGGCACATGCGCTGTGATCGGTACGAAATCTCCACCGCTCTCCTCAACATGCATCATATCGCTGACATGCTCCATGCATGTATAAAGATAATCAGACTACGAGGAAACTACAGTCAAAAATACAGCAATTGAAGCCTGCACGCTTTGTACTACACCAGTCGCTTTCCATTAGCTTTGCTCATGGAGTCACTTCTGGGATCATTGTCATGGAAAAACCAAGTGTATCATTAACTTACTATGGCTGGGTCGTTGATTTTGCCTTATCCTCCTCTGTTTTTGCGAGTTAAATAAGAGTGGGGTGCCACGCAAACTGATGCGTTAGTCACGTGACGGTGATGTGAAAAATTTCGAATTTGTCGATTTAGGCCTTGGCGACAGCCTTGTTCACGGCGTATCGCTGCTGCTTCTTGAGAACCAGGACCTGGAATCGCTCAAAGTCGGTCAGGGCCCGTCGCTTCTCTCGCTGGTCAATCTTCTTAGCCCAGGCGGTCTCAGCCCACTTCTCAGTAATCTTAGCAGCCTCCCACTTGTTGCCAACGGCGGTGGAGCCAGCGGCTCGTGGCAGCTTAGCGATAACCAGCTTGGTCAGGGTGACGTGAGCCAGGGAAATGGCCTGTCGTGGAACGCCGGTCTTTGGACCGTCGACGAGGACTCGCTTGTGGTCGACAATCTCAACGATGACAGCCAGCTTGCCGGCGGAGTCACCCTGGTTGATCAGGACAACTCGTCCGAGCTCAACGAATCGCCAGTTGGCGGCCTTAACGGTAGTCTGGGACATTTCTGTTGTGTGTGTTGGTGTTTGTGGTGATGAACGGTCCTATCGTTGTGAGTCGACGCGCTTCACCAGCTGGTCACCTACCGTATAACATGTGTTACTAATTAGGAAATTGCCAACGTGACTGTTGGGAGAAGAGTAGGGTTTAGCCCTGGGAGATATATGCGCGTCCGAATGTAACTTCAACGCCAGACATTAGGACCAAGTGAGTTAACTAGGAAGGAGAGAGCCTGCTGGGCTCGTTGTGATGATTTAATTTGCGTTCGATGGCCATGGCTTGAACACGCCTATGTTCTTATGGGCCATGGTCTATATGTGACCAATTACTGTTCTGAGTTTGATATCTTCATGACGTCATGTCATGTAGAGGCACGGATTCTTTGGACAAGCTAACATTAGCCATGATTTGGATACGAGTGGATGTGTGGCACGTCTGTTAGGACTATTACCAATGGCTCCATACCTAGCTAGTTACATGATATCTGCTAGTTATTTGAGGATTATGAGCTCAGAGCCATACACTTGTAGCCTCTGCCATTGATCATTGTTATGGGTCAAAACTGTATTCGACTGACCCTTGTAGCTTAACCCTCTACTCTTTTGACTGCGGGAGGCGCTGTTACGGTCAAGTACATCAATGGCCTGATTGACCTGGAAGCACGCAGTTTGAGCTGGCTCGCCCCTCCGCTGAAAACTCGCTCTTCTCTTTAACGTACATCAGCCCTTGGTGACAATATAGCCTCGCGGATCGTGAGTAAAACGTATGTGTAGTTTCAAGCTAGAGGTACACAACGATGAACACCACAGGTGGGTGTTCTCCTTCAACATATTCTGGGTCTTATTGCATCGTTATAAGAGAGCACGTATATTCTTCTTCAAACTTCAGTTTGATGTCGTCCTCAAGTTCCCAGCTGGAACTGTCTGGTCCATTTTCATTTTACTTCTAGGTTGCTTCATTTGAGATATTGTGGTTGCGAGTGGGATAATCTAAGAGCATTGCGCTTACGCCTACCACCACCTGAAAGAGTTTGGCATAACTACTATGCACTAAACGTACATGTCACGCCAGCCCGCGACTGGGTGCTATTCAATTTCGCGTTGAAACCCTCACGTTATACATGCAATCAATATTAACGCCCATAAATACTAAGCCTGAACTTCCCAGCTCTTTGGCGCGTTCCACTTTGCCTTCTCGTCCTCTGGCACGTTCTTCCAGATGAACTTACTCATTGGCTTTCCAACGGTGTCGATAACGTCCACAGCCCAGAGAACATCCAGATGGCTATAGTGAGGAATCTCGTGCACTTCATACACCTTGATGTTTTCATCGTGGACTCGTTCCACCAGAGGAAACGGGTCCACCAGATTGTCAGCACCCGGAGCAAAGATTGCTAGCGGTGGGAACGTTTCACGGTCGAACCATGACACGCCATCTTCGAAAACGCTGCCCTCATCACCAAAGCCATGCTTTCCGAGCCACCAGGACATCAAAGGCACAGACACAAAAATTGGTGAAAACAAAAACTGTCTGTTTCGGTACCGCTTGTCCCAGAGCTCGTCGCTCCAGCCAAAGAGGAACGTAAACACCATATAGCCCACGTAGCCGAAAAAAGGAGCGGGCATGAAGTAGTGAGTAAATGCCATCAAAGACATGAACGAGTGGTGACCAAAGACGAATCTGAAAACGCTGCCGGGAACGGACCGAAGAGCCCTGAGGTAGGGCATGCGGTAAAGAGGTCCAGCATACATGGCCGGAGCCAGCGCCGTAAATGAGGAAATTTTCAGGCCCAGCTCAGGGTACGTATCCTTTGCCAGGGCGTAAAACGTCTGTGTGGTACCTTGCGAGTGTCCAACGAGAGCAGGTTTGGACTCCACATTTAGGTGAATAAAGTTCAGCATAGCATCAAGGTCTTTACCCATATCCATCATGCCCCATTGCCACATTCGCACGTCCAAGAAGCTGTATCGCGTGTGACTGGGCTTGAAACCACATCGATTGTTTCCGAGCCAGACATCATAGCCCTCCCGGTGCAGGAAGAAGCCTAGACTTCTCTCATTGCCCGAGGTCAAATAAGCACCGGCTGACTGGAGCAGTCCATGAAGCATCAGAACCGGGAACCGTTTCTTTCTGTCCCGCTCTGTCTCTTTAGGGTCCACGAGCCGGAACAGCTCAATGTTGAACCCGTCGCTAGTGGTAATCCTATACTCTTTGAGTTCCAGTCCCGCCAACTTCACGTAATAGGACAAGTCAAAGGTCATCTTCTTCTGGGCCTTCGGATAAGGCTCTCCACTCACATCTGGTAGAACCGGAAAACTTTCGGGATCGCGGACCTTCTTCCCGCCCAGTGCTCTCATTGCGTGCCAGCCCATTGCTCCCACCATCATTACAATCATGCTGACGAGCGACAGAATCCATGACGGAATGAAACACAGAATCACAGCTATCCAGTCAAACACATCCAAGCGCTTGAACACAGGCGCCCGGACTTTGGCGATAGGCTGTGAATGGTCCATGAGAGGAATGTCCATGAGACAAGGGAAATGTAGCGCAAGGGATGTGCGCGGGATCGGCACTGACGTCGATTGAGGGGTACTGGCTGTTCCCAGTGGGGTAAACTAAAGAACTAGTGGGTACGAACGCCGACTGGCCGTGTACCTCTGTCCTTTGAATGTGATAATGCCGCGCAAGTGTGACTTACCAAGGCTTGTCCCAGCGGTTAGGGTGGTGAAATGAGAAGCCGTTTGTGCGGCGCTTTCCTGAACGGGTATTTATAAGGTTCAAGCGACAATTAAAGCTGAGAGAGTCTCAAAAGTGAGAGTGAACATAATGAGACAGTGAGATGGGGTCACATTAATGTGGCGAGCTAGATGCTTTGAACAATGTTCAAAGCACACGGCAGTAACCACTAGATCGAAACCTTGGAGCACAAATCAAGAAGCCTGTGCCTGAACGGATCTGTGACTTGCTCTATCAGCTTCTGAACCAGCCCCATACCACCGCAGTCCTCATTTCACGACCTGCATCAAGCTAACCCAATTCGGACTAGCCTGTGGATATATATATATCCCAGCAGACTCGATCTCTCTACAATGCAAGTTTGCGCTTGGGAATGCACCGTGTGCAATTTAGTTTACGCTAAACAGAGAGCGAAATGTGCCTGCGGGGCGCTGGTTATTCCGGTTTATGAATGATTGAGGTCACGGAAGGCCGAAAGAGAGCCGGTAACGAGGGGAGCCGGAACGACGACCAATTTGAGGATCGGAGAAGATGAGACATGATTTTAGGTATATATCTGCTAATGAGTTCTGAAATTCATGATCTCGTAGCCGCACCGGACAGACAACTGCACCGAGCTTATGTGCCATCTCAGGTATACGAGTCAGGGGTAATGTTGTACGGAAGCCTTGAAACAGGCCTGAGATCCACTTGTCAGTGCTTAACTCGCGATTGGCTCCAGCGACAACCGAAATCATCGCTAGCAGTGAAAAAAGCGGCGCGCGCCTACCCCAGCCTCACGGCAAGATTTGTGCTGGGACTTTACCACTGGTGGGCAACACGCGCTAGATCACTAAATCTACTAAACTTTTCACACAATGCTGAACCTAAGAGCTAGCAGGGCCCTGGACCGGACGGTGGTGAACTTTGTTCGACAGTACTCCGCCGCCGCCGAGTTCTCCGATGTGTTCTCCAGAATCGACAGCTCGCTGAGCCGAGAGCGACTCAACACCACAGCACGAAACCTGGTATACCGACCGCGAAACAGCCGAGAGCTGCTCGCCCGAAAGAACCCAATTGTTTTCCGAGGAGAGACGCTGGCGCCGTCCGTGTGGCGTGGAAAGGCCGGCAAAGCTGATCTGTTCCATCTCATTCGAGGAATTTCGTCTCAGGAGGAGTTCGTTAAGGTCAAAGAGCTGATTCGAGAATATGTCGAGCACTACCCACAAAACCTGAGGGCTTACCATCTCGCTGTTCTGCTGCGACACGCTGCTGCCATTGGCCGGTTCTCCGAGGCTGTCACCTTTGTCAAAAGCAAGACGTTGGAGAAGTACATTGATGAAGAAGTCAGGAAGGAGATTCTAAGGTTATACGCTGTCAGGCTCGCTCAGCCGAAGCAGGGTGCTGCCTCTGAATACATTAGCAAATTTGAAAAGGTCGCCGCGGGACTGTCAGGTCTAGACGTTGCTCTGTTGAAAGTCACTGGACTGGCGAACCTCGCTAAAGCCGTTGAAAGCCCTGAGGTCTCCTCTGCTCTGGAGAAGGAACTCACGGCTCTGAAGGCCTTGCTTCCCTCGGCTGCTGTCCCCTCCGCCCGTACAGACCTCATCTCTCTCTACATCAATGCTAATCTCGCAAGCGACGCAATTTCCGACAAAACCCTTCTCCAGCCCCTGTTCGAGAAGCTCAAGGTAAAGAGCAGCATCTATACCGACTTCCTCGCTCTGACAAAGGGACTCGCTTCTGAGGCCGAGCAAGCTGTGGAGGAGGCTTAATCAGCTCTCAGCTCAGTCGCCAGTCAGAATTGCAAACCTGGGCCGGAAACACAAATCATTACATCGAATCCTGGTCACATGACCTTCACCTGATCGTCGCATGGCTTATCATGGCTAAACCCAACACCCCGGATAAACTCACGCCTGCCGACATCGCAGTAAATATCGTCACTACACGTGACCAAACGTCTGTACATATAAAATGACTCTTAGACATCGACACATCACTCTACAAAACATGTCCACTAACATTACCTGGCACGCTGGATTGACGCATGAAGAGCGAGCTGAACTCACCGGCCAGAAGGGTCTGACCTTGTGGTTCACCGGTTTGTCAGCGTCTGGTAAGAGGTGAGTAGTTGTCCATTTTCGGACAACCCTAGCCCTACCCTAACCTGGGTTGTTTCTGAACTAAACTAATAAGTACCATTGCCACCGCTCTAGAACAATACCTTCTCCAGAAAAAGGTCAACGCGTATCGACTGGATGGCGACAATGTCCGATTCGGCCTGAACAAGGACCTGGGATTCAGCGAAAAGGACCGAAACGAGAACATTCGACGTATCGCCGAGGTGTCCAAGCTGTTTGCTGACTCCACCGCTGTGGCCATCACCTCCTTTATTTCCCCATACCGAGCCGATAGAGACTCTGCTCGAAAGCTTCACGAAGATGGAAAGCTGGCTTTCGTCGAGGTGTACATTGATGTGCCAATCGAGGTTGCTGAGAAGCGAGACCCCAAGGGACTATACCAGAAGGCCCGACAGGGACTAATTCCAGAGTTTACTGGTATCTCTGCTCCATACGAGGCTCCATTGACGCCAGAAATTCACATTAGAAGCGATCAGCTCTCGGTCGAGGAGGCTGTCGTCAGGATTGTCGAGTACCTCCGAGAGAAGAAGTTGATTAACTAGCCACGCCATTAACCCAGGAAGACATAACATTATAGAGCATAGAATGTCTCCTATTCATAGAGAACAGACGAACTTGAAACGGACAGAGTCTATTGAAGAATGCCAACAGGGGCTCGTCTCCGTCGACATCCGTGCTCCAAACGTATCTTTAACAAGTACAACTGGGAAACAAAAACGAAATAATATATAATCAGTATATGCTTGCCTGTGCGCTTCGATCGAGCGGGTGGGCTACCTCCTCAAACTATCCAGTCTAGCCTGCAAATCCGCCTCTTCGCCAACAGCCTGAGCCACTCGCTGCTCTGTGACGCCACTCTTGATAGCGCTAGGCGTCTCACCCAACTGTTGACTAAGATCTATACCGATTTCATCCAACACCTGGTTAACCACTTCTTCGCTCTCCTCCTCGTCGTTCTCCATCGAGTCATCGATCGCCTCGTCCATCATTTCCTGTCTCTGATCCATGATGTCATTCTCTCGTTCAAACTCCATGGCGATTTTCTGAAGACTGGGCAGGTTCATTGACCTGTTCATGCTTCCCAGAAGTTTAGTGGCACCCTTCATAGAGACCATCATTTGTTGGTTAGTTCGAACGCCCTGAAGACGCAAAGACACGCCCTGCAGCTGGGTCTTCATTTGGTAGAATTTCTGAATGTATCGTCGTGTTCGGACTAGGTCCTTGGCCATGATGGTACACGAGCCCATCTGACCCTGTTTGGCCGCTTTCTTAATGTCGGCAATGAGTTTCTTCTCTTGAATCTCAAGCTTCTGTCGTTCTCGATCCAGTTCTCGCTGCGCCTTTTCTAGGGATCGTTGGTGCTGGGTTAGTACAAGTGTGTGAATCCGGGTGAGAGAGTTGACCGCATCTAGTCACAAAACACATTTCGCGTGACCTTAACTCGCACGACCTGAATGTGGTTCGAGCTCGTCATGACTATGGCTGCTTGGGTACCTTCGCAATAAGGGGAGCGGCCCAGAGGACTTATCACCATAGAAGTTATTGCGACTTCACTGCCACACGCAAAGATGAGTCCCTCTGAAGAGCTATCCGTGAATCGACCCAGGTCACCTGCCGCTAATGTCACAAGCTTCTCGAGATGCCTATCGCGTGTTGCCAGACACGGCCGTAAATGGATGAGCATGCCGCAAAATACGGCTTGCAATATGTCATTCGAGTTGAAAAGCTCTGCAAAATCGCGTGAGATCGTGGTATTCCGGCAAAGGCGTTGCCTGGAAGTGATAGGTCAACTATCACCTGTTCACCGGAAAACGCACGACAAAGCCTCGAAATCTGGGCAACCGCTGACATATTACACATCATTCGAACCGCTCGGACCCGTAGAGATCAAATTTCGAGCTCGTGTTTACCCACATCTCCTCATACTCTTGCCACCGCGCTGAAATCGCCTCTCTCGGTACCCGACCAAAACTCGTCCAAATTTCCCCGGAAGACTCGCAAAATCGAGGTCTGCCTCTACAGCGCTCATTCCCTCATATTCCCGTCGTGATTTAACTCACCTTCCTCAACCTCTCCTGAGGAGTCAGGCGCTTGCCAAATGCCCATTCAATGACCTGCATTGTGTGTGGTGTAAGTGGCGCGCTCGCTCCCAGCTTGTGGCTTATGCTCTATAGTCGCGGCTGATGAAGCTAGGAGGGCTCCCGTTATGTTCACAATGAGTCAGGTGGCTGTTAACATATAAGACTTCGAAGTGAGCAAACCTCTTAGTTCTACTCGCCAAAATTTGTGTCTCACCGTCAAATTCAGAGATATAGGGGCAACTCGCGTTTTCTAGTAGTAATATGGTCGATCAAGTCACTTTTTCGTGTTCAGCGTACTTCTCGAGGCCCTCGTCAAAGTTGATTAGGCTTGGATGTGACCAGTTGGTAGTGATTGAAGCGGCAGAGCGAAGGTTGTATTGTGAACATGTCGAGCTACACAATAAAAGCGCAAACCAATACCGTTTCTCATACGCATATTCTCGGGTTCAATACCGGTCTCTTGTACTTTGTAGTTGTCCATGTTCTCACTGCTCTGTCGCATGGCCTTGAGCGGCCTCCAACTCTAGATAAGTATCACAATTTCGTTTAATTCGTCATTTGAATACCGTTCCTGTATATATTGTCTAGCCAAGTGACATCGCGTCATGTGCGTCTCAAATTTCTGAGCCACGATGCTTATCAGACGGATTTTCTCGCCGAGAACAGCATAGTGCTCGGTGTCACCAGCTTTTCACGTAAATCCTATCATTTAGGCCATCAGGAAACCGAACCCTTCACGATCTGATAATACACAACTCAATCAACATATAACACGTTTCATACATTCTACGAGTACCTGCTGATAACCTGAACACACGTACTCTACCGCATTCAGAAAAAGCCAATAACCTATGACGTCACATTTAGTAAAGCGCTGGTATAAACACGGTTAAACTTTTCGTCAGATGCCCCGCCTCGACTTCTCATCTCACAACTGCAGTATTACGTCACACCCTAGCCCCGCTCCCGCAGACATAAAATGACACCCGCCTGGATCGAATGGTCACCTACCTCGTGAGTTGAAATAGAGCCTAAAACGAATCAAGTGACCCAATTTGGCGTTGGTGTTGAGTGTTACCGGCTAACTAGCTATAGAGAATAAAAAGTGCTGGTGTGGCCATAGTGTACGGTGAAGAAACACAGGCTACGCACTCTGCGCGTAATACACGTGACCTGGGCTAGGGTACGCGCCCCTTACCACCTGATCAATCTTTTGCTGCACAAAAACAAAATTAACAAGTCCCTCTTTGTATCAACACACCACCTTGCAACACACATTACCGCGGATTCCTATTACGAGAGAAGAGAAGATTTGGTGAGTAGGCAGGGATAGGGTGAATCTAGGGTATGTGGGGTTAGAGAGGCTAAAGATTAGCGACTAGAGACCGGGGTCGTGTGACGTGACAAGAGGGGAAAACGAACTGAGGACAGATGGAAATGGACGCGTGAGATGACGGAACAGAGGCTGGGGAGGGTATTCAGTGGATTTGTGGGGCGATTTAGAGCAGAATGGTTGTTTTTCAAGTGAATTACTTGAAATTGACGGCTGGTGAAGTCAAGATGAATGCGTGAAAGGTGGTTTTCGAGCGCACGGCAGTGAAATCGAGCGATTTGAAGACGAATTTCAAACTCGGCGGCTTTACTTTGGCCGGGAATGCGTCCTTTTCGTCAACTTCATGGTGAAATTATTGGACGACGTGTCAGTGGCTGGACCCTATTACACATGATCACGATGAAATACGTGAAATTGGACGGCGGGGCCATGATTTAAGCAGGTCAGGTTCGTTATCGTCCGCCTCGATCGCCTGTTTTCCTGAGTCATTGTGCTTGACGTGTCGCTGGCAAACAAGCAACGATTGAATGTTTGCCGGCATTCCTACGTCTGTGTCCGCTTCACGCGTCTGCCTGAAAACTCTACGCCTATCGAAATCAACCGTCCATCACGATGCAGGCAGCGTCAATCGTATGGCGAAGATCAGTCACCTCGACACACACCCTCAATCGCTGGGCGCTTGTGAGCGTGTGCTAACATAGATGGAACTAGTCCGGGAAAAGGTCCAAGACGGCAAGACGGGCGAGCCCCGAGAGCTGTGCTACACTCAGTACAAAGTCGTCGGTTCGGGCTCGTTTGGTGTTGTCTTTCAAACCAAACTGAGCCCCTCCGGCGAAGATGCCGCCATCAAGCGAGTCCTGCAAGACAAGCGGTTCAAGAATCGAGAACTTGAAATCATGCGAAAGGTTTCTCACCCTAATATCGTCGAGCTCAAGGCTTTCTTCTACTCGACCTCAGAAAAAGACGAGGTTTACCTCAACCTGGTCCTGGAGTATATCCCGGAGACGGTCTACAGGGCCTCACGATACTTTTCCAAGCTAAAGACGTCCATGCCCATGTTGGAGGTCAAGCTACTGACTTACCAGCTGTTCCGATCGCTGGCCTACATTCACGCCCTGGGAATCTGCCACCGAGATATCAAACCACAGAACCTACTTCTGGATCCGCGTACTGGAATTCTGAAGCTGTGCGATTTTGGCTCCGCAAAGATTCTCGTCGCTGGCGAGCCTAACGTTTCCTACATTTGCTCGCGATACTACCGTGCACCAGAGCTCATTTTTGGTGCGACAAACTACACTACAAAAATCGACGTCTGGTCGAGTTCCTGTGTGATGGCCGAACTCATGCTGGGCCAGCCACTGTTCCCAGGAGAGTCTGGCATTGATCAGCTCGTGGAAATCATCAAGGTGTTGGGAACGCCTACCCGAGACCAGATTCGAACAATGAACCCCAACTACATGGAACACAAGTTCCCTCAGATAAAACCACATCCGTTCTCCAAGGTGTTCCGAAAGGCCACGCCAGAAGCTATTGACCTGATATCGAAGCTGCTAGAGTACTCTCCAGGCCAGCGACTGTCGTCTATCGAGGTTATGGCTCACCCATTCTTTGATGAACTACGAGACCCCACCACACGATTCCCAGACTCCAGAAACCCGTCTGGACCAATCAGAGACCTTCCTCCGTTGTTTAACTTCACAAGACTGGAACTCAGTATCGACACTAGGCTGAATGCTAAGCTGGTGCCACCACACGCAAAGGCAATCATTGCCCAGCAGTCAGGAATTGACGCGGACAACTTTTCGCCAATGAGGCCAGAGGAGATCAAGGCGTCCATCAATTAGAGAGCCCGGCTAAACCACCAGCGTGATGAGGTTGAGCTCTCAGCCTGGTATCAAACCTAACAGTAGTGCAGTCACCACTACCCACCCGCTCAGTCTGCTATTCTGTACTGACCGGGGTCGCCTATCGAAAAACAGTCTGAGCTTCTAAACCTGGGGGTGAAAGTCTAGCTTGGATGTAGAAACTGTAGAATATGGCTCACATGAGAATCATAATAAATGTCATGAAGTGATCAGCCAAGAAGCACAGAGGGCAGTGTAATTATACAAGCCGTGGTGAGGCGGAGGCGTCCAACGCCATACTTGCAATCGACGATTTTGAAATTCTAGAGGTAAACGAGGACGGGCTTCAGGCCACCACTAAAGTTCATCGTTAGAGAAATGAGTATCGGGGAGACATACCGCTCCAAAATCATGGGTATGCTGCATCTTACTTCATTTATTGTATATTGCAGATACACTAACAATGCACTGAAGTTCACTCCCTGGCTCTAGCTAAGGGTTTCTCCTCTTTGTCGTTATCATTATTCCTCAGGACTCCTCCCTCAAGAGGTACTCCATCCACTAACTCACCCGGAACCGTAAATCTCCTGAGCTAGCATTCTCAGTTGCATAGCCATCATACCATTGTTATAGTGATCATTGATATCAGACTTCTCCACAGCCTGGCCCAGGTTATACCAGCCCGGCGACATTCCAAGATGAAGACACTCTCGCGCATTCTCCGCAGTCCACCAGTCAGGAAGAAGTCCACGTCTCTGCTCCACCGTTCTCAAAAACTTGGTGAACCCACTTCTACCGCCATCGGTAGCTCCACCATAGATGCTGTCCTCAGGAATGTGTCCTCCCCAGACCATATCGTCGTCTAGTTTAAGCCGGTAGCAGTCAATTAGCATCTTGTACAGTTCTTGGTCGTACATTCCCTGAACCCAGCCCGCGATCATGCTATGAACCGGTTGGCCACCACAGGCATTCTTGTGTTGAGGCCAGTCAGCGACCTGGCAGTCTTTAGAGCAATAATGCGTGGCTTTGCACTTGGCGCATCGTTTAAAGCTATCGCCTTCCATGCCACACCTCTGACATCTGTCTGTCATCTTGATGAAAACTGTGAGAATTGCGCGTCGACAACAGCAGCAAAACAGTACACTAGAACAAAGAAAGTAAGTGGAAGTGAACACACCAGCCAATAGGAAGTAAAGATTGCAAGATACTGAGTTAGCCAAGCCAGTCAACGGATATGCGTACCACCTCGTAGACCGTTCCTTTCCTTCACAGATAACCTTGATGAGCGAAACTTCACAGTTAGAGTAAAACACGAGGGTGAAGTGGTTGATAGATGATGGAGGGAATTCTGCGTCTTGAATAGACCAGCTCTGGCGTAATTTAGTTTGAGCTAACCCGTAAAGTGTGAACTGAAACTGTGAGGCTTCATGGGTGCATTGATGAAGCTATCCACATGAGTGTACAGTGTGCGCGCTAACGAAAACCTTATCTCGATGATCTGACGCGTCTCCACCTTTCACAGGTCACGTGATCGGCCAGGTCCCTGAAGTGATTCTGAGGCTAGTCTACACGAAGGCATTGGCACGCAGTGAACCTACACTTAGATTCAGCCAGTACGCAGCAAAGACAAGGCAGAGATGACCACCGGGCCAGTAAGTGTTTCTCTGTACCACTACGCTTGACGAGACGGTGTCAGAAGGCATGTTAAATAGTGAGTACAGGATTATAAGGTGAGAATGCCGAGTCGAGTTCATTGAGCAATCTGAGCACAATAATTTGACGGACCTGTTGGTGATGTTCTCATAATGTCCTGTCCTCTGAATTCCTCGATCAACAAGGCAATGCGAATAGATGTGAGATGGAGTTGAGTCGGTCAAAGCTGAATTTAGGTTGCGTGAATCTGAGCTGTGTGGTGTAAAACTTGTTGCTGCTTTAAGGGTGTAATTTGAAGGTTATAGGCCCACTTGACTAACCATTTCTGGCCATTCCTAGCCAACTCTGACCAAGTTTCGCTCAGCAGCTCCAATTTTCATCAGTCCAACGCTCAAATTAGAGCTGCAGCGAATAACTGTACTCGTCCTCCAAGTTCTGAGCTAGCCAAAGGCTTACACAACTCAGTAGGACACTGACATTGCACACCACGTTTCCCACACCCATTCCAAGCGTAGGCCAGCCGAACCCTGGCACCACGTACTTCAGAATCAACACCACAACACTTCCAGCCAGTCCGCCACTGAGTAGAGCAAAGCCAAGGAATAAAACCACCTTAGCTTGCCAATCTGCGGACCCGCCGCCAAACGAGAACGACTCCGAGGTCAATCGCGTCTTCTCAACGGAGTTGATAACCAGCATTCCCATCGAAGACAGTAGGAACGGTAGCCAGTCCGTAAATCGGACATGGACGTCGGAGGCGTTGCCATGAGAACTGTACAGCGCCGAGTCTAGAATCGTGTACAGCGCCGCAGCATAGAAGGCGCCAGACAAGTAGACGCCAGCCGCGCGGAGTGAGTTTGATGAGACGTGAGGAAGTTCGAATCGCAAAATGTTCTCATTCATTGTGGTGATAGCTGTGGAGTGGTGTGCTAGGGATATGGTTATCGCGCGTAGGGCTAAGAGGGGTTAGGGTTGGGCAAGGGTGGCAAGAGCGCGTTAGCGCGTTGGATTCTGAAGGTGAAAGCGTATGGTTTGCGGAAGTGAGGTTATTTGATGAATTGGTTACGTTCGGTTGCTCCAGAAGTTCTGTTCACGTGACCGCTTAATGAGCGGCTTTATACCCGGCGCGCAAGCAAGAAATTCACCACGGAAACATTCACTTAATTCTCCTCAGGAGACCGTACTAATGAGCCTGTGTGAGTAGCTGTCCCCGGCGCATGGCAAGATCAATATCTGAGCATTGGCGATCTGTGGAGCCTTTCAGCCACGTGCCACGGGCATTGTGATCGTGTCGCACAAGTTTTCGGCGTCGAAGCATTTCTGATGCGGCTCGAGACTTTTGAGGAGGCGGAGGAAGCTGGAAATTTTGACTGGTTTCTGAAGTACTTCGTAGTGATAGTTTGACGTTTTACGGTACCTTCTACCAGGATCCAGATCCATGCGAGTGGTTGATCAGAATCCTTGGAACGAGAAGCCGACGAAAAGCTTGGAGGAGTTTAATGTCGAGCTACTGAAGAGCTACGAAGAGCGATACACCGGGTACTTGGAGTCTCCGGAGCAGTTTGGTGTCCTTTGACAAGTGAAATAAGGACGATGGTCTGATCTTGATGTATTACGCGCGAGATAACAGGTATTGAAGATAAGATAAGGGTGAATCGGACAATGATGACTTCGAGGACGCAGACTTTGGAGAACCTGAGGACGTACGAAGATGAGGATGAGCCCATCAGCTGGATTAACGTTGGGAAGTTGGTGAAATGTATTCACTACAGCGGCATGACAGATTTCAAATGTAGATCCTGAAAATACCGTTGAGATCGCTTACTGGTACTCAATCTCGATGAGCCTCAGAAAGATTGCTACCCTGCGTTTCTACAGCAGTTCAAGCACCCGCGGCTCAGATTACTTCGGAGCACTACGGTTCCTGACTGATTCCCTGAGTTGGTAATTAATTCTGCTGATGAACATGCTACAGTTTTCGACGGGTACCCGGCTCCTATCTCGATATGACGGGGAGGCATATACAAGTCTGAGGAATGGACTGAATGCCACGTTAATTGGATCGCAGTTTCGTATCCGCCTGGTAATTTACTCAAAAGCTCATTGTAAGTCGACGCTCACTGAAAAACTGGCGAAAGTGACTCTGCATTTTGATGGGATTTGGCTTGGAGAGATGATCAAGCGAAGGTCTCAAGACTGTAGACGTCCTGGAAGACGTACGAAGAGAGCTGAGAGGCGCAAGAAGGGAGTGCATGCGACAGTGAATGCAAAGATGAGGAAGAGAATCACCTTTAAAGTAGGGGTTCAAGGAGACTAAAAGACGAAAGTGCCATCTCGGAAACCTAAAATCTGGTCTATTGTGTTTGAAAACGATCGACAGAACCACAACTTAAATCAGCTAGGTCATGTTAAGGTGTCGGACACCGACTGGACAAATCAGCCCGGGTCTGCATGCATGCGCGAGCTCTACTTCTCAGATTCAGATATTTCTCGAATCTAGAAGCCGGTTAATACATCATTTGCTTGAAACAATTGCCCGACGAGGCTGATGACATAGACCGATGCTTGAACAAGGCTGGGTTTCGGGTACCCTCGATCCGGTAGCCTCCGTGGACCCTCCTTGGATCCATTGTATGCACACCTGCACTTGGCAGTGGCCTTTGCACAGGCTCGCAAAGCGACCCGCAAGGAAAATGTGGACCCGCACACATCTATAGCTGGGAAGATAGCATGCCCACTAAGGTCCCAGAAACTCCGAACACTTACGTAACACGGTCAACAGAGAACGCGTCAGCCAGCTAGCGTCCAGTGGGCCAGCCTACTCGACTAGTTGAAAAATAAGTAGATTGGGGCTCTACGATGAAAATTAATACTAGGAAATGAGGGTTCCTTCTCGCCGGCGGGATAGTCCTTGTCAACGGCTCGATGATCATGACGATCAACAATATCGCGGTATTCATATGCGCAAAGACCCGCTATCACCCCATCGCCGTCGGTGAGCCCTTCGAAGACCGGCTCGTCTGGTGTGAGTTGTTTACATGTGCAGCCACGAGAACTGAGCAATACTTGGCCTACAATACGAAGTCATCTCGTGGCAGTGCCATGACTGAGGGGTACGTATTATTGACTGATTAACGCTCTCGAGAAATTCCTACGGCTGTCGAAATTTCTACTCATCAGAATTATCCTTTTCAACCCATGAAAACAGATTCTTTACTGCTCTCCCGTTCGAGTTTGCCTATAACCGTTACCCCTGGTTCCTGGCGAACAACATTGTATGCATGCAGGTACATCGTTTTCACCTTGCGCATAAGCCGACGTAACTGGCTAACAGTTCTGGAGCTTACGTATTACGCAGATGGCTGTTTACTGCTTCTCTTGAACGCCGGAACTGCTGGCTTGCCGTCTTTGTAGCTCCCAGCATGGCCTATGCCTAATAGAATTAACCGGCTAACTCATTTCACACTGTAACTAATTCCCACTACGACTTGGCGCGGGCAATTCCCCTTTGAGTAACCAGTTTCAGCCATGGCGACGAGTGTTTCAAGAGTGCGGCTCAGGAACCACATGCAAGTCCTGGTTCCTTAAAAAAAGAAAGGCGCGGTCTATGCGGATAGATGCAGTGACAACTGACAGTTTGAAAGATGAGTTACATATGACCAATTCAAGTTATATTACTCTCTTTGAGCTGAGTAGTCTACACTGCTACCAGGAGCAAGGCCTGAGCCTATCTTTTTGCTAGCTACCCCAGCTACGATACGATAGCTGCAAGGAGACCCTCTCACTAGGCACCACACACATGAATCAACCGTGCATGTCAATGAAGACAGTATATATATGCCGGACACCTCAGGTTCGCTAGCCAAGATGAAGTCTTCAATTCTGGTCCTGGCATCGGTCGCTCTGGCAGCGCCAGTCGCTCAGGGAGGAATCATTGCCGTTCCTATCCATGTGGACTCTCTTTCCAAAGGCTCTAGCGCAAAGAGATCTGTTTCTGGAGTAGTAGCCGTGCCAATCTCGCACCAGGTGTACGGGACCAAGTTCAAGCGGGGTGCTGTTCTAGAGCCTCTTCAGAACCAGCTGTTCGGTTACATTGCTGATTTGGAAATAGGCACACCGGCTCAGAGCGTCTCGACAATGATTGACACCGGGAGTAGTGACATGTGGTGTTACACGGCAGGCAGCGGTGCTGTTCCTCAAGCCACGTTCAATTCAACTGCTTCTTCCTCGTTTGTCTTTCTTAACAACAACTTCTCCATTCAGTACGTCTCTGGCAAGGCGAGCGGAGACTTCGTGACGGACACAATCAGCTTTGGTGAGGGGGCCATCAAGAGCCAGCAGTTTGCTTTGGTGAACCAGACGGAGCCAAATAGTCCAACCGGTATTTTTGGCGTGGGCTTTATCAACGCAGAGTCAACCAAGAACAAGTACACCAATATCCCCCAGAATTTGTTTCAACAGGGTGTCATCAACCGTAACGCATATTCGTTGTTTCTGGACGACCTCACAGCCAAGTCTGGCTCAGTTTTGTTTGGTGGAGTCGATGATACAAAGTACACCGGCCCGCTCTATACCGTGAACGTCACCAGCGATGTGTTTCTTCAAGTCGACGCGTCTCACGGCGCTCAGTCTTTTACTGCTGTTCTCGATAGTGGAACTTCGCTGATATACCTTCCGCAGGTCGTGGTTTCTGATATCGGAACCTCGCTAGGAGGAAAGCTCGAAGCTTCCTCTGGCCTGTACTTTCTGGACGAAGTTCCAACCCAGGGAACCACTTTCGAGTTTTCTGGCGCCCAGATAACTATTCCAGGCGACCAGTTGGTACTCAACAGTTCGTCTCTCGTCAGCGGATCCCCTCCAGGCAAGTACGTGATTCCAATCTTCTCCAACAACAACACTGGTGGTATCAATTTGCTTGGAGATGTGTTTCTAAGAGCATCATACGTGGTCTATGACTTGACAAACAAGCAGATTTCTCTGGCTCAGGCTAGCTACAACTCTACGGCTAGCAACGTCATTAGCATTCCGGCCACCGGTCCTATTCCTGGTGCCCAACCCGCGCCAGGTTCCGGAGCTGCTCCCGCTGCTCCCGCTTCTCCCGCATCTTCTCCCGCATCAGTTACATCGGCTCCAGCACCTTCTCCAACGGTCGAATCATCCCCAGTTAGCTCTGTCCATAGTTCAGCCGCTGCCGTTTCACCGGCTCCAACGGCTTCAACTTCAACGGTGGCAGCGGCGCCTGCCGCGTCATCTTCAGCGCCAAGTTCTTCACCACCCACCAATTCTGACCCTCAGTCACCGTCTGGCGCTGCTCAGGACGACGGAGACAGCCAGGGCGACAGCAGTCAGGGCAACGATAACAATCAAGGCAATGGTCAAAGTAACAACAGCCAAGTAAACGGTAAGGGCAGCACTGGCACATTCTCTCCCGGCACCGTCTGGGACCCAGTCGGAGAACTTCTAAACACCCAGCCCAAAGCCAAAGGCGGAAACGGCGCTGACAACGGCAAGAAGAATGGTTTCGACAACAACCCAAAGGAGCCTGCTGAGGCTTCCCCAAAAGCTCAGGCCGCTCCAAAAGCTGCTGGAAACGGTTTCGGACTGGCACTAGGCCTTGGAGCCAAGGCTGGTGCAAAGGCCAGCACTAAGACTGGAAGCAAAGCCGGAAAAGGAGGCGGAGATGCCAAAAAGGCTGGAGCAAAGCCGGGCCACTTTTTTTAGGCGACAGGTTCGCAAGTAGCATTATGATGATATGATTTTGTTTTATTGATCGAGGCATGGCTGGTCTCTTCATTCTGTGAGTCTAGCTGCATTATCTAGCCAACTGAAGATTTCTGAATCATGAGATCCGTCTTCACTTTCAAAAGTTCTCAACAGTGAATTAAGCACCCCCCTCAGTACGTAGCTGCTGCTGTTGTCTCTGACCTTCAAATTTATATCGATGCGTTGTCGATTGTCTATATATCGTGGAAGAGTTTCGACAAAACAACCCAACATCGGTAAAGGTGTCTGAGATGTCAGTATTCCGTGGTTATTTTAGGCCCTCTGATCCGACCCTTTAGCTCACCCTGCGCAGTCTCGAGTTCTTGAGATCAAAGGCACAAGCACGTTTCCTCTCTCGGCAGGAGCCGCACAAGGAAGAATTGCGGGGTAGCATTCGCAAATCTGCCCTCTGGAAACTGGTGTACAACTATAACAACCGATATATAACCTATAAGCATAAAAAAAACCCTTAATACTGACATTGAGAGCCCACGTTAGTTCCCACTCGTGCTGTTCACAATCCAGGTACGCTGGTCAACGCCATAGAACGAGATAGAGGAAGTATACTCCAATTCCAAGATTGTGATATTGTTCTGACCTTGCACCAAGAAGCCTGTTGGAACATATAGCTGCTGTTGAGGCCCGACGACCCAGTATCGTCCAAGCATGTTGCCGTTGATCCAAACGTAGCCCTTCTGCCAGCCAGGCATGTCCAAGAAAAAGTCTGAAACTGTGCTGATATCCCAGTAACCGGTGAAGAAGGTGGGAGTGAAAGTGGCCTGACTGTAACTTGGAGGGCTGCCCGTGCCTGTAGGAATGCTATCATGGTTGCAGTGGTTGTTGGCAGAAATGTCCTTCAATGGTAGCGAGAAGTGATTCCAGCCAGTCAAGACACTCGAGCCGACAGTCACATTGCTGATCAAACCCTTCTTTTGGTCTGTGAGCAATGTGCCGTAGTTTACTCGGCCCAAGTTCTCTATCAGGAGACCGAATCTGTCGCCTGAGTTCAAGTTGACGCTGACAGAGGCGTTTGCCGGGTAGCTCCAATCAAGAGTTCCAACGTATTTGTCATTGACATAGAACTGGATACGATCTCGTGGATGGTCACCGATGTTGACATCACCGCTTAGAGGTGACGAGATGTTTGTTTCATAATACACGAGCCCATACGCTTGGTTGAGAGCCTCCATGTTCAAAGGAAATTCTGCGTAGACCGGCGGTGGCAGGTTGTCGTGGAGTAGGGTTGAGCAAGCACCAGTGTCGACTCGACCAACGGTAAGCATTGGTGGCATTGATGGGACGTCGGGTACAGACACGTTATTGAACGGAATTAAGGATTCTCTCAGGGCATTGTACATTGGAGTTGTTCTGCCGGACTCGTCCAACGGGGCGCCGTAATCATACGATGTGGTTTCTGGTGTCAGAAAGACGTCAACGTTGGCACCATTCTGGTATCCCCAGTTGGTGCCTCCGTGGAACATGTAGATGGAAAATCCGTAGTTTTGCCTGAGTACATTGGTGAGGGCGTCCTGGGTCTGAGTGATGAAAGATTCGTTGCTGCTGAGCGACTGGAATGGAACTCGCCAGCTGTCGAGCCAGGTGATATATACCTCAGAGCAGAACCATGGACCAAGCTCATTAGGGTCGTTTACTCCGGCATTCCTATAGACGATGCCTCCCATGTCCATATCTGTAATGGCCAAGACGTTTGGAATAGCGCCAGCAGTGACAAGTGCAGCTGACATTGAGTCAGTGGTGAATAGGGAAACATCGAAGTTGGCACTAATAATCTGATCTCTCAAGGCACTCAGATATACAGTGTCATTTCCGTATGATCCGTATTCATTCTCGACTTGCGTCATGAGAATTGGGCCGCCGTTGGAAACGAGCATAGACTCCAGAACGCTTCCCAGCTTGTTGAAATAGTTTGCCGTGGCATTCAAAAAGGGTGCGTTGTTCGATCTGACCACCATGCCAGGAATGTTATTCAACCAATAAGGAAAACCGCCCCATTCGTGCTCGCCACAAGCGTAAGGTCCGGGCCTAAGTAGAACATTCAAACCCTCCTGCTGAGCCAGCGTAAAAAACTTGACGAAATCATTGTGCCCGGTGAAGTCCCAGATGCCCAGTTCTGGCTCGATCTCGTTCCAGAAAACCAAAGTACTGATAGTGTTCAACCCCATTGCTCGAGCCATCTTCAGACGCCGCTGCCAATCATCAGGGTGAATCCTTTGAGGGTCCATCTGGCCAGCCATAAACTGGTACGGCTTGCCGTAGAGGTAAAAGCTGTCGGCATCATAGGTGAAGTTTGGGTTTGTAGCATTGTTAGGCACGGCCGCCAGTGCTACAACTGAAACAGAAGCCAAACAAAAGAAGTATGTTAGTCTCATTAGTTACTGTATATCGAAAAATCTAGCAGGCTTCAAATTTAAGGCCTTTATAATTTTTGTTCCGTCTTTCGGCATTCAACAAGCTGGTCGGCAATCCGACAACTTCCATCTGCACGTACGGATGCGAAGCCATAACATAATAATTCATTTGTAATTGATTGTTCGCTCGCTTGCATGATGATCTACAGACTGCCGTGGGGGACACTACGTTGGGATGCGGGGTCATTCAATTTAGTTGTAGATTCCAACAGTCTTTTCGTGAGGGTCAAGTGTTCTACCTCGTGACCTCGTGGGGGCAGGGCCGCTTACAGTGAAGCTTGTCGGAATAACGATTTAGGTGTTGCACTCCGCGTTTTTAAACAGGTTCCAATCTTCGAATCGAATTCTAGAGACCACATTCACGCCTTCAGTGGAGCTACGGATCGGTAACGCTTTGTGCTGGTGAGGTCCGGGAGACATTGCCTAGACAAACGACTTCATGGGCAAAGATGTGAAAATCGTATGATATGGTCACCTTTGTTCGCCAGCGGAAGGACTTCCGAAGAATATGTTGGATATTCGAAGTCGCAAACTGACCACACGCTTTGGTCAGCATGTATGGTGTTCATGCAGGTTTGTGATGCATGTCGGCGAGCTTATTGGCCGCAAGCATTTCCGGCACCGCTGGATAAAGTCCAAAGAGGACTGTCGTACGTACGTCTATCGAAAGTACCAACACTGTGACTCCAAGTTTCACGGTTCAATTCTGATACTATACAGACGATCCGCTAAATCCTGTCAACAAACCACAGCCCTCCGTGGTTTGAATGAATCACTGAAACTAACAGAGAGATCGTACACGCAGAAAAGCATGCTGAACTGCTGAATCGCTGAAATGGACCAGTGAAATCATTGGAGACGATCACTGCCTCAATTCACAGTAATCTCTCAACCCACATTTGAAAGAAAGCATGACGAAAGCAAGTTGTCGGAAATCAAACTATTCCATCACAGATAAGTGCTTAAAGCAACTCTCCAAGTGTACACATGACGAAACTCGTCTGTCAGGATTTGAAACGCTTCTCGGTATTGAAGTACGTAACGGCAAAAGACAACTTAGTAGACAGATGCTTGACGACAACAACGTAGTCAAGCGCACACCCGCACACGAAATAGCCGGAGGCTACACTAATCCTCAACAACATTTCAACTTTTCGCTGTCACAGGAAGCGTCCTTGATACCCTCACTTTCTTCGTAAGTTCTACGAGAGCAGCATACAGTCTGTCACAATCAATCGACTACGCTTAGGTAACACTTAATGATCCAACGTATCTGGGATAGTTTTCACTTGAGCCGGAGCCATCGTTCCAGACGCCCAGTAACTCAAAGATTGAGTTCGCAACCAATTGATGTTGAAATAATGTAAAAGCTTTTTATTTGTAGCCGGGCGCGCTGGCTCAATAAGGAAGTCGCGCAATTAATGCTCCAACAATTAACGCTATATTCCTCATCATAATTGATGAATATAGAGTAGACTCACTCCCTATAGCTCCATGATTATTTGATGAAGACCAGCATTATGCGGCCTGATCGTGATCACCAAGATGTTCACTGTTGCTTCTATTAATTCAGACTGCTAATTGACACCCATACACCTTATGAGTAAGGTTTCATCCAACGGCAACAGCAGCACATTGTCTCTAACGAAACAAAGAAGCTGCCCCTGAATAAACTTCCGCCTATTACACAAAGAGCCCTAGTCGTTAGCTGCCATGTCCAATAAACAGACTGGAGCTGAATTCGCTCTCGTCCAGGAACACGCTAACCCGTGTCCAGTCGATTGCCAATGAAAGGAGGAACAGCAGCATTCACTTTTGTCGTAGCAGATCTACTCATCACATTTAACATTAAAATAGCATTTTGACACTGTACACAGAGATACCCTCATAAAGAACAGACAGGCACAGCTCATGGTGGACGGGAAGGTTACGAATAAACAGAAACGAAAGAAACAGGGATTCCACAGGGCTCCCGCAATCTCACCGCTCTTGTTCCTCTTTATTCCGTTCGCCAAACAAGGTGCCGCGAACACGGGGCCAAGGCACCAGCCGCATCGACGACGCGACCATGTATATGGGCAGTAGAAACCAGACCAAGAACACCGAACGGCTATCGCTCATCCTGCAGAAGTGCGACGAGTCGGCAACCAGCGCCCACACGGCAATTGACTACGGAGACAAGCTTGGTTTGTCCATTTTCCGTCGAAAGGGCTGAAACGTAAATAGAAGCCTCAAAAGCTGAAGCTCCCTACGGGCGAGAGGCGACCAGCAAGTGTGGAGGTGAAGCTCCTGGGTATCGCACTAGACTCCAGCTAAAAAGCTTCAAACACACAAAGCTGGCCGTAGAGAAGGCAGAGAAAGCTTTGGACATGGTCACGTAGTTCGAAAGTACCAAGACTGGAATCACAGCAGGCACGATGAGACGTATCTATGCAGCCTGTGTTCGCACCATATTCGAATAGGGCCTAAACATCTGGTACAATGGCATTAGCAAAGGAACAAAGGAGAAAGTTCAGCGGTTTTACCGAACAAGGCCTCAAGATAGCTCTGGGAGCCTTATCGCACCAGTTCCGCAACTGATGGCGCGCTGTTAGAGCGATGCTACGCGGGATCCGAGGAAACGCTTGCACAAGCTGATCAGGAAACAAAGATGAGGCACCAACCTGAAGAGGCACAATAGCAAGATCCGGAAAACTGTCAATAACATAAACAACCTGACAGGAAAGATATATTGGCGGCAGCCACCCGCGGGCCTTACCCTGGTATATAGGGCTAAGCTGACATGCTATCAAAGCGCATTGCGACGATATCTGCGAGCAGTGAAACAGGAGATACAACGAAAACTTTTGGCACAAAGCTTCAACAGGGCCATCACCAACAGTGGCCTGTACACCCGCCAGCCAAAGAACCACATCAGGAAATTCATGCACAGTAAGCGTTCCGAGCAGAGCAAGCTGATACAGCATCGCACCGCGACCGGAGCATTCGGTCCTACTTTATGGGCGAAAGTCTAAGACCGCAGCCACGACTGCCAGTATGGTGCTGAAGATACGATCAAGAATATTGTGACAACATGGAAATCTGAGAACCGACGCGAGATCTCCTTGGAGCAGAGTCCCCGGATCCGGACCTGGAGTTCTACCCGACACCTGATGGGTCTCTCCGTCGTGGTTGAGCTCCTGCCGGAGTTTTCACATAATTATTTTTTTATGACCGCCGAACCACGCCAACGAACATGGGGTTTTCTTTAAGGGTCTTGGTGAATAGGTCACGCCGCAACAATTAATTGCAGTGTCCTACGTTCACGCTAGTGGGACCCAGCTCCAACATGTTAACGTAACATATAGAAACAGAGGAGAGCGAGCAGAGCCTGCAGCACTACGTTTACTTCAAACTCCGTTTACATAAGACCGTAATTGATGTGTTTATTGTTACATTCTACGTTTCTATTTTGTTGATCTGACCATTGAGTTGAGGGATAGCTGCATGTAATTAGAGGGTGTTAGCACCGAAAGAATAGACTGAACTGCGAGTGTAACAGAAAAGTGTGATTTAGCCGTCAGGTATGGGTAACTAGCTTTGTAACGTAATCTATAGTACGTTCTGTTCAAGTACAAGTTGCTATGTGTTGGTGAGCCCGATTAGTTCTCATCATTCATGCTAGACATAAACAATATCTTAGCCATCATCATCACACGGACGGTCCCACTGAATTCCAATAATCTCCCAACATCGATAAGACGCCAAGACACAATCAAAGATTACATGCTCGCGAAAAGAGTACCGAGAAACAAACCTTTATCCACTTTGAGCACTAATTATTCTGAGAAATCAGCTACTGTGAACGTGGGTGTTTTGCATTCCCTAACCCAAATACCATACAGAAAGAAATCCGGTTACTGCAACTACATAGCAGTACTACAACGAAATCAGATGCAGGAGTTCACTTTAGCGCGCTACCCGCTCAAATTCAACCGGGGTGGGCAAGGAATTGATGTTTCGATGAGGAGTAATGTAGTCACTGACGTAGAGCAGATAAACAAATCGGTAGCTATAATGACGCAAATAACTTACCCCACTACGTTATCTAACTGGAATGAGCAACTAAGGGGAGAAAACAACTGTCTTCGCAGAATTTTGTTTTGGAAGTCATAAATACGGCCAAGTAAGAACTATCCTGCTTTATCACAAACGTCAACAAGAGGTAGACAAAAACATTCCACAGGAAGCACCTTTGTAAGCTCTCCCGAGTTCACTTGATCTTCCCAGCAGTACAACACCTTATTTATTATCTTTGTTCTTACCGTCACACAGAAATATGCGTTCCCCCCCCCCCCTCCTCTTGGACGCTACACACGAACCCCACGGGGCCATCAAATGCCCATAGTGAGGGGGCTTCTATTAATGCTGTCGGTATATGTTCTGTATAATTGTCTATTCTTTCAAAGATAGCTATGTGCTCTAGGAAAATAAAAAAGAGAAAGATCAAGAAATCAAATGTTTGCGGGTCGCTACAGCGACTAAAGGGATAACGATGAATAGGCGGGGTATTGAGACCGAAGTATAAACTTGGCTAATGCTTTGTGTCACCAAAACGGGCGCAGTAGCAACATTCACCTTACTTTATTTTGTCTAAAATCGGAGAGTATGTGGTAATAGTCACGTAATCCACAACTTCTGTGGGTGTCATATCGACAGCTTTAGTTCTGGGCGTGTAGTAAATTATTGAGAGGGTCAATAAACTAGGATTGTGTCCAACACTCATGGCTTATTATGATGCCAGCTAGTCCACTGGGTCTCATTCATGGGAGAAACGAGACATCAAAATAGCTTTGGTGAGAAGATGGGGAACATTTTGTTCTGCTTGATCCACTGCCCTATTACAGAGATAAGCTACAGCTTGTCGACTAATATGGTCATCAATCGCGTCTGTTGAAAAGTTTATTTGATGAGATGCCGTTTATGTGGGGATTATCCTTTGCGCGGTAGCTCCCTTTCCGTAAAACTGAACAGATCTTTATTTCTCGTGGTAACTGTGGCCAAGAAAACTGCAAAACCACCCGAACGTCATATGTAACAATAGCACTTGAGAAATGGAAAGGGTACAAATTTGATGGGGGAGGGGTATTGTTTTTTCTGAGACTATTGCGTTGAACGGAGTATGTTCGGCAACAGTTCAATCTCACAAGCTCAATGATTACATCTTTAACGGGTAACCTCGTGGTAATTAAATTTTGTCGGTCCCATCACCGTCTTTCGTTTTGGTTGTACTGACCAGGGCAATGTGGTCTGGAGTCAATGCCGCCGGGGGATCAATCCCATTCTCGACTGTCTAACTTCCCAACACCCAAAGAAGTTCTTTGCTATCTGTTTCGGTGGAATAATGTGCTTGACAACTGATTCACGTGGAGCCACTCCTTCAGCTTCCGGATGAAGCCCTCCCCTCCAGCATCTTAGTTAACCAAGTATTCCATTCCTGTGTATAGCTTGAGGCACCCCAGCGATGATGACGTCAACTATAGAAAAATGCCTTCAGCTGCTGCTCTACTAGATCTGGCTCAGGAGGGCTCACGATGTTATCAAGCGCACACTGAAATCATCATCAGTGGACCTCCCCCGAAGTGCCCAGCAAATACCTTACTGCACTCTTAACAAGTTTGATGGGGACTAGTTTGATACATGTTCCGGATGGAAAGCAATCATTGGATACACTCATACATTTGCCACATAACCAGGATATATGGCCTAAAACATGAATGCAAGTATTACAATATTCAATATTTTCTAGATATAGTAGTGGTGGTCGACACAATAGTGTGATAGAGCGGACTAGTGCCATAGATACGTCACAGAAATACTGATTGATATGTTATCCTCTGCGATTGCTTTACAACAGAATAAATTCAGTACGCTGCGGAATGAGTGCTGAGAATGTAGTTATCGTTCCCAAAACAAGAGCAGCGTTCATGCAAACAAGTTTCAGTGAATCTTATTAATGAAGGTAACACAAGCAACAACAAACTCAAGAACTGATTCGTTATTGTGAACATGAGAGCTGTCGATCAGCTGATTTCACCATAGCATCGTCTCTCTACTTAAAATCTCATTTTGGAGGAAAAAAAAGATCAAAGTACCCTACCATTACTTAATGCCTCCGTTCAAGTCATGTTATTTCAGATTCGCAGTTGAATTGGTAAGCAAAGTGTTGCATGCTGTTCATCACTATTCCATGTTGTGAGCTGAACAAAGATCCTACATTAATCACATTCTGGTGCCAACATGTTCTACGCTGTAATCTCAACAGTAACAAAAGTGGATGCAAGTAAGTTCAATGAACGCGTTGTGTAATATTGTATTCACACGTTTTTCTGACATGTCATTGATTATATTGTAGACAGTGTGGTGTCACCGTTAGATGTTTTAGGATTTTCTTTGCAGGTACCACACCAGACGGCCACACTTTTGTTCCATCGTTGACTATTGTATTGGATCAGTATAAGGTGTCTGGGTGCTGACAGTAGCTAAAGCCATTGCTTTACCTACCTTGTGGTCGATACCGTGGGTTATGGAGGAAGCGTCGTCTTATAAGTTTTACTATATCCGACTATCAATCGACTAGCACACCAGGTTACACTAAAAAAAGAAACCCTTGCTCATGTTGTATGACTACCCTATGTGGGTGCGTAAATGCACAAAAGTTTTTATCTCAGGTGACTCAATGCCGGTCTTTATCAACAAAGCATGATGTTATAGGATTGTGTTCCTTCTATAGTCTCCAAGTATGATAAGGAATGTAGCGCGGGTAACTGCTTGCGAATTAAATGTCTGAGTTACCAGCCAGCCGCCTGGAAGCATGGCGCCGGCTCAAACGAAAACTATCTCGGACATGATCGAACTCAATGGCTAACTAACGTATCTACTGCAGTGGGTTATGAGCCCTTCTGGTTTTCGACGTCTGAGAACGACAGAAGTTAATAATGGTGTCTAGTAGCTGGTGAATCCGGGACCGGGATTTCCGAAACACATGCGACTTTTTTTCGGTTTGCGTGATCTGAACCCGGGCGAGGACAGGCAAGTACGTGATTCTGGCAGAGCGTTGTCGTCAAGCAAGTTGAAATTTAGGAAGATGATCCCCCACCCAGCTTCTCAATGGTGCAAAGCTGTTTGGGAGGCTCCGGATACAACGGGCACAATGATAGCAGCTGCCATAGGGCTACGTGATAAGTCCGAGATTCAGCGAGGTGAGTTCTCTTGAATTGTGTTCTTCGACACCGGGTACTTGCCTTGGCGAGAGGTTATTTTCGTCCTCAGTTGTTAATCTAAGTAGGTAATGGTATTGGCATCCGGGGCTTGAGCATATATCAGCTCTCTTCTCCGAATTCAAGTGTAGGCACCGCTTTAGAGCGCTTCAAGGAAATAATAGAGGGGACGGAAGTGAGTGCGCACTTGCTCTGATATTCCATAGTATATATACCTGGGTGTTATTGGGCACGTGTGGTTTACGTGCTCAATGTGATAAACAACTTCTGCAATACATCTTCATGAAAGCGCAGAAAAGCCCTATATTACTGGAGTTGTTCTAAGGAAATAAATCTGTTGCTTGGTGGTACTGCTTTCACACTCTCAAATAATGCCCGTTGGGAGTAACCTATTTCAGTAGTCTGAGAAGTTGTGACCCGCGAAAGAGGCCCCTCTACGTTTTGGCCTACTGATGCAGATAACTGCAAAGGATGACAGTTATAAGAGTTTTGCTCTTCAATGCTCTTCGTTGAGTATGACTCAGGGAATGCTAGTAGCATTCCCATAGAGTGCGATCTTCGAAGTAGATTACCCATACCTTATCCATTGAAATAATCTCAAATCGGACGAGACTTTGAATCGTCTCTAAGACTGATAGTCTTGTGCACCAAAATGTATGTTCAAAATCCTTGGTCTACCGATTGCTTTGATTGTTTCGTATTACGCATCTTAGCATGCGCTCTATGAACACGGTTGAGTTTGCACCCTTTCGGTGTGTTTAGCTTAGTACCCGCTCATATTGATTGCTGAATACGGAGTTGGCCGGTTAGCTCGAGCGCACAACTTCAAAGAACACTTGATATCCAGGGCCCTCCCTAACTTATATGTCGAATGTAAGGCAAACAGCTAGGGAGATATATGAAATTAGAGATATGAAATAAGGTTAATTTATCTGGCAATCGGTCTATTGGAACTCACCATCAAGTGAAAAGTCCTGTACGTTATCGTTCACAGTGTATCTCTCGGTTTTATCGAATGAGCGACCGTAAATCCAGCCTTCGTGAGAAAAACAGGTAAATCACACCTTTAAGTGCTTGCGAAGTCGCTTCGGCCATGAACAATGTGCCTCGTCACAATGGCGGCCCTTCACGTGATAGTTCTCATATTTATTAAAGAACTCTACTATTAATAAATGATCTATGCTGCTGACATGTATATCGATGTACAAGCGCTGGGTTGAACCGTGACTGCTCTTCGATACCTCCAGAGTTGGTTTAAAAGACTGGCATGAGCTAGTACCGTCTAACGGTGGACATCGACCTCCTTACTTGAAGCCTGCGCTCTGCTGCATCAACGAGCCTCTCGGTGCTTTCTTTGAACTCAATCCTGGATACTGAGTCAAAAATCTGATCAAAGTGCCATATACTCTTACATCACTCGCCCAGTCTGCATCGACAGTAACCTCGATTGAGATATGCACCAACTCGCCATGAATACAATGCCTCGATTGAAAGCATTCTGGAGTCATGCCAAGGCATACTTGCCGACTTGTAACGTTGTCTTCCTCAGATGATTTAGTGACCTGACATCTTGTTGGCTATGTCTGGTCAAGTGTAGTCGGCTGAGTGCAGAACTTTGCGAAGAATATTCCTGCACTGAGTCTTACCAGTTCCAGTTATATAATCAGCTGTGCCGCTAGTCAGCAACATGGCCCAGTCCAAAGGCTTCGAGTCTACTTACTCTGGTCAATCAAGTGGCCGAATTGGACATTGTGAACTTGATACCAAGGTACCAAAGGACTGTTCCAACGGCCGGGTCATGACCGGAAGGAGCTCGCCTCACCTGTCGAGGGCGTTAGCGTTCTTGTGAAATTCCCCGAATCGTCAACATACAGAGCGACCAGAGCGACCAGAGCCATCGGATTCAGATGATTACCACCGGCTATTCAAAATCGCAGCAATGAGACGTGAGCCGGCAATGTGTGATCAGTTGAGAGATCCCTTTGCTCATGCAGGGATTGTGGCTCATCGTCGCTACTGTCTGTATCTGTACTGCACTGTGTGTTGATCTTGGGCAGTCTGACTACTCTAGGCAAATGCACTGCGACGCGATATTGGTGTCATGTCGCTGTGCCCATACATACCACGCACAGATCTATTTCTCTTTGCCAGCGTTGACCAGAGCCTATGGTATATCGCAATCTCATATTGTAACCTCTGCCCAATCCGGTAGACTCGCTTACCTGGCAGGTTACTTATCGACGGTTGGCCCGGAAGCTTGATTCAGGAGCTTCTTTTTCCACGTACAGTTTTTCCCTTGAATGGTGTGCGATTTCACCATCCGGATTTTGTGGTAGTGGAGCAACTTTGCAATGTACTCTCATCCGCAGGTAGCCATGCAGTAGAGCTGACGAACCTGCCAGGTAAGCGAATCTACTGGGGTTGGGCCAGAGTTCAAACTATGACTCTCATTGAAAGAGAAAGGCGTCTCCTGTAGGGACAGAGCGAACAATCATCAGTCGATCCGCACTGCTCTCCTGGCTGCCAATTCATCAAAGTGTGGTGGAAGATGACTTCGCCCATTTCCGGCTTCAGGCTTGACATAGCCTGCCCGCTTTAAGCGCAGGCCAAGTATTGTGCCGACGACATGCGAGGCTGGAATATTGAGCGACGGTCATTTCAGCCGCCCTTTCCGTTAAGACCGCCGGCTACAGTGGGCCTTCAGTGATGTGGATTCCGAAAGGTTTGGGCAGTGGGCCAAATTTCATAAGCTCACGCTCGGGATTTGATGGTCAGCTCCTGGCGTTGACTGTGACGAGCATCTTACCCCGTACAATCGCGATACATATCTCATATGTACGCACTAGCTCAAATGCCACTATAGATATCACGTTCTGCAACGTTCCTGGCCTGATGCAATCATTTTAATATTTCATCAATGGTCCCTTATCAGGCTAGTTCAGGCTGTGCCTTGTTTCATGATTCCCGAAACGTGGTGACGTGGGTCTCACTGCATGACATTGCAAGGTGTTATACCTGCAGCGCCCAGGGGTGAAAATCCATAAACGGAAAAGCTAAAGTCGCGAACACGGTGAGCCTTGGCACGCTTAATTTAGTTCAGAGATGTATTGGTCTCGCATATGCTCATCTATGAGTTACATCTGATGATCATGTCGGTGACGTCCATGTCATATCCACCAGGAACAGATACTGTGAGTTCTCACTTTAACAATCGTATCTGGAAACCCAGCTAGTTATAAGCCTAGCAATTTTCAGCTGCGATTCAAAGCGCTCACTTTCCACTAAGGGTCCTGCAGTGCGGGCCGGTCCAGGAAATCGTCGGTATTGGTCTTAGCTCGGAGGCCGAAGTGAAAAGCAGAGAGAAACGACATTCAAAAGACATTCAATGAAGTGAAAGAAGCCTAAATTAGGGTTAAACGGTTTTGTTTGTGTTTCTTAGTTTTGTGCCTGGGACCTGAGACACTTTTGTGACGTGAGAAGACACCTGAAACGCAGCCATGTGGCCCGACGGCATACTTGAAAACCGGTGGTACCTGAAACGCAGCTGAAAACCTTTAAGTACGGACCCATGTCCCCCCATTTGGGTTTCTCTTCCAAAGCATTGCATTCTTTCAACCAACTAATACGTTCCTTACGGCTCAACACCGTGAAAAGTCGCCAAGTCTCAGGGTGCTATATAACACCTTAACAACTGTCACTCATTTATACACAACCTTCATTTAAACCAACCATGAAACTATCGACTGTCACACTTGCATCTGCCTACGCCTTGAGCGTACTCGGTTCCAATTGCGACCTTGTCCAGGCTGGCTTCCAAGGTCTGCAATCTTTCTACAACGCCGACACCGGATTCTGGGGTGAATTTCAAGGCTTTGCTGGAAACATGTGGTGGACTGGAGCCAACGCCGCTACTGTGGTGTTGGAGTACATGAAACTGTTCCCCGAAGACAATGCCCAGGCTAACTACCAGGTCATTACCAACACCTTCACCAAGGCTCAGTCTTTCAACTTCCAGAGCAGCGGAAACAATGCCTCCTACTCAGAGATCATGAAGATGCCAATGCAGGCCGTCCACGGCGGTTTCTTTGACAACTTCTACGACGATGAGGGCTGGTGGGCCTTGGCCTGGATCCAGGCTTACGACATTTTCAAGCAGCAGCAATTTCTGGATGCCGCAATAGACATTTTCCAGGACATGACCACGGGATGGGACGAGACTACTTGTGGTGGTGGAATGTGGTGGAGACGAGACCCATTTACATACAAGAACGCCATCGCCAATGAGCTCTTCCTGGCAGTCTCTGCTTCTCTAGCCAACCGAGACACCGCCAACAAGGCCAGTTATCTTAACTGGGCTCAGAAGGAGTGGAATTGGTTCAAGAACAGTGGAATGATTAACGGCCGGGGTTTGATCAATGATGGTCTTTCTGATGCCTGCCAGAACAATGGCCAGCCTGAGTGGACTTACAACCAGGGAGTCGTGCTTGGTGGCTTGGTCGAGCTTGCTCAAGCCACTGGCGACAACCAGTACATCACTGCGGCTCAGCAGATTGCTGACTCTGCCCTCACCAACCTGTCTCAGAACGGCATCCTGCATGATCCAGCTGGAGCTGAACAGTTCAAGGGTATCTTCATGCGAAACCTGAACAAGCTTAATGCTGCTCAGAGCGACGGTACATACGCTACCTTCATCATGACCAACGCTAGAAGCATTTGGAACAACGACCGAACTCCAAACAACACCTTTGGCGAGGTCTGGTCCGGCCCAGCTGGCACTGCAGACTACATCACCACGTCTAGTGCCTTGGACTGTCTCATTGCCGCGGTTCAGATCGGAGGATGCTAAGTCCCCTACACCTAACTTATCACCAGAGCATTTACATACTAACGTCATAAATACCAAAATAATTGTACATACCTCTTCACATTTGCACGTGTAGAGATCTTCAGGGTCTTTGCATGAGATCGGCAACGGTCGACGCCGATCGGGTCCAGCATTAAGCTTGTCGGCAGAGAGCAGCCTTGATGCTTAGAATAGTGCCTTCACTTACCATTAGCCAATCTGAGCACTAAGGCCTAGGTTGCCATAAGGTAGACTCCTATGCCGCTTGAGCAGTCTTCGATCGTCCTGGATCTGGCCGGACATTGAAACTTGCTACAACAGAAAGCTATGTCTGCCGTCAGTACCATACATTGAACGGAAGGAGACCGATACTGCTTAACTCGGGAAAAATGGAGCGCTTGAAAATACTGAACATTTCCTTTGCCTCATCCACTGCCTACAACAACCTCACAGCTCCTGTCGAAACATACACTAGCATTATCAAAGAGATCAAACATTCTATTAATGACCTCGACTTCAGAAAGCCTGGGTAAGTTGAAGTCGTGAACAAATCGAGCAAAGCCTTTCAACTCTTTAATTGCATCTCTGCGTTCATCTGCCTGTAAGATGTGATCAAGTTTCCTCTAGCTCCAAACCTGTACAAGAGTTGATATCGAAATGAGACTTCTGGAACACTGCCATATCTCTGATCTCAGCCATTGATTTCTCGCGGAGAATTTGAGTCGAGATGGTGCTCGCTATTTAATGGGCTTCTGTATTTTGAATCTGACGATGAAGCAGGCCTCTTTTTCCGGCGATAGTCGATCACTCATTAGTTCCAGTCGTTGGAAGTCTGAAATCTCTTCGCTGTGTTCGTCGGGAAATACAATTCCTCACCAAGTACGCAAAGCCTACCCAGCGTTCTTGTACGTAGAACCTCGATCATGAGTCTGGTATCGTTCCGACCGCTAGCTACAAAGATGTGTACTAAAGTGGAGCAGCTTCGAGGTGAAAAGCTACTCGTCTAGCATATTCCTGCCATTCTAGCCAGTGGATGTTAAACCATTGTGCTGGATCTATGTTGGCTTCCTTCAGGTCTTCAAGTGGCTTCAGAATTGTGACATATTTGCTTGTCAGGCCCATGAGGATATAGACGCTGAGAAGTCACCTGTACGCCTAACGGCCTGACATTGCGAAACTTCAGGCCTACTCTGGGAAAATGCTACAGCTTTGCACCATGAAGTTCACCACTTTCTTCGATGATTAATTGCAAATGCATACTTTTCATTCTCATATTATATTCAGTACATTTTCCATATGGGGCGAGGGAGACTCGAGATTTCGGCTTTGAGCCCTTGTCGATATAAATGTCGTCCGTATATATTACTTTCTCCTAAGTACGTGCTGCAAGCCTTGGATTTTCTCTGAAGAAAAATCTCAGTAGTTTGCACTAGGTCCAGGCTTACCACAATCTGACTTATCCACGCACGTCTCCAAAGAATATCTCAAAAATATTTCGCATTTGACCTACTATTCTTGAAGAATGATTAACCCAATAGATCGATCAAAAAAGGGGGTCAATTTGAGCCGACGTCGAGTGCTGTAGTTGATAGTTGGACGTGCCGACTGCCGGCTATTGCAACACAGCATAAACGCCATCTGTTGCTGTCTGCATCTCAGAGAAATTAAGTTTAAAGACGGATATATGCCCTCTCCCTGGCCTAGATAGGTAAATTCTATGTTCTAAATTGCAAATTGACCATCGTCACACGAAATCTTGAGATTCGGTCCATCCGCGTACAAAGCTAGTGGATTTACTATGTTTACTCTGCGCTATCGATCAGTACTACGCGAATTGCTCCGGCTCGTTGTATTCATATAGTCAGCTTGTCAATAGATCCGTGCCGTCAAAAAGACTCCAGTCGTGAACCTCCAATGAGTTTAGAGCGTCGCGTACCACCTGCTTAGCCTGCTCAACATTAGCAACGCTTCCTCCACATTTCAGCATCTCCACCTGCTCGGGAGTACTCTCAATGCTGTAGTTTACTAACACATCAGTGTTACTCCGCTTCAGCCTAGCCAGAGCCATGATCAAGACGACATCGTGAGAATCTTTACCCCATTTCTTGACCTTCTCTGTGCTGGTCGTGAGCATCGCGTAGGTATCTGGCACCTTTGTCTGTATTCTCTCGCTATTAAGCGGTTGCACATCAGAAGCCTCGTCAATCGAAACCAACTCGTTGAAGTGCTTTTGCAGCGCAGCGTCGTCAGTTTCGTTCACTCTCTCCATTAGGTCGAAAATCAGAGAATCATTCGTCTTTTCTGGAACAAACACCTCCTGCGAGTCAGGAACCTGTCGAAAGGCGCTCACATCCTGATAGTCTCCTGGAATCGCCGTCGTGATAGCTCCCCCGTATAGTTGTACCTTCATTTTGAGATGAGGTTGCAGCAAGATGCAGCACTGGAGGTACAATCATGCAAGTCTCAGACTGGAACAAGTGAGAGCGCCACGCATATGGCTGAGTGGGAGCACACATCGAAGGTAGAACGAATTTGAATCCATGCTGGGTGGCTAGTCGAGAAACAAGAATACCAGTTTACTGAACTTGTGGCCGTGCCGTCCATATTTCTAGTTGAAGAGACTCTGGCGGTGGCCAGGCTTTGGCGTGCGCAGCGAGTTCAACATCCTGACGTACGCTCTGTTTACTCTGAAGGGAACATGCATGACATTGAGGGCGAGAAGCTAATGTATGGCGCAGAGGAATAGAGTTCAGTGGACACCACTGCTGTTGAAAGAAACACAGTATGTTTCGGTGACTAGGCTTGCTGGGATCCGCTAGTCGTAACGCATCCACGTGATGTTGATATTTGTTTAGAGATACCAGAACTCTGTCCTCAAAGGATGGGAGCATAACTGGCGGTGAAAAATTGCGAGTCGATACACTGGGGCCTGAAACCCGATTTTCTGTCTCTTTTGACGTCCCTTTTGTCGTGTCATTTAACTTGTCGATCAAACCGTACTTTTGAAGGCAAAAGCTGAATTGCCCTCTGTGAGAGTGTAGCTTCGTCTCTCCGCCTGCTACTGCATTTCTCACAACGAAGATATACCGCGAACTAGAGGTTACCAGTCGTCACCTCGCCCGCCTTCAAGCACCCTTGTGACATCTTACCTGGTTGCACCACTGTTGACATACATATGATGAACTCGACACTGAGCCACGTCTTCCAACTTTTGTCCAGGTGGCACACCTTCAACGTTCATACAGCGTAAATCCAACATGCCGAGATGCGGAAGCTGCCGAGCAACTCTTTGGATAACAGAAAACTGCTCAAAACGGGAACTGGAGTCGCCAATGACAAATAACGTCGTAACTCTATTGTCGGGGACAATCTCGAGCAAGTCAAACGGACTCACAACAGCCTTATGAGTATTGACACACCTAATCATGACCTGATCAGCTGTCTTGACTTTGAGTGTACCCTTTAAATCCTTTGAAAAGTCTATCGTCACAAAGACAGTCAATTTAGCGTCGAAGGAGGTTTGCACATAGTCGTACATGCTAAGGTGCTCGTGTGTAAACTCCGTTCCCAGGTTAAGCAGCTTCAAGGACCCTCTTTGGTGCTGCTTGAAATACTTGAAGAAGACAAAAAAGTCAGGATCGTTGTGAGAATGGTAGCTGATGGATTCTGTCCTGGAGAGCACAAAATCATATCTCCCAGAAATTAAGGACCTTATTATCGGTTCGTGGGTGGAGGACCCCTGGGCACAGTCGATCTCAAACGGACAATGGCTGGCGATTTCAGTGAAGTAGTCACTTCCAGCCCAGTGACATCTCAATTGTTTGCCCGTGATGTGAAAGGTGATGTGGGGGTCAATACAGTCCCGGAATAGGCGGCATAGCCGTCGCATTATAAGGCCATCTCGGATGTGCAATTGCTGAATCACTAGCAGCCAAAGCTCTGTAGGCAAAATCTCCAGCGCCAACCGCGTCTTCGTCATGGTGCTTGCTAGGTTATTGCGCCTACATCATGCTATGCCTTGATTGACTGGGAGTGCCAAGGTAATGTTGGTCACCCACCTGATTTAGTCTCCGGAGCAAAACGGACTGATCTCGTATGTGATTGACTTGTCTCTAATCTCTATTTTTTCTCCTTATATAGTTGAGTTTCCTTGAGCGTTATATTCTCATTAATCAGTGTTGGTCATGATGGGCAACCTGGCTTCCAAAATTTCCACATTGGCTACAAGATTCTGGGACTCGAGGTGCTAGGCCCAACCTCATCTTGGCTGTGAAGTGATATCGTTCTGTGACAAAATGTTTCTGCGACTGACAGATACTGTGCCAACGCAATGACCATCGACTCTTGATATCGCCTCGTGAGAACACTAATCCAATCCGGTGTAGTCGTCGATGAACATGACACAGTATAGCTTCGTGTCGCCATATCCAGGCACCTTCGCCGGACCACCGACATCTGCGTGTATAGACTTTAATGGTCGTGTTGACCACAGCATTGGTGCCGAGTGCAACGATTTCAGTCTTCCGACATCTTGAGTATGGTGGCATGCTTGTGTACGCAGTCTGTGCCAGTATTCCAGCGCTTTCCGCCAGCACCCTGACCGTCAGTCTAGGCTGGCATCGTTCGATACAGGTTGCAACATGAGTCCCTGCATCCTGAACGGCCTCCGTTTGCCGCCGCTAGTGAGATAGCAGAGGGTCTAGTTGCGAGAGTTTGATATTGCGGATGGTCGGTTTGACGTCTCCCCGCTCAACCGCTGTTGGGTGTGAATGCTACTGGACTCGTAGTCGCTGTCATGTTACTAGCTCTTGTGACCCCCTTTCCATCGAGCACCCTTCTCAAGCTCCTGTGCCCGTCGCAGTGCCTCGTCGCCGTATTTCGATACAGCCGCCTCCGCGGCACGAACTCGATTAGTTCTGTGTGCTGGACAGTCTTGTGGGCGATGGGTAGCCACCATCCAGCACCATTGACAAAAATGCGGTGCTTCACTGCCTGTATAGGGGTTCATGAGTAGGGCTGAGAAGTCACACGGTTCTCGCCTGTCAGATTTGACTAGGTACGATACTCCACTCTGTATTTGTCCTCGCTTCCCAATCTCCCCGCTCTCCTTAACTTCCAGTTCTAGTGCCGCTGGGTAACGTTGGTAGAGGCTAGTGAGGACCCGTGTTAGAGCACTAATCGCATCCTTCTGCTTCAACTTTCCTTTTTCATTTCCACAAACTTCCTTCAAGATTGTGCTGGGTGACACTAGTGTCATGATTTTCAGCACTTCGCTCACATTATCCTCTGCCTGGCACTCATATGTCTCAGGAGAGAGGGCATAGCTTTGAGCTTGGGTCAGTGTTTTGGTAAACCGCACGAACGCAGCGAGCTCAGCTTCCGTCCTAACCTGATCCCGGGCCTTGCGCCAGGTAGTGATCAGAGAATCGAGTTCGGTGATGATTGCTAGTTTGTTTACTGCCTGGAAGTAGGTTAGGAGACTGGCTACTGTGTTAAAATCCCTGGCCTCGTCGAATCCGGCTCGTAAAGCTCGAGACTTTAAATGCATGAGTAGGTTTCTGTGTATTCTCTCCAGCTCATCTCCAGTAACTTTCTCCGTTGCAGTAAGCACCTCCTGTGCATCCAAAGTGGCCATAACGTCCTCTAAATTCCTCCTCCATTCCAGGAACTTTACTTCTCCTTCCGCCGTGACGAAGAACTCCACGTCCTCCGTAAACCTGTTGTGGTAACTCCCTGAGCAACACCCCATATGTATTGCGTGATGAAACGCCTGGCTTATAACCTGTTGAGTCCGGTTTTATACGAATTGAGCTCGCATTTAGAGGTCTCCTGAATGTGGTGGGCTACCTGGCTTCAACAACGCCGAGCAATGCGGTACCACGGGTCGACGGCCGTTTCTCTCAGATCACATCCACAATCAATGTGATCATAGTAACCTCGAGAGCCCAGACATGGTATTCTATTAAACTGATCATACATGCACTTTCACTGTCGAACTTTGCTCACTTGAATACCTCGGCTTTGGTGTCTGGTGTCCGATGCGTATCACCATCAGGTCTGACCACTCACCGACTCATGACCCACGTCTATACCTGCGGTGGCTCAGAAACTTCCAGATTCGTCATAGAAGGTATAACTCATTCTGACTCTCGCCCTAACCCTCACCCCCAGCCTCTTAATTTCCTCCAATCATTACTCTCCCAATCCTGCTTACCCCAGGCCGAACATGAACAGGCCCGCTTCTACCCGACCCTAACCCCGACCCTAACCCACGAGAAGTACCCAATGAGTATTACGCGCCCAGGGCTGCGCGCGCACCTTCTGACCAATCAGCGCACACCTAATTGACCTCCGCGTCCGGGTCCGAAGCGCGCCTCGGGCCATTTGCTCCCACCAAGTCATCAAAATATTACAAATCGTCACATACTTGACATTTTACACAACACAATGAACAAGGGCAGTTTGATTCGAAGTTCAAAGCGGTTCCTCCAGACGGTGCCAGTGGGCGTCTCCGGGGTGGTTCCGCCAATGCCAGTTACTCCTGTCATCGAGGAACAGAAAGCCTGGACGAGGCATTCCCTGGGCAATCCTTTTGGACAGATTAAGGCTGAGCGAAAGGCTAAGCCTTTCTCTCCCCAGCCATTCGGAAAGAAGGTTGAAAAGAGCGACAGAACCGTTCAAGAAGCAGCGAAATCGGAAAAGATTGAGACGGTTGCTGAGAAGATCGTACAGGAGCGGAAAGAGAAGCCAAAGAGGAAGCTGAGACCACGGAAGGCCGCTATTACCCTTACTCCAACCGCTGTGCAGCATCTTCAGGCACTGCTTAACCAACCAGAACCAAAAATGATCAGAATTGGTGTCAGAAACCGAGGCTGCTCAGGACTGACATACAACCTAGAATACGTGGAAGGACCAGGAAAGTTTGATGAGACGGTTGACCAAGACGGAGTGAAGGTAATCATTGACTCCAAGGCCCTGTTTAGCATTATTGGTTCCAACATGGACTGGGTTGATGATAAGCTTGCTAGCAGGTTTGTCTTCAGCAACCCAAACTCCAAGGGCCAATGTGGTTGTGGTGAGTCTTTCATGGTTTAATAATCCCAGAAACAGCTAGCAGCAACGGCCATACCGCTATCTGCTAGCGACGGCCATACAGCCACTACCAGCCAATGATGCGACTAGTGACCTGGGCAGCACACTCCCGACAGCTATGAGGTCAAGCCATCACTACACGCATAAAAACCTAGACCCCGCGATCTCTACAGCATTGCCATCCAGTCTACTCTCGATAGACGACCATGACTCATCTCACCAAACTAAAAGCCTAAAACAGGCCCTATTTATCTGCATGTACATATTTGCATAATTCAACGAATTTTTCATATTTTTCGCATTGCTCATCTCCTAGCCTGCGATTCGCCGGGCGTCATGCGGTGGACCCAGTCTGGCGACGTGGGTTACGTCATAGATGGTACGGCTGAGAGATTAGTTTGGCGGGCTCATCTCATTGGTGGATCTCACCCTGCTTGAGGCTTACCCAGATGAAGTACAGCGAGGTCCACTATCCTGTATCTTCACCGCCGTACGGTTTGAGTATCTTAAGTCGTGTCGGAATTCAAGCAGACCTTTCAGAAAATGCTATGTATGAGAGCAGAATCCAATCTTATCTCATCAATAACCTCCTCTACGAACGTCGGGCGTAAGGGTGAAGTTCCTTGAATAGCCTTTCGTTCTAGATCAATAGTTGAACTGGAAACTCATGAGGACTTGTGGGCTCGCCTGGCTCTGGATAGCTAGATAATCCTGATACTCAGATTCACTCTACGCATACTCAATGACTGAGCTCCTATGCTCGTATGATCCTTCGTACAATAATAAATACAAAATACAATGCTCTACTCAGTATCCTCCTCCTTGATCCTGACTTCATGCTCGACACTTCGCTGATCCTGATCGTCGAAATCCAGCACTTCGATATAGGTCTCGAGCCCTCGCTTCACGGCAGCGACACACCTTCTATGATCGAACCGGACCTGCCAGATGCCGCTCAAGTCCTCTACCAAGTCTCTCACCTGTCTCCCCGTCCTGATATTCCACAGCTTGAGCGTCTTGTCAGATCCTGAAACCACCTTATGCTCGTCATGCTGGAAACATGTGATTGCGCCCGAATGGCCCTGCAACTTGTGGAGAAACTCGCCGGTATCTGGGTTCCATACGCGTAGCGTGCTATCTGCAGCAGCACTGACTAACGTCGTTCGGTTCAAGTCCAAGAGACCAACCAGTGAAGTGTGACCCTCAAGCGTGTACAGCATCGAGCCAGTCTTCAGACACCACACCTTGACAAACCAGTCCATGCTTCCAGAAATGCACCGGTTTCGCTTAGAGTCAATAACAGCGCTGTAGACTCGCTGAGCGTGGCCTGTCAGCTCCCATGTGCACGCTCCTGTGCTCACCTTCCATACTCGAACTGTTGTATCGTATGAGCCAGACACAACTGTGTCGCCATATCCAGAGATGGCTCGGACATTGTGTGTGTGCCCAACCAGGGCTCTCAGGAAGTAAGGGTTTCGCTCGTCCGTCTCGTCCTCTCGATTGGCGTAGTAGCTGGGCTCCTCAGGGTTCGGCAACCTCCAGACTCGCAACGTGGTATCTCGCGAGCCTGTCACGATTACAGGATAGCTTGGCGCGTTCCCAGCTTCCTCGGGTACTGGTTTCAGGATGTCCAGACATCTGACTGTGCTAGTGTGTCCACCGAAAATGTGCGTACACCTCGCCTCCTCGATGTTCCAAACTCTCACAGTTCGATCAGTCGAACCGCTGACAAGGGTATTTCCTCCAACGTATTGCAGGGCCCAGACTCCGCCTTCGTGGCCGATAAGCCGATGACGCAGCTTGCCGGTCTTGGTATCGTAGACATTAATGGAGTGGTCGTCAGAGCCGGTGATGATTTTGTCGTCGTCAAACTGGAGACAAGTGACCACGTCGGAGCCATGGCCGGGGAACTTGATCTCTTTGGGCTTGAAGTTGGGATCCATCCAGTTTCGGTTGATGATGAATTTTTTTCGGTACAGGGACTTGTACAGATTGCTTCGTGGAAGTTTGAGGTTACCAGCGTTGGCGAACGCTTGCAAAGCGTTGCCATACGTCAGGGCACCCCTTGTATGATAGCTCTCGCTGCCCCGGTGTTTGAAAGTGTGTGGGGTCTGCACAGGAGTGATGAACCCCTTTTCTGTCTGCAGGGAGTCCGCGTATGGCTCCTCTTCTTCTGGTGTCAAGGAAAACCCGTCCTGAACCAGTAGATCTTTCCACAGCCAGTCGGCCGAGTCCACAATGTTGCTCCAACCCTTGGAGACTTGTGCGCTTCGACACAAGCTCTTATAGTCAAGATATGTCAAGATGTGATATGAGAGCTCCAGCGGCAACAGCGACAAGAAGTCGCATCGCAGAGCAGGAGTAATGAGGCCCGACATGAGCGAAAGTGTTGTCCTGTCGCACTTTTTGAGAATGTTGTAAAGGACGTAGGGCTTGACGTCGCCAGGAAGGCCCTCGAAGGAGTTGATTATGCCCGGGATGTCAGAGGTGTAAAATGCAGGGTATTGTGGGTTGACAGGGGAAACCGAGGGCGATAATAGTGACAGTCGCTCCTCTGGGCTGGCGACGTCTTCGTGGGACTCCATGTAGTCGTTTGCCTCTCGTGCTTTAGGTGTGATCAGACTGGCATCAAGAGACAGCCGCTTGCGAGCATTAGAGTTGGCAAACTCTGAAGCCCGCTTCTTGCTCTCAGGCTCGGCGAACAGCTGCTCTATTCCTTCATATTCCGAAAAATGTCGCAAACAGTCGGGCAGGGCCGTGCCAGCAAGAGGATAGGCATGGTTGTCCTCCTGAGCCGTGTCGTCGAGGTTCATCTCAGTACACGAGACGGTGTGGACGCTGCGGTGGTGATTAATGCTGATGCTGCGTTTTGATCTTTATGTCCCCTTTATCCAGGGTTTTTGTCGTGTGCTCCTTGGATGCTTGTTATGTTACCCGGAGTAGGTCACGTGATGGTAAGCAGCGGTAACGAAAACTGTTTGGTAAGTATATCTGGCAGCTGGCGGAGGTTAGCGACAGCGGTTAGTGATTAGGTGATTAAGGGTTGGTATGCTGTTATTGCTGGATGCTGTTTCGCTGTTATGCTATTTGCTTGTGTCGGTCGTTGCTAGTTTGTAAGCGCCGACGGTTACAGAGGCAACGCAGGATGTCTTTCAAGAGCTGGCGATCCGGGCTTTCAAACGGCTTAGGTGCCAGTCTTTGAGAGTGCTGCGGTGTATTGTTTTTCTGTTATGACAAATGGGGGTTTGTATGGAATGTTTGAAACGGTAGAATCGAAAGTTCATCAAGGTGAGGGTGGGCTAGGGTTTTCCGGATTTGGAATCCTGCGGCTAACATGAGACGTCGCTAGCGATAGGTAGGAGAGATAACTAGCACAATAGGAAATGTGTGCGTGTAAGAGGATTAAGGGGTAGTTTTTGCCGTGAGGTAATTTTCGCTGGGGTTTGATGGATTAGATGTGTCGACATTGACAGGTCATAAAGGCTGTAGCCAGGGGTTACGACAATAGGATAGCGTTGACAATGGAGAAATTTGACAGATTTCTGAATTTGATGGGAATTTCGTGTTGGCGCATTTTGACATATTGCCCGCCATTTCTACGGCTTTATCGGCTTTAACCGGCCTTGAGCGGCCTTTGCGCTTTGAGCGTGATAAACACTGAACAAGTTTTACTGAGAGCTCGAGATACCTGTATACCACAGAGGATTACACAGAAACTTCTCGCTAGCACTGTTACGTAATCCCACCACTCACAACCTCCAGACCCATCAGATAAACCTGCAGACGCGGAGTTTGATGCCGTCTAAACGCCAAATTGAGCCGCAGCGGCATGATTGGTGATTGCCATCAAATCATAACACAGGCTACATGCGACGAAACCATAGCAAGTTCAATCACGTGCTACTCGCGTATCTCTTTCTTATGAAACTAAAAAATACGAACTGACTGCCAACCCCTTTGCTTAATAGGGATAATGGGTGGGTCCAGTTGAAACACTCGCAGTAGTGCCGTTCGCTTGGTCAGGGTTAAAAGTGCTGGTAAGTCAGAACCAGGTGAAGTAAGGCGGCCTTACTAGCGACTAGCCGTTTTGTATCGCTTCAATTTGTGAACTTGCCGGACAAAATATCAGCTTCGGAACCGGGACCGGACCAAGAGTTGGTTGGTTACCCACCGAAAATATCATTGGGACATCAAAAAAAAATGAGGCCGAGTTCACACAAGCATCGTGGAAGCCAATGAGACTCGGGACAATATTGCAGGCTCTCAGCGGCGTCTTACTTTATTGCGTGATTTTGTTAGTAATGAAGCAGA
>JAJLUQ010000020.1:0-200778 GCA_030564385.1 Blastobotrys robertii
TGCTTGCTCAATGGCGTCAATTACTATTTTGTTTTCAAACAGACAACCCTGAGAGATGACTGGCCTAAGCTTTAACCGGACTGAAATTCGTCAAGAGGTTGTTACTCACCGGATAAGATTTATGGCGCCACGATCGACAATGCAGGGTGCATGCGGCGAGTGAGACATATTGAGAACGATATGCTCTGTGAAACTGTGTATTCTCTTGCGGAGATGCCAGGGCGCCGATTGATTATCGTAATTACATATAACTGCGCGAACCGCGAATCAGCGCCGTTCGCCAGCGCTAGCTGACTTTCGCAACTCCTCGCAATGAGTCACAAACACACGTAAGGGAGCTGAGTAAAAACGTTCCTCAAATCCAAACAACCCTATTCTCCTCTTGGTCCCCGTTACTCATCCACACATCCCATGCCTGGGCCTCCCGCGTAATTTTCAAACCAGCATATATAACCGGCCGGCCCGCTGCTCCGGTATCGCTTCGATCAATTGAACAGTAGCGTCCGTCGACAACAGTTAACTGCAGTAGCTGTACGCTCTACTTATTGGTAGCTCATTGCCCACCTAGTCTAACGAGCTCAAAGCCCAACTCTAGTTCTGTGGGGATGACGGGATGCTCACGTGTCTGCGGCTCTGAAAAAATGTCTTACCAGATAATTCCCTCCACTTTATACCTCACCACGTCATATACACTTTACGTCTCCATGCAATAACATCTGTCAAATGGACACTGCAGAACTGGCGGTCGGGATTTCAGTCCGCACTGAGGAGGTGACGGCTAAATCCAACGTTACAGACCTAGTCTTTGGGTCCATTGCCGGGGCTACGGGAAAGATTCTCGAATACCCATTTGACACCGTCAAGGTTCGTCTTCAGTCCCAATCATGCGTGAATCCACAATTTTCAGGGCCTCTGGACTGTTTTCGCCAGGCATGGAAGGCCGAGGGTATTAGAGGGCTTTACAGAGGGTTGGCATCGCCAATGATTGGCGCTGCTGCTGAGACGGCATCCTTGTTTTGGTCATACAATATTGCGCAGAAATATGTGACCGGTATGGAGTTCATGCCCACTGTCATTACGTGTGGTGCTCTCAGTGGTGTTGTGGCCAGTGTTATTTTGACGCCAATTGAGCTGGTCAAGTGCCGAGTCCAGGTTCAGTCGTTGCCGCAGTTTGCCTCCAGTAGCAGGGGCATCGCTGGAGCCATTTCTTACGTTTACCGAACTCACGGCCTGACTGGTTTCTGGCGAGGCCAGACAGGAACTCTGTTCAGAGAAAGTGGTGGATCAGCTTCCTGGTTCGGTGCGTACGAGTACGTCTGTTTGCAGTTCCGGCAAATGACGAAATCAGAAACGAACTCATTTAGCGAGCAGATGCTGGCTGGTGCCTGTGCAGGCATGTCTTACAACATTTCGCTCTTTCCAGCGGACACGATCAAGAGCCGAATGCAGACTGGCGGGTCAGGCGGTTTCTTTGCTACAGGAAAAGATATTGTGCGGACTGGAGGTGTTCGGGCGCTGTATGCCGGCTGTGGCATTACCGTGGCCCGGGCAGCCCCGTCGTCAGCCCTAATATTCGTTACCTACGAAACCTTGAAAGAGAAGCTGGGCTAAAGGCTGCCGCTGGCAGGTTTTGGAGGATAAAATCAACACTACGGGAAGACATTACGAAGAGATTTACGAGGAGTTTGTTGCATTTACAACGGTTATAGATTGCTTAGCATGAACATGATGATACGATATTATGCATCGCGTTAGTAGAGTCATTGCTGGTGAGCTTAGAGTACTGATCTGATCCGAGGAGTTGCCCTAGATTCCTCGAAATCCTCTCTAGAAATGAGAACAGAGTCGAGAGGTAGGTCAGGACGACCAATTGCAAGTCTCGATAATCTCAGACTGCTTCTGCCATGACAGTAAACCTACGCGGAGTAGCCAGACAGGTAACCAGTGAGTGATGCAGTAGTATTGTATTAACATTATATCAGGTCAAATTCTTTGAAGAACCAATTCGAGGTCTTTACAACCCAGGTTGAAGTTGTAAGTCTTTTGAAAAGCTTGGGTCGAAAGCAGATCCGTTATGGTGCAGCCGGCTTCTTCTTCTTAAGCTTGTCCTCGGCCATCTCCACCTTAATATTATCCAAACCCTTAAGCTGCAGTAGTTCGTGAACATACTTTTCCACTGCATCACCAACATCACCCTGAACAACCAGTTCATCCTTACCCTCTGGTGTCTTGGTAACGCTACAGCCAGTAGCAAACTTGGATGCAAAAGTCTTTGACAGTTTCTTCAAATCCACATCGAAAACCTCTAGACCCGTGACAGAAATAACGTGCTTTCGCTTTGATCGCTCGATTCGCTTGATGACAACTTTTGAAGACATTTTCTTCTGTAGTTCCCTTTCCATCTTGGACTCCTCTTTTGCCTGTTGTTTCTGTAGCTTTCGTTCCAGTTCTTCCTGCTTCTCTAGAGACAGGCTTGAAGTTGCTGCTTCTAGACTGTCAACATTGTACAGTCTCTCATAAAGACCTTTATCGTTCTGTTCCAGCCATTCCTTGCATCGCTTAACGACACCGCCGAACTCGCAGTATTCCGGTGGGAAACTGCATACGCCACAGTAGACAATGGACATTTCTGAGCGTAGCGAAGAACCTTAAAATAGGGTCTTGCCTTTTGCTAATCTTAAAGTTTATCGAGTTTCGTTCAATGGCTTGACAAGCAGGTATGCAATTGTCACGTGACTGAAAATTATACAGCCGAGCATCATCACTTTTATCCAGCTTAGACTATTCAACTTTGTTCGGCGTAAAATAACGTGTTGATCTCAGGTGCAGCATAGATCCGATACATTCCATTATTTGCGGCATTCCATTATTTGCGGCATTGAACATGAAATACGAAGTTTACTCGCCAGAGGGCCTGAGAGCTGATGGTCGACGATGGAACGAACTGCGACAATTGAAGTGTCAACTTAATACACACCCTGGATCGTCTGATGGATCCGCATACGTGGAATTTGGCGCTACCAAGGTGGTGGCTCACATCAGGGGCCCCAGAGAGCCCGAATCGCGAACACATACCTCAGCAGAGAGGGCCTACATTGCCGTGACCATCAATGTGTCTCCATTCAGTACGATTGAGCGAAAGAAAAAGCTGAAACAGGACAGACGGATTCAGGAACTGGAGCACAACATTCAGGAGACTTTCCAGCAGGCTGTTTTGACGCATTTACATCCGCGAACTGAAATCACAATCAATTTGCATGTCTTGGCCCAGGACGGCGGATTATTCCCTGCTTGCATCAATGCCACTACTCTAGCTTTGGTGGACGCTGGTATTCCCATGTACGATTATGTGTCTGCCTGTTCGGGTGCCATTTTTGATACGACGCCATTGCTGGATCCATGTGTGTTGGAGGAGAATGACTTGTCATTCCTCTCTGTGGCGGTTATTGGAAAGAGCGAAAAAATTACAATGCTGTTGCTGGAGAATAAGTTACCTCTCGACAGGCTAGAGGCTGTGTTGGCGGTCACCTTGTCTGGCTGTCACGCTGTGAGGGATATTATGGATAAGGAGATCAGAAAGCATGGACGAAGCCGTTTAGAGAAGAAGCTGAACTAGGCTCAACGAATAGGAACTATTACTGAGCCGGAGTCTTTGTGGCAAAAATAAAAGATAAACGAACTGGCGCCAGAAACCTAGTTGAGCCCGCAGTAATCTGGAACCAGCAACCTTGAATCATGACCAAGGCTTATGGCAAAGTTTGGTTCATGGCAGTTGCTTACCGCGTTAACTCCCAGCCGACGCAATATCCAGCCACCGTAATGATCCCCACACGGACCGCCTGGTGGTGTCTCGGCGATATTGGTCTTGAACCGAGACACTGCAGGTGGATAATCGCTTGATATTAAGCAAACGGGACGTGGACTGCGTCGCCATTAGAGCAAGCTTGTCAATCATCGACAGTGCTTCATGTACCGCTAAAATTAGCAACCGAACCTTGAAGCTCAGAATAGCTGAAACTGGTTCATCAGAGTCTATATATAATTTACGCGTATATAACAGCTCGCCGCCTCATGAGCCTCCATATGTACTGATTAGCTTGAACTGTGGCATTGTTCACCAACAGAGAACGCTGCATAGGATCTGCATACCGGTTATTGGGACATGTGGGCGCGAACACCTCGTGTCACTTCCATCATCATGGATAAGCCAGAGTGAGTAGCTGTGCTCTCTCCGAGTTTAGCGAGGGGCATGAAGTAGAGCAATGGGTATTTTCGGTACAGGTGTATTATGCGCGGTTGTTGATTGCCGCTCGTCGGTTTACGAAAGGACGTATGGTATCAGCGCTCGGTGTTCAGGCACCGCAAGGTTCTACGCCATTCAATCGGAACAACTCGTTCAGGGTCTATTGGCGGCGTTGAATATGCTATGTTGAGTATGAATACTAATCAGCTTCAAACCATATGCCCCGGTGGTGGGACGTATGAAGTCCAAGCGATGGGTGCAAACCTCAACACCCAACTACGGCGGTGAAGGCTGGGGAGACGACTACGACGACGGCTGGTCAGACGAAGAGGAGGCTGTCCCCCCTATGCCCGAATTGCCTACACAGTTTATACCCGCCGATCCAGTGCAGGTCACACCTCCACCAGCGCCCGTACCAGCGGTTAGTGCGCCCCTACAACTAGGAAGTAGCGCTAGACAGCGAAGAGAGGAACAGGAGCGGGAGCGAGAAGAGCGAGAGAGACTGGAGAGAGAGCAACAGGAACGCGAAGAGCAGGAGAAAGAGAAGCTGAAACACACACTGTCGAATGCTAGCCAGAAATCGACCTCATCCACCAAGTTTATCGATAGTGGCGTCATCAAGTACTCGCTTCACGACGGTGGTGAAGCAGAGGCTGCTTATTCATCGGATGAGGACGAGGAAGAACACATGCCAGTATCGCGAGAACCTCCAATCCTGCACGTACCTGATTTCGGAAATCGTTTATCTCACAGCTCAGTTGAAGATTTCCGTTCAGCGGCCGGCTCGCCAGAACATTCGACGAACGAGCAGCGCACTGAGCTCCCTGTGGCACCCGTTGAACTCCACGCAGCGCCAGCTATCGAGGTCTCAGAGGACCATTCGGCTTTCAGGCCTGTGGAACCAGAGCCGCTAAGACATTCAGAGCCTGAAAAGCAGCACGAAACTATTCCCACTCTCTCGGAACCTGACTTCTTGGAAACCGTTCAAGAGCCTGTCCACGACGACACTCGCGCACCAGCTCTCCTTGAGCCTAAATCTCTTCCGCACCATGACAACCACAGTCTAGACCCGAGTTCAGGGGTAGGCGATTCTCTTGGAGTCATCTCGCCTTTGCAAAGCAAACGGCTGTCGCGCATGCCTGACTCTGATCTTTTTCAGGCCTTTATCAGCTCACAGGAGTCGCAGAAGCCAAAGCACGAGCTGTCATCGGTTGAGACGGCGCAGAATGATGAAGAGGACGATGACATTTACGACTACTACGCAGAGGAGACCCACGACGACTTGGACCGAGACATGAACGAGTTGACATTGAACGTGCCCGAGCCTGAATCCTCATTCGACCGATCATTGGACGTGCATGATGAGGCTGGACATGAAACCTCAGTGGTTCATGAGGATCCAATTCATATTGAAGTACCAGCCCTCAGGCCAGTGCTATCAGAGCCCACTCACTTAGAGCGTGTGGCCCCAGAGCCAGAACCGGAGGCACCTCCAGTACGAGGACGATGGAAGCCTATTCCTATCGAGACTTCACCGCCAGCAATCACTACCAGTGAACCAACACCCGATAAAGATACGTTTCATGAGGATGATCATGAGCAGCGCGAGTTGGAAGAGGAGATCCTAGGCTCACTCAATCCTAGCCGTGATAATAGTGCGTCTGGTCAGGTTGGCGCAGGCGGCCTCAGCGATGAAGAGCTCAAAAAGCTGCACCGTCTGTCATCTGCAATGGCATTTCAAAACATCGACTTTTCGGAGCGCACTGAGCCATTGACCACGGTCAAGTCACGAAGTCCAGAGCCCAAGGAACAGCAGGGCTATCTAGACGGAGAGTACGAGGTTCTTCCAGCACTGCATCCACCAGAGCTACCTCACCCAGAGCAGCATGAGACTCAGCAATTTTCAATAGCTCAGGATCGTGACAGTCCACATGAGCAGGTGGAGGAAGAAGTGCATCCGCACGTGCACAAGGCTGTCGAGGAGCATGTGCACGAACCCGAGCGTGAGATTGTACAGGACAGTGACGAGGAGTCGATTCCACCAAATAGTTTTTCGAGTGACGAGGAGGAAGTGGACGAAGCTAGTGAAGATGTGGACCAGGTAAAGCAGGAAAATTTGAAATCAGAGGATGACCCAAATAAGTCAAATGGCCGTTTTGCTGATTTTGACGCGGATATGAGTGAGGAGAAGACAGTGGAGAAGGAGGAAGAAAAGGACAAAGACTCGGACGCTGGCTCGTACGTTTCTGGAGAGACGTCGTCGGATCATGTTTCTCGTCAACCTTCCACAGCCACTGAACGAGTGTTCCGATCCATGATTATTCCAGAGTCGCCAGCGGAGGGCAGTCCAGCCAAGTCAATCGGTAGCGGCGTTGCTGGTGGCGTGGTTACCGCCGCTGCGATGGGAGGTGCAGTTTTCGGAGCCGGTCATCTCAGAGGCGAGTCTTTGGATGCAGCACCAAACGAACCACTTCCAGAATATACCCCTGTAGCGGGTGCTGCTGCACAGCCGAGATCCATAAACCGACTGCCAAAGTTTGACTTTACTGGCGTGTTGTCTAAGCCACGATCCATTGACCGGAAAGCTGCGTTCGACGCTCAGCGACAACGGGAGATTGACTATTCGTCGGGTCTGTCTGCATGGCTCTCGCAAGTTTCTCAGAATTTCAAAGGTGGCAGGTTGTACACAGATGGAAACACGCCAGCCGCTACAACGCCTTCCATTACTCACACGCGAACAATGTCTACTGTAATCCGGCCGGCTAACAACGTGATTGGAAAGGTGGGCGAAAAGAGTACGAAGACGGCAAAGGGTCTGTTTGCGAAGGGCCGAAAGATGTTGCACGTTAGTTCTAACTCGCAGTCGTGATCAATACAAGCACTAGCTAGTATGGCTCAGTGACCTAATTTCATGTCTTCACGAATAAATTATTTACATTGCTATTTACATGCTATTTACAATTTACACTACGGGCTTAGACAAATCTGTCGCCGCCTCTTCGTCCCTAAGTTAGTAACCCAACAATAGTCGCCACACTGCTGCACTCACCAAATGACTTCCGCCAGCCCCCTCGTAAGGACTCCTCCTCTGTACTGTAGACTCCCCCACAAAGGCTCCCGGGTGTGGCTTCTCTTCGTCGTGAATCTGTGGGTTGTACGTCCTGTCGTACCATCGTATTGTTCGGTTGACGACGATGATACTGATGGCGCTAACGGCAATGATTCCCCACCATTTGTTGACCTTTTGTGTCTTCTTAACGTCGAACGGGTTGTAGTCTGGCATTCTTCTGGTTGCTTCTATTCAATATCCGACCTGATGTCTATAATATATGCATGTAGTGCGCTAAACGTTGTGACACTTGTGCACCAATATATATCGCCCATCTCCCACTTTTTACTTTCTTTCGTTAGAGACCTCAATGCGAGTTACCCTACAGATCCGATCCATTGGTTACCCTGTCGAGGGATTTCTAATCCCAACGCGCTCACGTGATGATCAGGTGATTTTAAACTAGAATGCCCCAAGAGATTTCCACACCATATCCATGCGTCCAAAGAAGTCGATTACTTCTCCTCTGAGACGTCCGCAGCCCGTGCGACCCAAGGCGAAGCCTGTGTCTGGCAATCCAGCTACGCAGAAGCCGACGTTGGCACCTCCAGTGGTTGATAACAATCCTTCTGGCTCTAGCAATGATGGCACCTATACGGAGTTTCCACTCAAAAGCTGCACGGCAGAGGAGGTGCGGGACATGAGGCATCACATTGTCAAGTTCCACTCGCAAAAGAAGCTGGATTTGGTGAAAGATTTCACTGCTCCAATCAAGTTTCACAGGAAGGACCCGCGAAATCTGCAGTACCAACTCACCACGGGCGAGGCAGGCGACTCGAAGGAGAATGGGGCGCAGGATCAAGGTCTAGAGGAAGCCGATTTGAGCATGGTTGCGCCGGATGGAGGTGCACGAAAGGCCAACCAGCCGTTTCAGAAGAAGACCAAACAGGTTCAACTGGCTGATGAGGCGAGCAAGAAACTGCGGTATGAGGAGCATTATCCGTGGATTTTAGAAGATTTTGACGCTCAAAATCTGTGGGTCAGTAACTATCAAGCGACTCAGAGTAATGCGTATTGCTTGTTTGTTCTTGATAAAGATGGTTTCAAAATGATCCCGGTCGAGAAGTGGTACAAGATGACACCGCGAAACCGATTCGCCACACTGAGTATTGAGGAGGCCGAACAGCGAATGGAGAACAATAAAAAGGCAGTCTCGCGATGGATCATGAAGTCTATTGTTGCCGAGGCACAAGGCAAGGGTGTGCCTGGTGCTGAAACTATGGCCAAGCGAAAGTTCAAAATCACTGACGGTCCAGTCAAGCGGGAAGTGGGCGAGTATCGAGCGGACAATGATCACGACGAGATTGATTTTGACGAAGAGTTTGCTGATGATGAGGGTGGTCTTATCATGGAGGGTAATGAAGAGGATGTCAAAGAGGTGGAGGAAAAGATCAAACGTGAGATGCGAGCTTCCAACACTATCGGTGTCAAGGAAGACGCTGGTTCAGATGACGAAGAAGGACCCAAGATGGATAAACAGGGTAAACGTCTGATGAAGAGTTTGCGAACTCTGGAAGAAAACATGAACTACGAGTCGGACGAAGAAGAGAACCCGTACATTTCTGAAAAGGAGTCTGATAATGAAGAGATTAAGAAGGAAGAGATTAAACAGGAGCTTAAGGTGCCGTCGAAGTTACCTGCCAACAATGTGGCTGCGCGGGCAATCTTGGAGGTCAAGCGGGCCAGAAAAGTGTACAATAACCCGCCGGGAATGGTTACGTTGCAGCTTGCGCCTCAGGTGTTGACGCGATTTCCACACGGTGTGTGGAATCCAAATGCTAAGCGACGTCGAGAGAGTGAGGAGGCTGATGAACAGGTGACCAAGAAGGCCAAACTGAACAAGACACTCAAGAAGCCGTCGTCCAACAAGAAGGCGCCGACTCCTGCTGCGCCGGCGCCTGCTCCTACTGAGAACGGTGATCTGCTCAAAGCATCGGATATCCGGGAGATCGTGGCGAACCAGCGTGTTGGTGCCAGAGAGCTGTTGAAAATGCTGAAGCCGAAGTTAAATAAACATCCGGATAACAGGAAGCGGCTACAGGAGCTGTTGCAGTCGATGGCCAAGATCCAGGATGGTGTACTGGTGCTCAAGGAGGCGTAAGCTCAGCTGAGCTAGGAGAAGTAGTGACGAAGACTATTCCAGTCATCATATACCAGTACGATACTCTGTATGTACTGTATTTATTCGCATAAGATTAATCATTAGCTATTGCATGGATTACTTCGCGATCAGTTGTTGGCTGGGGCGGAACCGGGAATTGGCCCAGTTGCAGGAATTGGGACAATGTTTGAGGCCTTGTCGTTGAAGGAGGCCTGGGCGATGGAGATCTGGTGGTTGGCGAGATCGTACACGACATATCCGGATCGCAGAACGGCGTCGCCAATCAGGTTGAAACCCTTGGTCTGAGTGTTGGGGAAGACAGGCAGGAAGTACTTGCCTGGAGTCTTGCCCGTGTAGGCTACGCTGGCCGGCAGGACAATGTCTTTGCCCTTAACCTTGAGCTGAGCGCCAGAAAATCCGAAAGTCACAGACTTGGTTGGCGGCCTGTCGAACCAGTAGGTGCTGCCAGAGAGCTTGCCGCCAAGGTCGGTGCCGATAGCAGTGACCGCGTCCTGGGGAAGGTACACGAAGGAAGTACCCGAGTCCAGAATGGCGGTGTACTGGGTGTTCTTGTAGTTGCCGGCAACTGAGAGAGTGTTGGTGCTTGTCATGGGAACCGTGGTCAGGGCACCCGTGTACTTGGTGGTGTCGACACCGCCAAAGAGGATAGAACCCGAGGCCGCGCTCAGGTTGTCCAGGTACAGAGAATACGCGTTTCTGGCGATGATTCCCTGGTTGGCGAGAGACTGTGGGATGTTTGGCATGGACATGTTCTTGGAGTAGCCCACGCCAAAGATGCCCATAGGCATGTCTGGCTGTGCCGAAGCGACAGTAGCGAAGGACTGGCCCTTGAGAATGCTAGAGCCGAAAGTGATGTCATCGTTGACGTAGTTTCCCTTAGCCGCACCCTTGACGTACTTGATGCTGAACTGATCGTTCACCATCTGATACGAGGAAGACTTGGCTGGGGTGTAGGAGTTTCCAGCTTCCTGGGCGTCGCTCGTGTACACCCACAACACGCTGGATCCAGTGTCAATGAGAGCATCGACTGGCTGGGCTGGAGCTCCAATGTCGAGGGTGGCGACGTATCTGAAGATCTTGTTGGAGAGGGACTCCAGAATGGTGGCCTTTTTGGTGAGGGCAGGGTCGGCCTGCTGTCGGATGGGGACAGAGATGAAGCCGGTGGACGCGGACTCATCAATTGGCGCGCATAAAGCGGTAGCGAGGAATGCAAGTGTTAGCAGTTTCATTGTTCTTGTGTGTGATGCGTAATTAGTGAATGTGTGCTGATTAGTGCTGTGATCGGGTGATCTGGTGGTCTGGTGAGAGAGTGTATTAAAAATTAAGGTGAATGAATGAAGGAATGAAAGAATGAATGGATGATGGTACGGTGGAAGCGTCGGGCTTATATAGTTAGTGTGGGTTAGTGTGGACGCTTTCGTCCCTCCAGGAACGCGGCCTGCGATACCATATGGGGCAGTGGGCCGGCGGACCCGCAGGAGTTTGGTTTAGTGTATTAATAGTTCACCGGCTATAGATTGAGCCTAACGATGAGGAATAGCATGCTTAATCCTGGCGCCAATGCACCTGGTGCTCTCAATTGGCACATCTCTCTGTGCGCTTTGTGTCAATATGATGGAACGTCAGTCTCAGAAAATTTCAGATTGAGCGCGTCACGTGACGGTTCCTGAACATCGCATCTGAAACACTGCACCAAAAACACCCACAAACACCTTAGTGTTCCGCGGGTCCCGTTCTTATGGGGCTTCGGAGCCGATATTGTTTCAGCGCCGAGAGGTCTAGCTGGGATGCAATTGGCCGGGGTAGGATCTCTGATAACATTATCGTGTTTGTTCATGTGCAAGGGCGATTGAAAGGTTACATATGCTTAAAATTTATGCGAAAGATCGTATGCTTCGTGTATATAAGTGTGTGCGCAGCTGCCGGAGTTCGGCGGCCATGCAGGGTCGCCAGGTTCCAGGGCCAAGCTTCAGGGTCCAAGGGTCTCGGCTCTTGATTGGGACAGCAAGACAGCGAAAATCGTCGGTTCGGAACTAATTGGGAAGCGCCGGATTCGACGGTCCTTATGCAGGACCTCGACGGAGCCGGAATAGGAGTGCGTGGCGCGTTAGTGTGCAGTGGCGACTTAGAGCAGTCTATGCAAGATGAAACGGTGGGTGAAGGAAGCCGACGCGGTTATGAAACGGCGGTGAGAGGAATAGACGATGCTTGGTGGTGTTCGGGTACTTCCGGCTCAACTTCGGATTCCCTCTCGAGGCGGTCGGGGTCAGTCCTTGGAGTAGCAATGATGTCCGAACTGGCAAAAGAATCTGGGCTGCCTGGATGTAGAATTCGCGGGGCCCGGAACTTTCTCATCTCTGGAGATGCCGTCACCGAGGAGTATTCATAGTCACTCTCTTCACCCTCCTCGCCCTCTCCAAAATCGAAACGTAGTTTAGTAGGAGGCGGAGAGTTCGGATGAGACAGTGTGAATCCCCATTGACGCAGTGGCTGGGGTTCCATTGGCGCCCCTCGAGTCATGATTACAAAACCCAGAATCACCAGTAGGATAACAGCCTGCGCCATGCCTATCTTTTTCTGGTACACTAACTCGTCCGAAAGCATGGCCATACGTGAGCTGAGGGCCGCCACGTCCTGGTCGGATTGAATCTTCATCTTATTGTACTCCTTGGCGGCCCGGGACTCAAAGAGCAGGAGCTGGGCGATAACTGAAGTGTTGAACTCCTGGAAGAAGGTGTCTATTCGCGTGTTTTGCTTCTTTTCAATCTTGAGTAGAAGCTCTCGAAGATTCTTGCTCTGCTCTTCAATGTACTGCAGAGACAAAGTAGCGTTGGATTCAAGCAGAGAGAGCCGGTTCATGATGGTCTTATAGATGGATTCCTGGGTCTTGGGCTCGTCGTGAATAGGGGGGGTATAGGTGACGTTGAGACCTTCGTCCCATGCACAGGCCTCATTGAGAATCAGAGGGGAAATGTTGATATTAAAGCTGATGCATTCGCTCTGGTCTGTATCGTTCTGCGCCGGGAAAATGCAATTGGCTGGCGTGGTCTTGTTTGGGCAAGAGATCTCTGTAGTGTTTGACGTTGGCACCACAACAGGAACCTTGATGCCCTCAGGGTCGTTAGTATGAACAGGCTTGCGCTGTTCTTGTGAACGGTACTCGTCCATCATCGTCGTACCGTGGACTCGAATTAGCGAAATCGGACAGTAAAACTCGTGGCCCCAGTGTGAGAGAAACTCAATCTTCAGGTACCGTGCCCAAATGAGAGGGTTCTTGATTGTAAACGTCTGCAGCTCTCGAACGCTTTGCGCTTCAAACTCGCCTAGCGTTTTCCAAACACCGGTCGGGAACCGATCCGTGACCGATATACGAATCTGCCTAAACATGGACGAGAAGAACTCGTAGTTGGCGATGGCCACAGTGTCCACCAAAATATCCTGACATAGTTCTATCGTGACAAACTTGCTTTGCTCTCGACACTCGTTCAAGAGGTAAGTGTCTTTATTCTCAAATAGAATGTTTGAGGCGCCTTTCGTGTTCTTGTTGCTCTTCATGATTGTGGCAGCACAATCAAAAGATGCAAAGTTGAACCTCTCCTTGTATAGTTTGCCCTCCGCAGCATCGGTGGTCTCGTTGATGGAGGAGAACATGGAAATGTCAATCTCGAGATCATCTCCGAGCAAGTCATTCGACGGGGGCTGTACTGACTCTACCTTACGCGGTCGCGCTGGCAGATCTGAGCTGGACTGGCCCGACTTTTCTAGATTCAGTTTCCTCCACTCCTCGAACGACGGGAACTCCAGCACTTCCTCCTCCACGACGACAGGCTTAGGCTTGGGCTTGGGACCTTTCAGTCGCTTTTTTGGCGTTACTGTGTCTGTCAGGCAAACTGGATCAAACCCTGTAAATGTCACAGCAGGACAGACATCTGGATGCTTAGCTGAGCCCAAAAGAAACAGGGCAAACACGAGCAGCCAAACAAACATCCCATTCCCGTTCACCTTGATCTGATCGCGTAGGTCCACTGGGTCGTCACTGCTTCCGTTCGAATCTCCACTAGACAGGAGTGAGCAAACGGTGTGGACACGCTCCTTGTACTTGAATAAGTAGATGCAAAGAAGATGCACCACGCACGTCAGAGCTTACCTGAGGTTGGGGCGCGACCGCTTAAATGGGACAAATGATAGACATCCTCATACCACCATTGGTGATCTCAACAGACGCTGAGGCACAGGAGACTAGCAATGTTACGACAAGGTATAGTTAATCTAAAGTGAAGGCTCACCCTGGTTAGCTGTGTTGGGGATGCAGTGTGTGAATCAAAATATTTCCACCGCGCGGAATAATCATAGAGGTTTTGAGCGTTGTTTGACTGTTGCCTAACAGGAACTGGTTGAGAACTGGCTGAGACGAGTTGGTGAAAATAAGGTTCAAATCCGTTTGAAGCATGTTATCTACAGATTCCGGCGTCAGGTTACTAGTCGTGAGGCTGCTTCACACCAAACATGAGACAATACTTCACGCCTCTAAAATTAGGCATGAAGCAACAACTACACATCAACTGCTGACACGCTGAATCACACGATTCATCTACTGGATGCACTCAAAGGCTTCCTTGTGAAGCCCGTCATGTGTGACGGATATGGAAAGTTGCATGTCCCAGTCACTGCTTTTGACAGTTCTGGGATCAATAGATAAACCACAATGCACCAATTAGAAACTGTTGGAGCTAATTAGAACGACTGCTCCACAGCCCCGAGACGTTATCACTGACACGTGCATAAATGACGCTATCCTGTGAGTTTCCTTGGTGTTCCATTTGGAACCATGGACGCCGCGCGAAATGAGGCTGTCTCCATGGCAACGTTTCAGATGGTAGCAAGCGAGTCTTTTGATGAGGAAGTTTTGAGAATGAGTTCGCGAGAATTCCCTCGAGGAATGAAGTAGCCTCTAGTGAATTGTGAAATATCCAATGGCCACATTATCCGAACATTCATGAAAAGTTGAGATATTACGAGAATTGTCGAGAAGGATGTGGAACCCTGTAGAAACGCGGCGGCCCAGCGTATTTGTGAGCACGCCAACAAATCACCCAAAGAATTCCATAGAAGGTTTTGGGATTTAGAGGTGAGTGAGATATAAATATTGGCTGTGTCGCCCCCACCTCTTTTTCTTCACACTTTTTTACTGAGGTTTTCGGTAGAATAACAAAACAAAAAAGAGTCAATTATTTATTCAAACACAATGTCTGCTGCTGTCGGTATTGATTTGGGTACCACCTACTCTTGTGTTGCCCACTTTGCCAATGATCGAGTTGAGATCATTGCCAATGACCAGGGTAACCGAACCACTCCATCTTTCGTCGCTTTCACTGACACTGAGCGATTGATTGGTGATGCTGCTAAGAACCAGGCTGCCATGAACCCAGCCAACACAGTCTTCGACGCCAAGCGATTGATTGGACGAAAGTACAGCGATCCAGAGGTTGAGAACGATAAGAAGCACTTTCCATTCAAGCTGGTCGAGAAGGCCGGTAAGCCACAGATTCAGGTCGAGTTCAAGGGTGAGGAGAAGATCTTCACTCCAGAGGAGATCTCCTCCATGGTCTTGATCAAGATGAAGGAGACCGCTGAGAACTTCCTTGGTAAGACTGTCTCTTCCGCTGTCATCACTGTCCCAGCTTACTTCAACGACTCCCAGCGACAGGCCACCAAGGATGCTGGTCTGATTGCCGGTCTGAACGTTCTGCGAATCATCAACGAGCCAACTGCCGCCGCCATTGCCTACGGTCTGGACAAGAAGGACGAGGGCGAGAAGAATGTTTTGATTTTCGATCTGGGTGGTGGTACTTTCGATGTCTCCCTGCTGACAATTGAGGACGGTATCTTCGAGGTTAAGGCCACTGCTGGTGACACCCACTTGGGTGGTGAGGATTTCGACCACCGACTCGTTAACCACTTCGTCCAGGAGTTCAAGCGAAAGCACAAGAAGGACCTTTCCACCAACCAGCGAGCTCTGCGACGACTGCGAACCGCCTGTGAGCGAGCCAAGCGAACCTTGTCTTCCTCCACCAACGCCTCCGTCGAGATTGACTCTCTGTACGAGGGTGTCGATTTCTACACCTCCATCACTCGAGCCCGATTCGAGGAGCTGTGTCAGGATCTGTTCCGATCCACCGTTGACCCAGTCGAGAAGGTCCTGAAGGATTCCAAGATTGACAAGGGATCCGTTCACGAGATTGTCCTGGTTGGTGGTTCTACCCGAATTCCAAAGATCCAGAAGCTGGTTTCTGACTTCTTCAACGGCAAGGAGCCAAACCGATCCATCAACCCAGATGAGGCTGTTGCCTACGGTGCCGCCGTCCAGGCCGCCATTCTGTCTGGTGACACTACCTCCAAGAAGACCCAGGACCTGCTCCTGCTGGACGTTGCCCCACTGTCTCTCGGTATTGAGACTGCCGGTGGTGTCATGACCAAGCTGATTCCACGAAACTCCACCATCCCAACCAAGAAGTCTGAGACTTTCTCCACCTACGCCGACAACCAGCCAGGTGTGTTGATTCAGGTCTTCGAGGGTGAGCGAGCCCGAACCAAGGACAACAACCTGCTGGGTAAGTTCGAGCTTTCTGGTATCCCACCAGCCCCACGAGGTGTTCCACAGATTGAGGTTACCTTCGACATTGACGCCAACGGTATCCTGAACGTCTCCGCTGTCGAGAAGGGCACCGGTAAGTCCAACAAGATCACCATCACCAACGACAAGGGCCGACTCTCCAAGGAGGACATTGAGCGAATGGTCTCCGAGGCTGAGAAGTTCAAGGATGAGGACGAGAAGGAGGCTGCCCGAATTGCCGGCAAGAACGGCCTTGAGTCTTACGCCTACTCTCTGAAGAACACTATCTCCGACGAGAAGTTCAAGGAGAAGGTTGAGGCTTCCGAGGTTGCTGCTCTGGAGAAGGCCATCAACGAGACCATTGAGTGGCTCGACTCCAACCAGACTGCTACCACCGAGGAGTTCGGTGACAAGCAGAAGGAGCTGGAGAGTGTCTCCAACCCAATCATGACCAAGTTCTACGGTGCTGGTGGCGCTCCAGGTGGCGCTCCAGGTGCTGCTCCAGGTGGATTCCCAGGTGGAGCCCCAGGTGGTTTCCCAGGTGCCGGTGGTGACGATGGTCCAACCGTTGAGGAGGTCGACTAAGTTACTCGCATAGCGAGCGGCTAGCCGTCAACAATGTTTATCGACATTTGCACGAAAATGATACATATTATGTTATTTCATAGGGTTTAATGTACATATTTTGAAACTCTACCGAGCTCAGCGAGGTATCATTATGGTTTCTTAATACAATAATTTTGAAATTTGAAAATTTTAATGCAGCTGTTCTCATCGGCACACAAAAGGCACTGCCCAGAGCCTCAACGATTTCACTCATTCATATACACTCTAGCGTCCCTCATTGTTCACGTACCTAGGCTACTTTCTATCGGCTGGCGGCCCTGACCGTTGTCATTACCCGGCTTCTAATTTAAGCGTCCAATCCTTGATCTCGTCATCTATCCTACTGCGGGAATAGACAATTCAGGCTGATCGGCCGTCATTGTGATTCCTGGCATATCAGTGACTGTTTTCGCCGATAAAATTAGATCATGCAACTGCATGAAACGCCCGGGATTCGCGCTGTTGGGTTTGCCCCACACCTCTGGACCACACGAACTGTTAATGGCAGCAGAGAACGAGGGCGAAGGGCACCTATGTAGCATTCACTAGTCAAGTACTCAAACAGTTGTTATCATAGCACACTTCACATACTAAAGTAAAAAGCTGTGGCTGTTTTTCAGAAAAGCGCGCGCACATGCGTCACAGCCACCGTGCCAAAGTGCTCATCATATTTATCATACCATATTCATCGTACCTTTTATGATTATCTCTATCTTATCATGCCCGGTTATCGTAAACTTTTGCCATTAGGTTTCATTCTCACGTTACGTGCCACGTCACATGACTCTAGGCCACTATTGAATAGTGCACCGGTGCTTCGCCACACATATCCGATGCCATGAGACTCGCTTGTCTAACCCTGCCTAGCAATCTAAATCAAACATCAAACTATCTCCGTCACAGTACCTTGCCCTCACCTGACTAGCATCACGCTATCTCTCCAGGCGGTGTTTAGGGTTAGGGGCGCGCAAAATGACCAGGTGTTGCCCCCTTCAAACAACCCATTAGCATACAATATAGAATGAACGCTGAGTGGTGAGTCTGACCAGCTATGGGAACTGTGTTGTTATTGGATAGCGCTAACATAGAGTACGGACGAATCCGACGGGGCAGGAGAGCTGGATGATGAGTGGCAATAGATGCCAGTGAGATGGACGCTGCGCTCGCGCTCACGACGATTACTAACTAGATACGACTATTTGTTCAAGCTGCTCCTCATTGGAGACTCTGGTGTCGGCAAGTCGTGTCTGCTGCTGCGATTTGCTGACGACTCTTACACCGAATCCTACATCTCTACCATCGGTGTGGACTTCAAGATCCGAACGATCGAGCTAGAGGGCAAGGCTGTCAAGCTTCAGATCTGGGATACCGCCGGCCAGGAGCGGTTCCGAACCATCACATCTTCTTACTACCGAGGCGCCCACGGAATCATCGTCGTCTATGACGTCACTGACCAGGACTCGTTCACCAACGTCAAGCAGTGGTTCCAGGAGATTGACCGATACGCCACCGAGGGTGTCAACAAGCTGTTGATTGGTAACAAGAGCGATATCGCCGACAAGAAGGTTGTCGAGTACACCGTGGCCAAGGAGTTTGCCGACTCTATGGGCATCCCATTTTTGGAGACCTCGGCAAAGTCTTCTACTAACGTTGAGCAGGCTTTCCTGACTATGGCGCGACAGATCAAGGAGCGAATGGGCGGTTCCGGCGAGAGCGGTGCTGGCGACAAGGCTTCCGTGAACCTGCGAGGACAGAATGTTTCTCAGAGTTCGTCGGGATGTTGTTAAGCGAGCCAAACCCGAGCCAACCCTGGGCGCAGCGAGCGGTTTGCGTGAGTGGTTTGCGCGAGTATGTAGGTGTCTAGCGTTGTTGCGCTGCTGACTATTAGTTTTCAGTGCAAGCTCGTGATGCTTGCTGCTCGTCACTGTTCGGCCGGCTATGCTTACACTAAGGTTCAGTTCTGGGGTACATAGTCTTAATTATTTTCTGATGTTTAGAAACAGCACCGTGGTTTGAAAATGTTCAGTGCATATTGGCGTCGTGGACTTCTGAATAGTCGCTAGGGCTGTAAATCAAAGGTTCGCCCCGATGCGGCGCGCCGTGTCTTGCCCATCTCCTCGATGAATCAGTACGGGGGAATGACATTCTTTCTGCCCGCGGGGGACTGCTTCATCCTCCCATCCGAGGAGTACTCCATGGCTCTGAGGACACACCGGTTCGAGAAGTTCTGGAACCTGTGTGAGTACCCCGAGTACGATTGGGACATGCTCATGGCCGATTACCAGGAGCCACTGGCTTGGCGGATGAAGAAGTCAGAGATGGTTCGGCCGAGGAAGGAATTTCACATCATCATGTTCAGCAATGCCATCCGGTTAAAGCCCAATTGGTGGACCAAATACAAGAACCCTGCCATTCGCAAGAAGTGGGAGCAGGAGATCCGAGAACAGTTGGACACTAGCAGCGACTTTATGGACGACGATGGCGAGTGGATCATCAAATACATCTTTGACGAACTGCCTTTCTACGAAAAGTTGATGCGTATGACTGATTCCAAGTTCCAGCCAGTCCTGACTGATAGTATATTCGTCACCGTGGGGGACATCGTGGACCCCCAACTCAAGAGCGACTTCAAGCGCGAGGCCCTCAGACTTGAGCAGGGCGAGCTAGATTGGCACCCAGGGTCAGATGGTCAGGTCTTGGATCTGGTGCATCCGTCGCTGTACCCACTGATATCTGACGTCACACCAGTTATACAGAAAAATGGAGCCCTAGCACCCAACTCCTTTGGCACCGAATCGGAGATTAATACAGAATATGGCTTCTTCAGCGAGTCCAAGTTCCAGTGGCTGCCTTCGGACTACTCCGTCAAAGACAAAAAGTTCGAGTCGTACATCAACAACCTGCATCCTGCGCGACACGAATCGCTGTACCAGCACATTGCGGATATCTTTGCCTTGTCGCTGCCCGCCCTCAACGCCAGTGTGGCGAGGGCCACCGCCCCGTACTATAGAATCGACATGGAGAGCTACGAATGGTACACTGACGAAGAAGAGTTTCTCGCAGTTGCCGAGGAGTTGTACTACAAAATGCACAATGGGGATGAAGACGCGTTGATAGATTTTCACAAAACGAGAGCTGCGTACCTTCCGCCTCTGGTAACTGAGTTCAAGGAGCCAGAGGACAACTTTGACCTGCTCAGCTACGACAAATTGCAGGTTATAACCAAAATGGCGAATATCGAGTTGACGCCAGAAAACCCACGGTACGCTGGTGGAAGCTGGCATGTCGAGGGTACAATGATGGAACAGATTGTGGCCACGGTGATTTACTATTATGACACTAAAAACATACAGAACTCGACGTTGTCGTTCCGCAGTCCTCTGGATGAGCTGTATCACTACGCTCAGAGTGACTTTGCAGGTGTGGGTCTGGTTTACGGGTTGTCAGAAGACGATGACTTGGTGGAGGATTACGCCTCTGTGGACACATTTCAGGACAGGATCCTGGTGTTTCCAAACAAGTACCAACACCATGTGGACCCCTTCCAGCTGTCTGATCCTACAACGTCGGGACATCGCAAAATATTGGCCTTCTTCATCTGCGACCCGCTCGCAGGAGTCACCACTACGGCTGACGTTCCGCCCCAGCAACCCGGCTGGGAGGAGGGGCTCAAGGGTGTGATCTCGGATCAGGCATTCGAGTACTACGTTCAAAATAAGGACAAGCTGATGAGTTTGGAGGAGGCTAAGGAGTATAGACTTTTGCTCATGGACGAGCGATCGCCTGCAAAAGGCTACGGTGACGAGGAAATCAGCAACTACGAGAAGGTCTCTCTCTGTGAGCACTGACCGTCAATGACTGCGCATCATATTCTAGTTCTTGCTATCGACAGGGTAGATCGGACAGCTTAAACCAGTTGTTGATTCCAGTGTTTTGTTAATTTAATATTGACGGATATGATGCAAGCCGGATTGGATCTCACTGGGATAGAGCCACTAATTAACGTAGTTCGACGTACAACTCGATCAATTATTTAAATCCCGCTGTTATTTCATTGTCGAAAATATTGGTATTTGCGACCGCCTCAACAGAGACACCTTAAGGCGCGAAAATCGGTGATACCACGCCGGTCAAGTTAATTATGAAATTATGAAATTCAGTGCCGACAGGGTTCTGCTGGCGTACCCCAGGCCGCATTTGACCTTCAATCAAGTCGACTACGATTCACCAAGCTCACACTAACAAGTGGCCAGCACGGCCCGGTTTCTTTAAGGTATCCTTAATCTTAGTGTCCCTCACTTATCAATCAAATAGCGTGACTAGGCTAGGCTCACTTACAATGAGGAATCAGAAAGGAGATCATAGTAGGCTGGGAGTTACCCTGCAGTGGAACAACCCTAACCACTAGATCATTTCAATTGTGGAGCCATGACGACGTTAGGACAATACAATCTTGTCTACGGCCACATCCTCAAGAAAATACGATTCCCCGTCCGATCAATCATAGTCAACCTTGAGAGAGCCTTACCAAGTACTACAGCGGGAGACCATGTGGGAACAGGAGGTGTTGTAGACTTTTTGCTCCTAGTGCATGGCACACTACGGCGTAGCGTCTGATAATTCGAGTAACCTGTACGCCATACGACAGAGTTCTTTCTTGGCAACTGGGGCCACCAATGAATATGAGAAGGAGCAAGCATGGATAAACTGTCACACGTGCTCCTATACTATCCTTTCGCCGAAATGTATCCGGCTAATCCGGTACCATCCCTGAGCATCCATAACCTTTATGCATAACAGCACCTCCGGGAAGTGCATATGCTGTGCCGTTTTCTTGGCCACGCACTGCGTACAGGTAAACAACCAATCTCTGTGACAACCATCTTGCTGCAAGCATCCCCTTTACACGGATTACAGCAGATCTCACTGTCGCAACGGCCGGCGCGCAGCCCCTTGAGGCACAATGCCATCGACGATCGTAACGTTTTCTCGGCGGCACATGTGAGGTCATCAAATAGGGGTGGCACACCGCCGACGGGTGGCATAGCCTTCACCTTACATTGCTTAGGTTGGTAGTTTGGCGTTAACAGTTCACGAAACAGTGTTGTGATGCGAATTCCAACAATTGGCCCGAGCACAGCCAAGCTCGCCTGAGCAAGTAAATTTAAAGTTATTCCGCCTGGATTCTCCACACAAAAACATATTCTCTTGACATTCCTGTGCTCGGTGGGTCACATTCATTGAGTAGTAGCCATGGAAAGACATTGTTCACTGTCGGATTGTAATAAGTGTACTATTCAGACCGTGGTACATGAAGGTTAACACAGTGGATGCAAACGCCGAATCGATGACCCCAATTGGGACATCACGTGACGCGATGGACCTGAATTAGGAAACTGCGCGGCTGATGCCAATTTGAAAATATTATTCACAATGATAATTTCACGATGATACAGAGATGCAACGGCCTATAAAACTAGATGGGTCGTTTCAGAGAGCTGGGTTGGTTGTGTTTCGCGCTTCACTTTGACCCTCTGGCCGCCTCCGGTTAGCCGGTGTTGCCTCGGTTTGAAGTTCCCAGAGACTTTGAGTTTCAGGGAGGGATGTGCTACAAGCGAGGCTATTGTAAGCCTGAACGGATTGACTCTAAGAGGGAAAAGTAAACGAACTAATTTACTCGAAACAGTAATACAGCGCGTGTCGGCAAATCCACCAGTTCAGGCCACAGGAGGCAGATCACTACATGCGTGTGCCGTTCGTGACCAGTGAATGAAGGATAAGGAACGATGCTTATATAGGAGAAGAGATCGTCGCTCATCCCTTGGCGGTAGTGAAACAATTGAGTGAGTCGTCAGATGGTATGGACCCACATGGCTGTCAAGGAAAGGGAGTGGGGCCCTCGTGAACTTCACGAAGAGAATATTCTATGTGTAGCGCGTGAGCCTTCTACGCGGGCTAACGATATGATAACACTCATGGCCTGTTGAGGACTGAGTAGCAATAGATTTCCACTAGAGGATCCACTTAGAGTTAGATTAGAGCTGAACCTTGAAATAATAGAGTGGCTTTGACCAGCTGTAATTCTTAATTAAAACGGATTTATCACCGGCTCAATTGGGCAACCACAGACAAGGCCGTTATTAAAACGGTATTCAAACCATCATGACGGTGGCTCAGAGCTGCTTCTGGCAAGTGAGAGCTCAGACAACCAGTCACTGGGATGGCCACGGACACCGGAACCGGAAGCGGCTAAAGTCTGGAGGGTGATGTCTCTGGCTGCACTGGGAAGGTTCCGGCCGCCTGTCTGAGCACCGGCCACTGAGCACTAGAATCTGTGAAGCAGACGCCTAACAGGGCGTATGTACACGGTATGTGTTGGCGCATACTTTCAATGTTTGGACAGGGAACAGCGAAGAGAACATGTACATTGCAGGGAGCCAAGCCAAGTAGTCGTCTACAGCGTACCTTACATGGATAAACATGTACCAGGATACAGATTTAACGCTTTATGCACTTGCCCGCACAATGACGCTGGATCAAGGCACCCAACGGTACACCCAGTACATTCATGTTATGCGGGTGTGTAGCAAGTTGCCTGCAATCCGAGCCACGGCGTTGTCCACGTTGTCCGCGTATTCAAGTGAGTGGGATCACTAACGTGCAATACATCATGGTCCGGGCTAATTCATAGGAAGCACACGACAACAGGAGTTTTGACGTCTTACTAGGAGCTCACCGCAATAGGCCAAAAATGTACTCCTTTAAGGTTCGACACGGTCTCGGTGGGGCACCTTAGACATTGCTTTTTGTCGCTTACTGTTAAAGAAATTGCTTTTGGCCCCCTAGACACTACGCATAGCCGATGACCGTTTAGGAAACTGGGCCAGCGGGGGGTTTGAGTTTCACATATAAAGCCTTGAGCGCCAAATGGTATTTAGCAGATAGCGGGTCTATTTTCACACTTCAACACTCTTTCACTCTTTCGACAGCGCTCTTTCAACCACACCTTCTTTATCAACACAGTCACTCTTTATATACCATATTCACTCTCTCACTATGAAATACCTAGATATTCTCGCTGTGGCGCTGCTGGCCGCCGTGACGCGAGCTGCTCCTGTCGCTGAGCCTATCTATGTTTTTGAAACCATTCGAGCTTACGTTACAGTCATTGAAGAGGCCGATGGTTCCTTTGAGACTCTCTACCAGACTCCAACGCCTACTCCAACGCCTACTCCAACCACTACTAGTACTCCCCCTCCACCACCACCACCCCCAACGACCACCTCTACCTCCACCTCTTCTACACCACCACCACCACCGCCTCCACCAACCACAACCTCGACTCCACCACCCCCACCTCCGCCAACTACGACCTCATCTCCAGGTGTCGCTACCTTCACCCAAGGAAACGTGGTGAACATTGTCCAGACCATTTTCGGCGGCTCTCAGACCCCTCAGGCTACCCCGGCCGCCCAGGCCCCACAGTCGCAGGCCCAGGCCCAGGTTGTGACTAGCAGTTCAAGCTCTTCTAGTTCCTCCTCCTCCTCTGCCAGCTCCAGCTCCAGCTCTTCAAGCGCGTCGCTGTCTGGTCTGGCTTCGGTCGCCGTCAGCGTCCACAACGATGATCGATCCAACCACCAGGCCCCAACAATGACCTGGAACCAGACCTTGGCCGACTACGCCCAGCAATACCTCGACAACCAAAACTGTGTCTTTGCCCACTCTGGCGGTCCATACGGCGAGAACATCGCCATGGGTTTCGACTCTCCAAACGACGCCATTGCCGCTTGGTACAACGAGAACAAGGACTACGATTACTCTACTGGCCAGTTTTCTGACGCTACCGGCCACTTCACTCAGATGGTCTGGGTTGGCTCGACTCAGGTCGGCTGCGCCCAGGTCCAGTGCTCTGGCGGTGCTTTCCTGGCTTGTGAGTACTACCCACGAGGCAACATTATCGGAGAATTTGTCCAGAACGTGTTGGCGTAAGCAAGCTAGCTCTGTTTATGAGCCATCTTGCTCCACCACTCGATCGGTGCAGGCTTCCGATTTTTGGTTTCGGTTAAAATTGTTTTTGTTTCTTTCGGCGTTTGTGTTGGACACACCACGAACACTATGAATATATGATTATGGTACACTTCCCAGTTCAAGCGAAGCTGGATCCCGTAGCGCCTTCTGTTGCATTTTTAGTGTCTGCCTTTCAATTCTCAGAAAAATCCTCATGATGTTCTTGTGACTGCGCCCTGGAACCGTCGCACTAGCATACCTGCACAGTCTATTTCGCTCCAGAATGGTCTTCTCTGTCTAATCGTTATATGCACCACTGTTAAACGCCCTACATGCATACTTCGCTGCAATACTACATCAATAATGTCAACACTGTTCCTTTTAACAGCTAACATTATAAATTCACCAGGATCCTTAAATCATCGGAATTCACAGACAACGTCTCAGGACAGTGTCAGACAGACCTCAGACAGACCCTTAACTTATATTTGGCCCGCACAATGCCACAGACCCTACGTCGGAGCATCTTTATCCCTACTAACCTAATTATCTACTCGTCGTCGTATAGCACGCACAACGTTTTCTATCGGCTCCGGCCTATGGTGACGTATTTTTTACCCCTGCCTATCGTATTGCTTTTGCCCATCTGCCCGTGTTCTGCAAAAGCAAGGGGTGTCGATCCAGGAACGAGCTGCAACGCGCGCGCCGCGTGTCGATCTCTGCCAATTAGGGCACTGCCAAAACCTCGTTCCTTACATAAAATGAGATGAGCCAGAATGGTTTTCGTTATTATTTGACAGATCCGTTTTGTAATAGACAAACCACAAGTCAACAAACAACACTACAAACACATTGCGCTCAACGCCTTCATCCGGTAACCTGCCCAATCAAGGTGCCGAGCTATGGCTCGGTGGGTCTAATAACTCAAGCGGGCATAACGGCGCAGGATAACGCAGGACATCGAAGGTAGCCATCTGCTTATAAGCAAATGATGGATTAAGGGGAATATTACATTGACAGGTGAGATACGGAGAAAGGCGGATAAACAACGGAATCCGAAGCTCTCCACTACGCGACTTGAACGCGTGACTTTTGCCAATTGTTGACGGCACGACTTTCGTGATTTCTGTTTTGCGTTACGCGCAAGTGCGAGTTTTACTGGGTTTCTGAAGTCAGTGGTCTGAGCTAATGCTTTTTAGTGTCATCAGTTAATACATAAGGGTGTGGGAGCGTCTCGACTCGCGTTAGACAGCCCGCTCGGCGAACGAGGTGATGATACCAGCGCTGGTCTCGTCGTACACCTTCAGCTCGGCAGTCTCGCCCTTGTCGAAAGTGTTTGGCTGAAGGATCTGTCGTCGTGGCTGCTTGGCCTTCAGGACAGCGTCCCTGTATCGAGCAATCTCCTCTGGAACAGTAGACATGTCGTTAAAGTAAGCAAAACCGTGCTCAGTGTCGGCAGTGGTCTTGTAGATGTGCAGCTTCTGCAGGAAGTCCTTGACAGCGGCATGACCGTGAGAGATGACCTTGCTCTTGTCCATCTTCATCACCAGGTCGGAGTAGTCCTCTTTGGTGTGCTCAAAGGTGACAAAGCCGTCTCCAGCAGCCAGCAGGCTCTTGAGGATAGCGAATCGAGCCTGCACGTGTGGCTGACCCCATCGCTTGGTGTTGGGGTCCCAGAACTCGAGGCCAATTAGACCAGCTCGTGCCATCTGCAGGTAGCACAAGTAGATGAGCTCGTCAGTGTTCTCGGTCAGACCAAACAGAGATAGCAAAGTCTTGTCAATGCATAGGTACAACGCAGTCAGCTCGGCTCGGCACTCCTCGTATGGACCGGCCAACGATCCAAAGACGGAACCCCAGGTCTCGCCCTTCTTGTAGTAAGTGGTGACTGGCTTGTTAGTGATTGGAGAGATTGGCGGGTTCTCCTTGTCAAAGTTGAAGGTTCCGTCGGCGTTCTCGCTCAGCAGCTTACCGGTACCATGGCCCAGCAGCTCGTGGATTCCGACCAAAACATCCATCACCTCGGACATGGAGGACTTGAACAGGTCGGCGTCGCTGTCGCCCAAGAAGGTTGGCTTCTGGCCGGAGGAGCCAGCAGAAAGTCGAGTGATGTTACCCAGGGAGACGTTCTTGAAACCAATGTTCATTCGAACATCGTCATAGTTGGGGATGTTGATGCCAATTGGGATACCGGAACCGGCAAAGGCCAGGACTTCCAAAGAGGTGAAATCTGGTGGAACGAACTCGTCCTTCTCAAAGTCCTTGCTCCATGGCAGCTGGGCGATGAAGTTCTTGGCGTTGTTAACCATGGCGCCGAACTTTTCAGTCTGCTCGACGTTGACCATGGCGACAAGGCCCTCCCACTCACCACGGACACCTGCTGGGTCTCGGTAGGTCTCGATGAAGCCAATGTTGGTCTCGACACGTGGGTTGATGTCCTTGACCCACTGGATCTGGGATCGCTTATGAGCCTGCATAGAACCGGTTCGGAAAGAGGTGGCGTACTCCTCCAGCATCTTAGTCTGGGTTGGGTTAGAGGCGTACTTGGCGGCCTGCTCCATGTGGTAGGTGATTTTGGCGAATTCCTTAGCGGAGTCACCATACACGAGCTTCAGGGTACCGTGTCCTGGGACCTCGTACTCTGGCTTGAACTCGGTGTTACCCTCAGTCTCAGAAGAGGCAATTCGCAGTTCAAACAGCTTGTCGCCGGTCTTGAAGATTCGAGTGTTTTCTGGCATAATGACATTCTCGGCCAGGACCTTCTGGATAGCGGTGACCTCATCCTTGGTGATGTTGGACGAGTAGTATGCAGTGACGTGGCTCTGATCTGGGAAGCCGAGCAGGGTGACAGCGGCCGGAGTCACGGAGTAGAGGGCGACCTTGACCTTGGCGAAGTGCTCGGAGGCAGACTTGTCAATTGAGGCCAGCGTTTCCAAAGCCTCGGCGGAGATTCGTGGAATAAACTTGACGTCACCGAAGGACTTGTAGTTTCCGGCATTGGTCAGGAATTGAGCGGCGTACTGAAGGAAGTGAATAGTCTGCTCCTCAGTGACCTTACCGCCAGTCTTGTCAGTAACCCTGGAAACCCAGTCAGCGTCGGTGAGTGGCTGGCCAAGGGCAGTGTGAAGAGCAAGAATGAGGTTGAAGATGTCCTCAGACTCAGGGCTGACCTGTCGCATGACGACTCGGGTACCCCAGTGAGAGGCCCGGGCCAGATGATGAGCGTAGAGCTTATCCTTGTCCGGCAAGGCATCGAAATGCGGCTTAACCGTCATTTGATTGATGGGCGCTTTCTCATCTGCCAGGAAGCTCATTGTGAAGTCAATTGTGTGGCAAAGTGAAAGTGTGGGGTGGCCTGTTTATATAGGGTTGGGATGTACGGCGCTCAAAACGGCGCCGTAGTACTGCGGCGCCGGGTATGCGCGGCCATGATAACGCATAACGTCGTTAGTTCAGAAGGAAATAGAACACAGGGGAAGTACAGCCAAAGAACGAGTAAGGCGAGAGATAGTCCTGATAGAGGTGTAATGATTTAATATGTATGCGAGATGAATTGAGCTTAGCATAGTTATAGATGATGATTGGCGACAGGTTGGGCGGATAGGCAAGACATGTTACATGTATAAGGATACACGTGTGATTGCATCATAGTGAGTAATTGTTCACAGTGAGTTAATATCCCAACTTGAACGAGAAGGGTCAATTGAAACACATATAACTTTTACATAGAGAAGGCGCGCTCAGCTAAGCTTTTTTGACGTTGCCTAGACGCCACTTCTTGACATCGGCTAAAATGCCAGAAATAACCCGCCAAATGGCGTGCCGACCGTCGTAGAGCGGGTAGACGACCACGGCGGCGAAGGCAATCCACTGCCACAGCACGCCCACGGCGATCCAGCCGGTGAAGAAGGACTTGGTGAAGATCCAGTCTCTGTATAGCGGCATTGGCCAGACAACGATAGTCACCAGGCCGATGACGATGGCAGCGAGAATTGCAATCTTGAGCCATTTCTTCATAGCGTGGATAGTTTCGTCGTCGAAGGGGTGCTGGACCAGGTCACGGTTAACGAGGCCAACAGGCTGTGTGAAGCCGACGTAATCAGTGAACTTTCGCCAATTGGAGGTGTGGAGGGCGGGCACCACATTCTCACTCTTTTCACTCTGAGAAGCTTTTTCAGGCTCAGCCTCAGTGCCAGTCTTGTCGTCGACCAGTTCAATCTGCAAAAACTCCTGCCAGTCAAAGTAGGCCGGCCTGGCGAAAGAAATGCCAACAGCAACGATGCCGGGAACAAAGAAAGACGTAAGGGTACCCCACAAGCAAGGCAGGACCTGGTAAGTAGTGGTGATGGTGAGGACGCCATAGTAGTAATTGGTGCATCCCAGCCAGACACCAATACCAGCGGCAAGACCAATCAGCGGAGAGAGGACCAAGGCTGGTTTGGATAGACGGCCCCAAAAAATAGTCAGAACCAGTGGAAGGATACCAGGGCAGGTGATGATTGGAGTTGCGTAGGTGAACCAGGTGATGTTGAGTCCACTGTAGTTGAGAGCGACGGCGACTCCGGCGATGAGGGCACCGTGAGCGTAGACAGTGATGTGCGACATTCGAATCATCTGTTTGTTGGTGGCGTTCGGGTTGACATAAGTTTTGTAGATATCATAGGACAAGATACTGCTGACGGCAATGACCGATGAGGATACAGTGCTGGTGACAGACATGAACAGCTGCACCAGAAGCCCGACAGTAGCTCCTCGTCCGAGCAGGGCCTTCACCACGTATGGGTAAATGTAACCTCTAGTAACTTCGTTGGAGGACAAACCCGCAGGGTAGGCAGGGAAGAAAGGTTTCTTTTCAATGACGCTAGCGGCCAGACCCATGACGGAACCGAGAGCCCACGGAACCGAGAAAATAGTCAGCGCCGCAATCAGATAAGCAGGGACAGTGGCTTTTGGCGCCGAGGAGAAAGTCTTTTGCCAGTAACCGGTATCCATGACGACGTTGGCCATGTTTGTGAATCGCAAGAGCAGACCAAACATAATACCGCCGTAGGACTTGAAGGTAAGCAGTGAGCCTTCGTAGTTTCCCTTGAGATGGCGACCGCCATTAGTGGCAGCAACTTGATCGTATAGGCCATGAATTCCGCCAATGTGTTCATGCTGCAGCACCGCAATGGTGAAGTATATGATTAGAATCAGTGAAATGGCAGTGTGCACGTAATCAGTCAGGAAAGTGGCCTTGATACCGCCGGCAGCGGTATACAGCACGACACCAACAGGAATCAGGAGCGTGGCAGCAACAATATGCATTCCAGTGAGGGCGACAATGATCTGACTACCAGCGAGAATCATCTTTCCACCGCCAATGATGTTGTTGATCAAGTTCAAAACGATGTAAATCACATGACCTGCTTTGTCGAACCGTCTTTGAATAATTTCGAGCGAAGTATGGGCATTTGGAATCTTTAGCTTGGCCTGAATTCCAAGGACAGCCATTAGAGCAATTTGGAAAGACAAACCACTCGAAAACCAAAAGGGACCGGAAATACCGTACAAGTAACACTCCACGGTAGCAAAGACCGTCTCGTTGATCCACATCCAAGATGAAAAGACAGCAGAAGTCGTCAAACCAATGCCGACGCTTCTATTGGCAACCATAAACATTTCGGCATTTTCTGAATCTTCAGCCAAGTACCATTTTTGCAACTTCACTGTGAGTATAATAACCAAGGCGAAAAGCGCACCGAGGCCAATAATCATGCCGTAACCAGTACCTTGGTCCAATAGGACCACTCCATTGCCAAAGTCAACCATACATCTTGAACGCTGAAATCATCTTCCTTTATCCTGTGACTAGGGCACAACGGATGATGATGAAATTTCTGCGGGAATCGCAAATTTCTGCTTGGCTGTAATCAATTGGGCAATGATCCACCCGTCAGCGGTCTGGGCGACTTTTTAGAACCTTAAATTAAGGTTCCGCAACGGCTGTAGGCGGCTCAGGCACCCTGAGTTTATCCGGAAGTACTCCGGAAGTACGGCAACGTTCCGAACAGGGTCTGAGCGAGCCTTCGACTATGATCTACCCGGGAACCATAGGAGTAGGTGGGGGTCGCATAAACAGTGTTTCCTGTAACTCTATTCTAGTGCGAAGCTGAACCGGGCATTAAGTCCTCTATAACCTGGTTAAGGCCCTCACTTGCAGTGGGCTCATTGCAAAGCCCCAGGATTAGTACAGCACGCCGTCGCCCCGTGTACTCAGGCAGAGTATCTTGGCTGTTTATTGCATCGAGACCATTACACTCCCAACATGTTATGCTCCATGCTATAGTCTGTGTCATCCGGTTAAACTTCAAACCATCTTTTTCAGCGCGTAATGTTTCCTTGTTTGGCAGTGCGTAACAACTATAAGCCTGAACGTTATCGTATGCTGTCGCGTAGATAAGGAGATGCGTCATGATTGGCCGGTGTTGGTTTACCGATCACGTGATGCGATAGTTTATGATTGCAGACAAGTCTTAGAGGTTAAGCATCAAGAGAGCGGTTCAGCTTGTGCAAGTTACTGTGGATCGAGAGTTGAGTAACAAGTCCGAATACTCGTGTTACATACACGCTGCGCTATTTCACTACCCGGTATAGTTAACTCGCTGCGAGAGACCGATATCGGGCGCGAACTCGCGCGGAAAAAACCAGTATTTTGGATGCACAGTTGACGAAATCGGACATTTGCAGCTGGCAAATAGGTTAGCCTACCTTGGTATGGCCACTTAACCGAACGTTCAGCGATGACTACATTGAACCAGTTTATGCTGCTAGTGAGCCTCGTCTTGCTGTATTGCGCTAACTAGTGCCGACAGGTGAACAAAAAACAAATTCAGGTGCCAAAGAGTATATACGTCCGGCTGAGGGCCTTAGAACAGCAGGTCAAATCTGGCGACAATGGCTTGAACAGGCCGTCAAACGCAATAGACCTGGAACTCTGGACAGCTAGGGAGAGCGTTCGTGGTAAGAGCGCCAATGAAGCGGCCTTTGAGTAAGTATAAGTTGGCGGATTGTCTAATACAGATACGTCACCACAGTGCAGTCATATCTTAGGTAATGCATAGCTCGTTAATACATGTAAGCATAAATGTTTGGGCGAGTCCCGTAAGTCGCAGAACGTGCGTGCGCGTGAATTAGCTCATCAATAGATTTACCGCCCATTCAACGCTCAATGTCCTCAGATCCGTATAAGTCTGTCCAATGCCCACAAACAGAACCGGAATGCCCGTAGAATAAGTCATGTTGACAATAGTTCCAATCATGTCTCCCACAGTGTCGCACTTGCTAATAAGGAAAAAGTCCAGGTTCCTGTTCTTTCCGAAGGCAGCGTTGAAATTTCGGGCCTGCTGCACAGAGTCAGTGCCTACAAGAGCCTCTCCAACCATGATGATCTTGTCAGGGTCAGCGAGGTTTCCAAACTTCTCCAGTGACGACATCAGTCGGTCATCATTGTGTCTTCTGCCGGCAGTGTCAATCAGAACCACATCGAATCCGTTTTGTCTTCCAAACTCAATGGCCTTCTGCGCGGTCACGGCAGCGTCCTTTCCGTATCCTTGGTCAAAGATCTCCACGTGACCGCTGCCTAGTCGCGTAGTGAGCTCACTTAGTCGGTTGACGTGCACTTTGAGCTGCTCAACAGCACCGGATCTGAAAGTATCACATGCAGCAACCAGCACCCTGTATTTGTTTTGTAGAAGCCAGAAGCCTAGTTTTGACAGGTTGGTCGACTTGCCGACACCGTTGACACCAACCACGGAAATGACGTACGGTCTGCCTGGAGACTTTTTGTTGGCCGCAACACGGGTCTGGACCTCGTGAAGCAGATCAAGTGATGTACTTGGAGTAAGAATTCGCTTGAGAGCCTCTGTCATGGCCGTTCGCACTGTCGTCTCAATAGAGGTCCAGCTCTGAGTCTTGGATCCCACCAAGCTCTTGTCAACGACGCTGCACAAGTGATCCGCTACCTCATTCGCCACGTTCTTCTTCATAAGCTGCTCACGCGTAGCAGTCAGCGCCTTGCTCAAGTCCTCAGGGCCCAGGGTCTTGCCTCCGACGAACTTCTTCAGAAATCCGAAAGCCTCCTTGGCCTGTGGAGCACCAGAAGCCGTTTTTGTGTCCAGGATGTCATGCAATTCTGAGGAGAGCTCTTTTAGCACAAACTCACCCTTCTTGTTGGCTGCACCGTACTGATTAATGTCGATATCCTCCACCTCAGCCTTGCCTGTAGCGGCCTTAGAGCCAGAATAGTCCAAAACCACGTCATCGTCAGATTCCTCCGCCATACCGTCGTCACCCCATCGTCTTCGTGCTTTCTTCGCCTTAGCCTTCTCCGCAACCACAGGCTCCTTCTTCTTCACTCCTCCTCGTCGCGACTTTCTGCCTTTTGGAGTTGAGACTGGACTCTCATCTTCTTTAACATTTTCTGTGTGATCTATGCTCTCTTCGTGTATAGGAACTTTGGGCTCCTCCTTGGGCTGTGGCACCTCCTTTGGCCTCGCGGCTTGGCCAGCTTCCAACTCTTTCGACCGTACATCGACCAGGGCGTCAAACTTGCCCAGTTCCAGATCAGCGCCTGTTAGCTTTCCACTCGCGATATTAGCCTTGATCTCGTCTTCATACAGCGACACAAAAATGGTCTGCACATTCTCAATCAACTGACCAACGTAGCTCAACTGCAACAGCGACCGGTACACAGCCACAAATATCAGCTCTAAATCGTTCAAGACAAGATACTTGACTGTGTAATTATCGCTGTAGTAGGTTTGTGAGCTTTTCTCTCCTCTGGCGGCTTTGTTCTCAATGAAAACCTCCGATACCAAAGAGTTGACCACGCTCTTCCATTCAGCCGTGTCCGATTGGCTCTTTTTCCAGACAACAACGCCTCCAGTGGTGAATATTAGTAGATCGATCATTTGTGTAAACACCTGTTAAGTGGACTTTTTTGTAAACCTGACTGCTCTTATATCGTTCAACGCTGATATTAAATGTCCATAAAAGTGACGTTGCCATATGGCTCTCCCAATTAGGAAACATGGGTTAGGGCCTGGAACTTGATAGAATGAGTGGGCGAAGGGCTAGGGTCAATATCAACGCTCTTTGTATAGGTGAGTTTACGTCTCTTTCTTGCTACTTGAAAACTGCTCTGAGCCAAATGACGCTGGATAGTTTACTCTAAGGCTAGGCTGAGGGAGTCGCCAAACTGATACCCACTTAGCTGACACTGACACCAGTGAGTATCGACCCCGATAATGATCCGCTATCTGGCAGTTCAATGGTTTCTCCTCACTTCCCAGCCATGTGTTCGACTCAACCGTATCCACCAGTCATACACAAAGTTCCAGTCACGTGACTACAGCACGTGATCTCGCCGGAGGTTGGCGCCCGTCAAGGTCAGGCTGAGCAGGAAACAGTTGCGATATTTATACGATTCCCTCACCCTATTAACTGCAAGGCGGAATTGGCCACGGCGAATTTCAGTGATGGAAGCGCCGGAGGTAAGTTAGGCATACTACATCCTGCAATCTGCGCTGGTGGCTACACAAAGAGTCAATTATACCACCACCACCTGGTCATATACCAGCTGAGGATGCCACTTTTCTCTTGTCCAATACCCCTCCTACCGTGAATGTGCGAAATGAGGCGCGATGAGGAAAACGCGCGCACACGTGACTCGACAAAACCCAACTTCCCACGCGAGAATATCACGACCGAGACGTTACCGTTACCTGCGATCTGATTTTACATTGCACTGAGAGTTAGGCGCGTTTGTTTTACTTCATATCAAGTCAGGCATTTTGGACTGATAATCTCGCCCAGTTTCGATCGAAAACGACCTCTATCGGCTGAGCGCGGCGCATGATAAGATAACGAATGTCAAAGCGCAAGAGATCTGGTGACCTGTCGTCTGGGTCAGAGGAGGACCTTGTCAACAGCAGGGGCTCACGGCGTAGAGCCACAGCGCGTGCTAGTTACATTGACCCAGACTCGGACGAGGATGAGAAGCTTATAGATGAGGCAGAGCCCAAGTTTCCCATCAAGCTACGCATAGGTTCGCGTGCAGCGCGAAAGCTCCAACAATCCATGGATAGAGATGAGGAAGATGGAGAAGCCTTGATCCCGGTTCCTAAGCGAGGACGCGTTGGTAGAAAGTCTGTCAAGAAATCCGAACCGGAGTCTGAGCCCGAGCCCGAGCCGGAACCGCATGACTCCGACGATGAGGCACCCCGAAGTCGAGGTACGCGTTCCCGAGGTACAAGGCTGAGAAACCGATCACGAGTCTCACGTGTGAATGATTCTGAGGAATACCAAGAAAACCACTCTGACGAGGGGCAGTCGAGCGGCACCGACAGCGATGTGGTCGAGGAAGACGACGACCGTCGTGAATTGCGTGGTTTCATTCACGATTCGGACGACGATTACGGGTACGCAAAGAAAAAGAAGAAGAAGAAGCGGCGGAGCCACTTGGCGCCACGGCGTCCCTCGCGAAGAGTCCAGCTATCATCAGACTATGAGTTCGATGACGACGAAGAAGACGACGACCGGGGTGACTTGTTGGAGGAGCTTCATGATCTGCGGGACGAAGTGACACCGCCACCGGAGAGAAGAAAACACCTTCGAGCAAGAAAAGAAGTCAACTACCAGATCCTACCCCCGCCAGCGTTGGACGAACCGATGGATGCAGCGGCTCCGTCGCCAAGGAGGCCACGGCCCAGCCAGGCACTACGAAGGTTGTTCCCCACGACGGGTCCGTTTGGTGGGAGTGATGTTGTGTCGATTTTTGGTGGTGGAGTGGCACCGGGCCCGGATGCTGTGCCTGTCGGTGATTCTGACGATTCTGACGATGAGAAGATCAGGCCATTCGGCGCCCCGACTGGCGGTGGCGTCACACCATTCGGCAAGAGCAAGAAGGCTATCTCGGCGGACTCAGACCCGCTGGGTGTCGACATGAACATTGACTTCTCAGCAGTTGGTGGTCTAGATACATATATTAACCAACTGAAGGAAATGGTCAGTCTTCCTTTGCGATATCCTGAAATTTACCAAAGGTTTGGGGTCACACCCCCGCGAGGCGTCTTGTTTCACGGACCCCCTGGTACAGGTAAAACGCTAATGGCTCGAGCTCTTGCCGCCAGTTGTTCCGCAGGAGGCAAGAAGATTACCTTCTTCATGCGAAAGGGCGCAGACTGTCTGTCGAAGTGGGTTGGTGAGGCAGAGCGACAGCTGCGATTGCTGTTTGAAGAGGCCCGAAACCAGCAGCCAAGTATTATCTTCTTCGATGAGATTGATGGTTTGGCCCCGGTCAGATCATCTAAGCAGGAGCAGATTCATGCGTCGATCGTCTCTACGTTGTTGGCTTTGATGGACGGTATGGACAATCGAGGTCAGGTCATTGTCATTGGTGCGACAAATAGACCGGACTCCGTCGACCCAGCTCTTCGACGACCGGGACGATTTGACCGTGAATTCTATTTTCCATTACCAGACATTGAAGCCAGAAAGAAGATTCTCAGCATCCACACCAAGAAGTGGGATCCGCCTATTAGTGATGACTTTTTGCAAAGGATCGCAAAACTTACAAAGGGCTACGGTGGCGCGGACTTGCGAGCGTTATGTACAGAAGCATCCCTCAACGCCATACAGCGACGTTACCCACAGATTTACATGAGTGAACAGAAGCTCAAGATCGATCCTCAGTCAATTCACGTCAGTGCGGCGGACTTTATGAAGTCGGTCGAAAAGATCATCCCGTCGTCAGCAAGGTCAACCTCGTCGGGTGCGGAGCCCATTCCGCAGCGTATTGAGCCACTGCTGCATGCAACCTATGGACAAGTTCAGGAGAAACTAGACCATCTGTTCCCGAAGCGCAAGAAGATGTCGCCGTTCGAAGAGGCGTTGTACGAAGATTTTGGCGACGAGCCGGATGGAGGTTTTGCAAGGCATGAGGCCATGAAAGGTGAGTGTCAAACAAAGTCTTGTGAATGGTTACTAACTTAGGCTTCCAAACAGCGCGAATTTTCCGACCTAGGCTGCTCGTGTGTGGTGAAGCGGGCATGGGTCACCAGTACATTGGTTCTGCGGTTCTCCACCATCTCGAAGGGTTCCACATTCAGAGCTTTGATTTAGGCACAATGTTGAGTGACTCGGCACGTACTCCTGAAGCTTCCCTGGTTCAGCTATTGATTGAAGTTAAGCGACACACACCGAGTGTGATCTTTATGCCCAACATTGACACGTGGTTCGCGGCCATGAGTGATGCGGCAAAGTCGACACTGATCAACGTTTTGAGAACCATTAGTCCCACTGACCAGATCCTGCTGCTGGGTCTAATTGAGTCCCCTTACGACGAGGTCCACCCACAGATCAAGTCTCTTTTTGGATTTTCTTCAGAAAACATCCATTCTCTGGGAATGCCTAGTGATGGTGCACGGAAAGACTTCTTTGAGCAGGTGGCCAGATATGTGAATTCAAAACCTACCGACTACCCCGACATTGAGAACCGTCCAAAGCGAGTTCTCGAAGAGCTGGAAGTAGCCCCACCACCTCCAGAGCGAGAGAGAACCAAGTCCGAGCTGAAGTTACAGGAAAAGAAGGACATGCAACTCAAGAACTTGCTCAAGGTAAAGCTGGGTGGTCTTATGGACCTGTTCAAGACGAAGTACAAACGATTCAAAAAGCCGCCCATTGATGATGCTTTCCTGGTGCATTTGTTCGAACCTGATCCACCTACCGAGAACGGTCCTATCGAGCGCGCATTCATTAAGTCTCCAGCCGATGATATGATTCTGGAGGTCGCCACGGGCAAGAAGTACCATAATATCGACCTGGAAATCATTGAGGAGCGACTGTGGAACGGGTTCTTCAGCGAGCCCAAGCAGTTCCTGAAGAACATTGAGATGATTTTACAGGATGCAAACACTTACGGTGAACGAGAGCGACTAGTTAAGGCTTCAGAGATGTATGCAAACGCGCAGGTGGCCATTGAGGATATTGGAACCGTGGACCCGCAGTTCATTCAGAACTGTAAAGAAATGCACCAGCGTGAGATTGAACGACACAAGAAGCGTATGGAGGCTCTTGAAGCCGCCAAGACGAACGCTGAATGCTTAGTCAGCGATTCTTTGGTTCCGGGGTCTGTGGTCGAGGTGACAACTACGATAGAAGTCGAGCTGGATGAGCCTGCGCAGGGTGAAGATAGTAAAGAGGGTCAACCGCAGAGCGAACCTACTGAGAATGGCTCTGTTAATGGCAAAACTGATGAACCAGTTGACACTCCTGAACCGGCTGCTGAAGGGAATGGAAACCTGGAAGAAGTTACTGAGAACAGGGACGACGTTGAGATGAGTGACGCTGAAAAAGCTGGTAACAAAGGAAGTAGGGAGTCTGACGCATTAGACGATTCCAACATAGCACCAGACTTCGCAGAGCCAAAGCAACCTGTGGATTCTGCGCTCCCTGGAGCCATCGAACCTATCCCAGAAGCTGTCTTCATTGTACCTGAGCCGGAAAAGCAGACACCCGAGCCAGATCTCGTACTTGATATGGGTAAACTGAACGACTTTGAAGAACGACTAGTCAAGGACACAAAGCATTTGACTATTGAACAACTCGAGCAAGTGAACGCTTGCCTTGTTGACTGTGTTTGGACACAGCGAACTTCGTGGGATCGAAACGAAATCATCGACAAGCTGGAAGACAAGCTCACGCAGATTCTGGACATTATTGACGCTGCCAAAAAGTCGAGTCTAGACTTCTACGACTAGACAAGTATGAATTGAACTTAGTTCATGTATTATTTAAAATAAATATGCATCTAACATCTCACATTAATAATCCTTTACTGTGAGTTTACGCGGCGAAGTCCTCCAACAACTGGGCGACCTCTAGGACCAACTGATCATCACCGTACTGTCCAAGGACCTGAATGCCCACTGAGCCACTATCGGTCTTCCATGGGACTGAGATGGCTGGGATTCCGGCAAGATTAGCAGGAACAGTGAGAGCATCATTGGTGTAAGCCTCCACAGCCTCTTCCTGTCTCACGTCTTCGTGTCTTGGTGCCCGAGTTCTGGCGGTGGGCATAATGAGCACGTTGACACCATCAGTGCTGTGGTTACCAGACAAGACATTATTGGTAGCAAACACGGAGTCAAACTCATTTCGAAGCTTTCGTCGAACTTTCTGAGCTTTTTCGAAATGGTTGCCGTAGGCGCCGGCGTTGAGGTTGTAGGTACCAAGCAGAATTCGTCGCTGAACTTCAGTTCCGAATGCTTCTGTTCTCGTTGGAGCGTACAGGGTGCTCTCTCCGTTAGCGTCTTCGGCTCTGTCTTTGTCCGCCCTGAATCCGTAGCGTAGACCGTCGAATCTGGCAAGGTTAGAGGATGCCTCTGCTGGAGAAATGATGAAGTATGTGGGTAGGGCGCTCTTCATGGACGGGATAGACATTATGACAACCTCGTGTCCCGAACTTCGCAGGTGGTCCAGGGCCTCGAGCCAGGCTTCTCGGACCTCCGGAGACAGGTCGATAATGGCCTCCTCGACGATTCCGATTCGCAGCTTTGTGGCTCTGTTGCTTGATACCAAGGAAATCTGGTCTCGCAGAGTTGGGCTCAGCGAAGTTGGGTCCTGTTCATCATGCTTATTCAGAATATCGAAAGCCAGCTTCACCAAGGAGACATTTTTAGCCATGATTCCCACGGTGTCGAGCGACTGGGCGTAGGCCACCACTCCGTGACGGGAAATCAGACCGTAACTGGGCTTGAAACCCACGATACCGCAGTAGGCGCTGGGAAGTCGAACAGAGCCTCCAGTATCGCTGCCCAGAGCGATATCACACATATCGGCGGCGACAGCGGCGGCGGAGCCGCCAGAAGAGCCACCTGCCGACACTTCGTCCTCGGGGAAGAGAGGGTTCATGACAGGACCAAAATAGCTGTAGTCATTGTTCGTTCCCATGGCAAACTCGTCCATATTTGTCTTTCCCACGACGACTGCACCAGCCTTCTTCAAGATCGACACTGGGGTTGACTCGTAGGGGCTTACATAGTCCTTGAGGACTTTTGATGCGCAGGTTGTAGGCAGATCAGTGGTGCAGTAGTTGTCCTTGATGGCCACAATTCGGCCCCGGAGACCGAGCTCTTCCCTCTGAAGGCTCTCAGCTACCTCTTCTCTGACGACATCGGGGTTCCGTAGTGAAATGAAAGCGTTCACCACAGCGTTCTTGAGAGCGATGTTCGATAGGCACGTCTCGGCCCGCTTGATCAGTGCTGAGCTGGCGGTTGACATTTTGATAGACTTAGTAGTTTCCTCCCGTTGATTCCTTGGTTGTTCCTTGGTAAATATCAGGCTCTAAGAAAGGGGATGCGGAGAACCGAGTAATACGGTGCTACCTAACGGTTATAAGGCAAAAATTCCAGGGTAAGGACCCGGGTCATCGCCGCACCATAAGCGTCAAAAGCCGTTGGTCACGTGAGGCTATCAATAGAATGTGGAGAGATAATTTGAGTCATGTGAGAGGATCTGTGGCTACGAATTAGAGGTGGACAGAGTTAGCGCAGGGAAAGTGACTACTACACGGCAGACATCACGGGCGATGTGAGATTGAGTTGCAGCTATTGGAGGGGCGGCAAACCGGGTTGCCGTAGAGCTCCAGAAACGGTGGGTCTGAGCGAGAAGCTTGTGAGGAGTATGGCAGGTAAGAGGGATGGTGGGCCTAGATCAACGGATCGCCAGCGTAGTAACCTGTTTCTCATATTTTAGTCAAGTCGGGGCTGGTAATACAAATCGAGGAGTTCACCACGAGCAGTTACATCCGATATAGACCGTGTAGCCAAACGCCAGAATGACAAACATGATGTGGGAGGCTACAGAACCTTCAGGCATTAAGAGAATCACTGCGACAGAGGACGTTTCCACCGCCATACCAGGTTGTTCCGTGCTTCAGCTCCAAGTGCCCCTCTCTGATCTCGCAAGCGAACGAGTAGATTTCATTGTTCAACGCGTCTACGATTGTGACCAGTCGCTCAACCTCACGCGGGGTAGGCTGGTCAATGAAGCGACAAATCGTCATGTGAATGGAGGTGGACCCAGTCGACTGGACACTAATCAGATCCCTGTAGAGAGCTTCACGCGCGTCTATCAGCCGCTGAGTTCTGGAATAGTTGGAGACAAACGTAATCGATACAGCCGTGGCGTCAATTCTGAGCTTTGGCTTGATCAAGTGGGCGTCCGTGGACAAGCATTTGTTTAAGGCCGTGCGAGTTTCTGCCAAGTTCAAAGAGCTCGCCAACTGCTGGGCAGCCAATTTTGTCATTCCACGCTTACCAAGTTCGACAACCGTCAGATGGAGCGAGTTTGTGAGCTTCACGTATGCAGCTTGTAGGCCTAGTTTATCGGCTAACTTGGACTGAATCTCCCTGATCTTATCCGTGACGTGCTTTGGCGGAACAAACACCACGACAAGACCGTACCGATGATCTGGGACTGACTCAATGCCGGCCAGAATCGTATCAACGTTGAGGCTTCGGTGGGCCAGCAGAGCGCTTCTGCCAGAGCTCAGGCCTGTGTCACGGAGAGACTCTTCGGTAGCAGCATCTGGAACTTGTTTCTTCAATTCAGTGAATGGGTTCATCTCCACTGCTCGACAGACTCAATTACTCTAGGGGACCATCATGTTGAGAGTGGTGGAGTGGGTTAGGGATACCAACCTCCATCACGAGCTAACCACGATACACCATCTAGATGAGCAAGTACTCGACATTGCCTGATGTTGATGTGGACTCACTGGACGTGTACGAGACGCCCGATGTGCCGGAGCCAGTAAATGTAGGTGGCGGAATCGAAAGGAGGCTAACAAGACTGGCGGGCCGGCCCATGTTCGAAGACCGTCTATAGACGAGGAGGCATTGACACGCGACGCGGCCGTGTTTGAGTCGCAGGTGGACAGCAGCGAAGCTGACTTCTCGGGCAAGATCGGTAATGGACGGAGAGCTTACCGCGTGAACAACAAAGAGAGTGTGGAGGCGCGAATCGCCAGGCTGATGCGGGAGGTCGAGGAGGTGAAGCTGGAATTGGGGGAAGACGGCGCCGGACAGGCTGACAAGGTGGAATTAGAGTTGAAGAAGGTTTTGGACTTGAGACCTAGGGAGCTGAGCTTATACAAGGAGTTGGGCGGCACACGAGATGCAACGAACCACAGCGCCAAGGACGACGATAGCTCGAAAGTGATAGAGCAAACAAAACTGCTAGTGTCACTAGAATCACGACTAACCAGCGTGGAGAAACTAATAGGATTGAACAACGGCGCCCTCGTGATGGACCTCAAGAGGCAACCGCTGTCGATAGCGCTCTATGACATTCAAAGACGAATCACGTTGCTCACAAGCTCGCCTTCCGGGCTAGAAAAAGCCACGACACGACTAAAAGAGATGATTGCCTCAACAGAACGAATACGCGCGTTGAGACACCAGCAGAAGCATGAAGAGGAGACGGATGTGAGCGCCCACGAGATGAAGCAGAGGGTCAATGTTATATACGGCAAGTTGCAGAGTCTGGGCGGTTTGAGCACGCTGGTCCCGGCGTTGACTGAAAGACTAAAGAGTCTCCAGAACGTTCACGCAGACGCTGGCACCGCACTGCAGATTGTGAAGGACATAGACGCGACACTGGATGGCATAAGGACGGATATGAATGCATGGAGGGAGACGCTGGTGAAGGTGGAGGGCAAGATTGAAGAGTTTGATGAGAAAGCTAAGGCGAATAAAGATGAAATGGAAAAATGGGTGAAGGGAATGGAAGAGAGAATCGCAAAGGCCATTTCATGAGTGGTGGGCGTAACACCGGTGTCGGCTACTACACGGGACTCTCGCTACGGGATACACACCTAACATACCTTGTGCTCCGGTGAGAGCCAATACATAGACATGTTCCGTATGTATAATAGTGCTGTCGTATGTAAGTATTCCAGAAAAGTGAGCCGCACGACGTGACTAACGTTGACAGTGGAGGCGATAAATATCGGCAAAGGACAAGCGTTCCTTATACCTCTACAAACGCGAGTACAATGGGCACCTTTGAAGACTTTTTGGTCCTGCTGGACCGTATGAAGGAGCAGACGGAGGCATTGGAGCTTCCTGTGCTCAACGACGATTTCGACAATGACTTCCTCGAGTTGGACTTGAGCCCGAGCGAAAGCGAAGAATCAGATGGAGGATTGCAGTGGCTGGATGATCTGTGTACACAATTTGAGAGCCAGACGCCCTCGTTTGGCGTGGAGGAATTGAAGCAGCTGCTGATGGAGACGCTCAAATCGCCTAGTAGCGATGAGGAGCTCCAAGATACGCTAGCGGGAATTTTGGGTTATGAGAACCTGGAGATGGTGATTGAGTTGATTCAGAGGAGGAGAGATGTGATTGAGCATGTGAGTGAACGTGGCGGACAGAAAGATGAGACGTTAGCGCCGTAACTAACATAGAACGAGAATGATGAGACCGAGGCTTATCATCGAAAGGCCCAGAGTCAAATAGACGAAAAACGAAGACAGAACCGCCGAGATCTCGACGAGCAAGCGTCGAGATTGGAATGGGGTGTTGTTGATCCAACGTATCCACACGTTTACCGAAGCCATGCCGCTGGCAGTACACTCAGCGCCTTTGGTACTAAATACAGTCTGCCGTCTGGAACCACCCGTGAGCAGCACGAGTTGCATGAGGAAGTTATCATTCCGTATTCCAAGACGAGTCCTGACCGGTTCGGAGGAAGAATGATCACCATTGAGAGTTTGGACATGCTGTGTCGAGGTACGTTTGCCAAGTACAGAACACTCAACAAGATGCAGTCGCTGGTGTACCCGATTGGTTACGATACGAACGAGAACATGTTGATTTGTGCGCCTACTGGTGCTGGTAAGACCGATGTGGCACTGTTGTCGATTCTGAACTGTATCAAGCAGCACAGCACAGAGACTGACGGTGTTTTCGACATTGACTATGACAGTTTCAAGATTGTGTATGTGGCGCCCTTGAAAGCTCTGGCCGCTGAAATCGTGGAGAAGATGGGCCAGCGGCTAGCCTGGCTGGGAATCAAGGTGCGAGAACTGACTGGTGATATGCAGCTCACGCGAGCCGAAATCAGCGAGACACAGATCATCGTCACAACGCCAGAAAAGTGGGACGTTGTCTCGCGAAAGGCCACTGGTGATAATGAGCTGGTTCAGAAAGTGAAGCTACTGATCATCGATGAGGTGCATCTGCTCCACGAAGAGCGAGGTGCTGTCATTGAGTCGCTGGTCGCCCGTACGCTACGACAGGTCGAGAGTACCCAGAGTATGATTCGAATTGTTGGGCTGTCGGCCACGCTGCCGAATTTCCTGGATGTAGCCGAGTTTTTGCGAGTCAACACGCAGATGGGTCTCTTTTACTTTGACGCTTCATTTCGACCTGTTCCTCTTGAGCAGATGTTTGTCGGCGTCAAGGGAAAGGCGGGAAGCAGGAAAGCTATGGAGAATATCGACATTGTCGCTTACGGAAAGCTCGTGGAGCAGCTGAGGGAGGGCCACCAGGTTATGGTGTTTGTGCATTCGCGAAAAGACACAGTCAAGACCTCGCGAACGTTTATGAACATGGCTCAGAGGGAAGGCGACGCTGACCTGTTTGACTGCAGCGAGACTGAAGCCTTTACGAAGGCCGAGCGAGACATGGCCAAATGGAAGAATAAAGACATGAAGGAACTGTTTAATGGCGGCTTCGGCGTCCATCACGCCGGTATGCTGCGGTCAGAGCGAAACATGACGGAAAGACTGTTTATGGAAGGTGCCATTCGAGTCCTGTGCTGTACAGCTACCCTCGCTTGGGGTGTCAATCTTCCCGCTGCCGTCGTTATCATCAAGGGCACCCAAGTTTACGACGCAAAGAAGGGTGGATTTGTGGATCTGGGCATTTCTGATGTGATTCAGATTTTTGGTCGAGCCGGTCGTCCACAGTTTGAAAAGTTTGGTACCGGTATTCTGTGTACTACTTCTGACAGACTCAGTCACTACCTGGCTCTCATCACTCAACAGCATCCAATCGAGTCGCAGCTGCAGGCAAAGATTGCAGACAACCTTAACGCTGAGATCGCCTTGGGAACAGTTACCAATGTCGATGAAGGTGTTCAGTGGTTGGGTTACACCTACTTGTACGTGCGAATGCGTAAGAACCCTCTTGCATACGGCCTTAACTGGAACGATGTCTCTGACGATCCTCTGCTCGGCGAACGGCGGCGACAGCTGATTGTTGCGGCGGCTACTCGTCTGCACTCCGTTCAGATGATTATCTTTGATAACAAAACCGGCAGCTTGGTAGCCAAGGACACGGGCCGAGTCGCCTCCGACTTCTACTTGCTTAACAGCAGCGTGGAGGTTTTCAACACCATGATGAACCCCCTCGCTACGGAGGCCGATGTATTGGCCATGATTTCCATGAGCGGCGAGTTCGATGGCATGAAGGCCCGAGAAGAGGAAATGAAAGAGCTCACTGCGTTGCGAGAAAACCATGCACCTTGCCAGGTTGCCGGCCAGCTCGACAGCCCCCAGGCGAAGGTCAACGTTCTTCTCCAGGCTTTCATCTCCAAGGTTATGATCAACGACTCTGCACTGGTTTCTGACGCCGCCTATGTTGGTCAAAACGCGACCCGTATCGCCAGAGCGCTCTTCTTGATTGCGTTGAACAGACGGTGGGGCCGTCTCGCTCGAATGCTCTTGGCCCTCTGCATCTCCGTCGAGCAGCGAATCTGGTCCTTCCAGCACCCTCTGGCACAGTTCTCTGACCTTCCAGCCCCAATCCTCCGCAACCTTGAGAACAGTAACGTTAGCATGGATACCCTCAAGGACATGGAGATTTCTGAGATTGGCGACCTGGTGCACAACCATCGAATCGCCAGTAAGGTGGCCCGGTACGCTGATCGGTTCCCTCTTCTCAGCATTGACGCTAGCATTGCCCCAATCACCAAAAACGTTCTCCGAGTTCATCTTGAGCTCAAGCCCGATTTCAAGTGGGACTTCCAGATCCACGGACGTGCCATGATTTTCTGGATCTGGGTCGAAGACTCTGAAAGCTTCCAGATTGCGCACTCTGAAAAGTTTGTCCTGAATAAGGGACAGATTGAGGACTCGCACGTTTTCGACTTTACTATCCCCTTGAGTGACCCATTGCCTGCGCAGGTCGTAGTCAGGGCCGTTTCTGACCGATGGCTTGGTGCAGAGACTTCCACAGCTGTCTCGTTCCAGCATCTGATTCGACCAGACACAGATCCTATTCAAACCAAACTACTGAAGCTTCATCCTCTTCCCGTCTCTGCGCTCCAGAACCCTGTTCTCGAAAGCATCTACGAGGATAAGTTCCAGTACTTTAACCCGATGCAGACCATGATCTTCAACACTTTGTATCACCAGGACACAAACGTCCTATTGGGTTCGCCCACTGGTTCCGGAAAGACTGTGGCAGCGGAATTGGCGCTCTGGTGGGCGTTCAGGACCTATCCCAAGTCCAAGGTGGTGTACATTGCGCCGATGAAGGCTTTGGTCCGTGAACGAGTGGACGACTGGCGGGCCCGAATTCTGAAACCAACCGGTAGACACCTGGTCGAGTTGACAGGCGACTCTAGTCCTGACGCTGATAGCATTCGTCGGGCAGACATCATCATTACGACGCCAGAAAAATTTGACGGTATCAGTCGAAACTGGCAAACGCGAAAGTTCGTGCAGCAGGTGTCGCTGATTATTATGGATGAGATTCATTTGCTAGCCAGTGACCGGGGTCCGATTCTGGAGATGATTGTTAGCCGAATGAATTATGTGTCGGCAAAGACCAAGCAGCCAGTGAGATTGCTGGGAATGAGTACCGCTGTAGCCAATGCCGGTGACATGGCCTCGTGGTTGGGTGTGAAGGACCATGGATTGTTTAACTTTCCATCGTCCGTACGACCTGTTCCTTTGCAGATGTATATTGATGGTTTCCCGAATTTGGCTTTCTGTCCATTGATGAAGACGTGAGTATACCGAGAACCGAGTCTGTGAAGTCCGCTAACCTAGAATGAATAAGCCAGCATTCCTGGCCATCAAGAGCCACTCGCCAAACAAGCCAGTTCTGGTCTTTGTTGCCTCGCGACGACAGACCCGGCTCACTGCGGAAGACTTTATCCATCTCTGCGGTATGGAAGACAACCCAAGACGATTCCTCAAGATGGACGAGCGTGAGTTGGAGCAGGTTCTCAGCCTGGTCAAGGACGACACCCTCAAGCTGTCGCTGCAGTTCGGCATTGGCTTACATCACGCTGGTCTTGTTGACCGGGATAGAAAGCTCAGTCACGAGCTGTTTGCGGCCAACAAAATTCAGATCCTGATTGCCACGTCTACTCTGGCCTGGGGTGTCAACTTGCCCGCACATCTGGTCATCATCAAAGGCACCCAGTTCTACGACTACAAGATTCTGGGGTACCGTGATATGGAGCTGACTGACGTGCTGCAGATGATGGGTCGAGCAGGTCGACCTGCATTCGACACCAGCGGCACCGCGATGGTGTTCACCAAGGAAGCCACCAAGTCGTTCTACAAGTACTTTTTGAATAGCGGTTTCCCTGTCGAGTCGTCGCTGCACAAGGTGATGGAGGATCACTTGGGAGCAGAAATCAGTGCCGGAACCATCCGAAGCAAGCAGGACGCACTAGACTTTTTGACTTGGACTTTCTTGTTTAGGCGAATCCACAAGAACCCCACCTACTATGGAATTGAGGACACCAACCAGTGGGTCGGCCAGCTTGTGGATAAGACTATGGAGAACCTGGTGGAGTCAGGCTGTCTGACTGTATTCGACGACGAGTCAGTCGAGCCAACGTCTTTCCTAGACATTTCGTCTTACTACTACTTGTCCCACAAGACCATGCGAATGTTCAGAAAGAACATGAAACCTGGCGCCACTATCGAGGACTGTCTAAGCTGGTTGTGTCTTGCTACAGAATACGACGAGTTGCCATGGCGACACAATGAAGACCTGATCAACGCCGAAATGAACAAGACGGCGCGGTATTCCGTGGACGAGATGGCAGCCGAGGCGAGATTCGGCATGATTGACCCGCACGTGAAGAGCTACCTGATGCTGCAGACCTACCTTAGCCGGACTGCGATGCCGCTACCCGACTATATTCAGGATACGGTTTCCGTTCTCGACCAGAGTCTGCGTATCATTCAGGCAGCAGTGGATACCTGTGCAGAGATTGGGTATCTCGACACGTGTCTCCAGTTGGTGCGCCTAATGCAGTGTATCAAGCAGGGATTGTGGGACGATGAGCCGTCAGTGAATTGCCTTCCTGGAGTCACAGTGGGGAAAGTGGGTACACCGAAGCTTACCCTAGACGAAATCGCCCGAAGCGGTAATCTGGACGCAGTTGCCAAAAAGCTTGGTACCAAAAAGTTCGGCGAATTTAAGCGGGTGGCAGGTTCGATTCCCGCTGTGGACCTTGTCGTCGAAGGCAAGTCTAGGCTCGATGACGATAACAGAACATTTGACGTTGAGCTGCGTCACGTGAAGAGAAGAACGGACTTTAGTATCCACGCGCCGAGGTTCCCGAAGGCGCAAAAAGAATCTTGGTTCGTTATAGTTGGCAGCGAAAATAAGATTCTTTCGCTGAAACGGGTCAACCCGAGAGTTGGGTCCAGAATGGCGTGCCGGGTACAGCTGCCAGTGGGGGTCACAGAGGCAACAATTTATTGTATCAACGATGCTTTGGACCTGCGTTACGAGAAAACCCTTAGGCTGGACTAGCCGTTATCCAGCCGTTGAATTACCCGTCAAATTATGAACCTACATAAGCAGATAGATAAGTCCACGATAAGATTATTTCCGTGCGTGATGACCTCAACATGGCGGCGGGGTTCTGTTTTCGTCATTGCTATTTATATATAGTGACAGGCATCGTATAAGTTATAACAGTTAGCGTCGTGTCCAGGGTACTTGATACACCCCTACAGTTATCCTTGTAATGGATTCGCATGGCATACTATCACATATACTAACATAACATCAACACTTAAGATTCATTAATGCTGGTCTCATCTCGGAATAGTATCGGCTTCGGGGTTCGATAAGCTGTCGGTCCGTGAAAATTTTTGTACGGAGTCGACTGCCGTTTTGGTGGAAGGAGTTATGTAGGCAACGTCGCCGTGGTACAGGCATAAAGCCGTATGCCGTAAGCGCAAATTACCAAACCATGCCATAGCGTAGTACTGCTGGCTACCTACTTTCTACCAATCCTACCAAGTTTTGTCGCCATCAGCTACTCGGAAAGGGCAGTTGTCCCCTCGCTGTCTTTGCGTTACTAAGCTCGGTATGCGCCAGGGTAGGCTCCTATAGAATCGGACTATTATGCATAATCATACATAATGTCCAATTACACGGGCTTATAGTACATTGCTTTTTCTCTTTGTAGAACGGGTAATGGTGGATAGCGGTGTCGGGACCGGAGCGGCGTGCCGGTCTTAACCGGAGACATTTTCAGACATTGTGAGTGTGAGACCAGACAGGGTTTTTAGTTATAGACGTCTCAGTTCGCAGTAATTAATAAGCCGAGCACCCAAATCTTGCACTCCAAATATTTGCCGTATACGAAACGCGTTATGTTACGTGTGTTTACATAGAGTTATACTTTGGTATCACGTGACCCTTTACCCCAATTGGGCGAACGGCAAAAAGCAAGTATCCGAGATTATCCGAAAACGTCAAATTTTTCAAAACATGTCTAAGATGTCTCGGTGAGCTGACGTGCCAAGGCCCATTAGGTGCAGCTCAGGAACAGATTCCGCGAACTGTGTGGGCTTCTTGGTAGCGTGAATTAACCAATCAGCTAGCCAGGGTTAGACTTACCGTGTGTAGATAATGGTGATTGTGGAGTTAGTGTGGAGATGTGGAGTAGTGCGGTGGTGGTTACTGGGAGCAGGCTAAATAGCGTTTTGTCATTATGTGTTGTGCAGGGTGGTGGGCTAAGCGGTGTTACACTGGAGTGGGAGGAAGGCTAGAGTGGTTATGATGATAAGAGTGATCAAGACTAGATAGCTTGAGAGGATTAAAGAGGTAGATAATATTTTAATGGTATATTATAAGGAATGTATTATCTAGGTCTATTCTAGTGTACAATTAAAGAGAGATCATGCAAATGTACTCGCGTCTAAATCATCAATGCATAGAAGAAGGCGGCACGATTACTCGAGCTCGTCCTCCTCAGCTCGGGAAGCACACAACTGGTACTTTCCACGGCCGTCTGGTCCGACCTCGTGCTCAATCGCCAGTCGAGACAGGTAAGAAACCAAGTTCTCGAGCTTAGCGTCCTGGTGAGATCGATTCTTTCGGCCAAGGTTGTTAATCCACTGGATTCGGTTAAGGCAGAAGTAGACCATGGCGATGATGATGGTGACACCGATGGAGTAACCCCAGACGGCGACGACAGTGACAATGGAGGTAGCACCGTTCTTGGACTGAACAGCCTGAGTCATTGGAGCAGAGATGACTTCCTCATCCATCCATCCGAAGACAGCGAACAGGGTAGACAAGACATCGACACCAAAGATGGCGACAACAAGCTGCCAAGATGGGTAAGTCTCACCGCCTCGGGTGACGAAGATAAGCCAGTTCTCAGTAAGGGAGATCTCAAGGAACAGAATCTGCTGGACAGAGCCGAAGTTCTGGATGATACCACCGTTTGGCAGGAACATAGTTCCTCGCAGGACCCAGGTACCAGCGGCAAGCAAGACACCGAGGACAACGGAGATGATCCAGATCTTTGGCAACTGCCACTCGACAGGTCGCTGCTCGTAGTGAGCATTGTCGTAGGCAACGGCGATGGTAGCAAGATCAGCAAACAGGGCAAGGAAGACAACGAGCTCAGCACCAACAGTCTCTCGGATGATGACCATAGATGTAACGAGGTAGATTTCCAAGTGCAGACACAGGGCAATTCGGTACTGGACGTAGGCCTTCATTCGCTGGAAAATCTGTCGGGCAACCTTGATAGAGTCGACGATGGTAGAGAGACCTGGGGCAAGGAAAACAATATCGGCAGCAGCCTGGGCAGCCTCAGTGGAACCCTCGACGGCAATACCACAATCAGCCTTCTTGAGGGAAGGAGCATCGTTAACACCATCACCAGTCATGGCAGTCAAGTGACCTCGCTGCTGCAGCATCTCAACGACCTGGTACTTGTGCTCTGGGAACACCTCAGCGAAACCATCAGCCTTCTCAACAAGGTCGTGCTGAAGAGCACCAGTCAGACCACCGGCAACAAGCTTCTCAGAGTTGTAGACCTTGGTACCAAGGGCAAGCATCTTACAGGTCTCCTTAGCAATGGCAATAGCGTCACCAGTCAACATCTTAACAGCCAATCCAAGCTGCTGGGCCTCCAGGATAGTCTGAGCAGTGTCCTCTCGTGGTGGGTCGAACAGGGAAAGCATACCAAGCAGCTGCCAGTCCTCGTCGTTTCGCTTAACAGCAACACCGAGGGTTCGGAAACCTCGCTGGGCGAACTCCTTGGCCTTGAGAGTGTACAGGTCGGAAACCTCCTTGGAGCAGGCGGACAGGTTCAGGATAGCCTTTGGAGCACCCTTAGCACAAGTGTAGGTAACACCATCGAGCTCGCAGACAGCAGTGATTCGCTTGGAGACAGGGTCGAATGGAGCAAAAGACTTGGTAACCCAGCCCTGCTGCAGAATCTCCATAGCCTTGGGGAATCGCTTCAGAGTCAGAATGGTAACCTTGTCGATAGGATCCAGGGACTTGATGTTGTGGGAAGAAGCAAGAGCAGCAACGGCCATCATCCAGTTGACATCGACACCCTCAGCGAGGTATGGCTCTCGGATAGACAGCTTGTTGGCGGTCAGAGTACCAGTCTTATCAGAACACAGAATGTCGACACCGGCAAGGGACTCAATGGCAGTAAGCTTCTGGACGATAGCCTTCTTCTCAGCAAGGTAAGCGGCACCAACAGCAAGGGTAGTAGTGGTAACGACTGGCAGACCAACTGGGACACCGACAACCAACAGAATCAGAGTGTAGTGGAGCAAGTTAGTGGAAGAATCCTCTGGGGTAGTGAGCTTCAAGTGTCGGTAGAAACCACCAATCCAAGCAATCATAATCCAGACAACAGCCAAAACCAAAAGAGCAGTTCCGATAGAGTTCATAATAGCCTTGAAGTGACCCTGGTCCTGGGCACCCTGGACCATGGAAGCGGTCTTACCAACGAAAGAGGACTTAGCAGGGGTCAGGACAACAGCGTACGCCTTTCCTCGCTTGCAACCAGTAGTGTAGTAAACGACGTCACCCATGAACTTGTCGACAGCCAGGGACTCACCAGTGATGGAAGACTGATCAGCGGCGATCAGGGCGTGGCCAACCTTGTGGGCGTGCTCATCATCCTCATCGTCATCAGACTTCTGGTCAGTGTTGGTATCAGAGTTGATGTACTCAACGTAATCAGCGAATCCATTAGGGTTCTCGTAGTCGCAGATAAGTCGGGCGTCACCTGGGATGGTCTGGCCCTCCTCAAGAATAACAATGTCACCTGGAACAACCTCTCGAGCCTTGATCTCCTGCTCGTGACCGTCTCGGATAACGGTAGCTCGCATAGCAATATCAGCCTTCAGGGAAGCAACAACATCGGCAGCCTGCTTCTCCTGGTACCAGGCGACAACAGCGTTCAGAATAAGAATACCAACAATAACACCAAAATCAATCCATTCTCGCAAGCCAGCGGCAAGGAAGACGGCAATCTCCATAACTAAGTTAGTAATGTTCACAAGTGTTGTGGATTTTCTGAAGTCAGAAAATTAAGGATCGCGGGTACTCACCATACAGAATTGGACCAGTGAAGAAACCAAGGAACTTGAGCAACATGTTCTCCTTCTCGGCAGTCAGCTCGTTCCAGCCGGTCTTCTTTCGTCGGTTCTCAACCTCAGCAGAAGTCAAACCCTGCTTGAGGTCGGTAGTGATCCACGAGTCGGGGACGATAAAGGCGGAGACACCAGTGGAAGTCTTCCTCCATGGAGCGTACCATGGAGCAGACTTTGGAGTCTCGTCCTCGCTCTCGACCTCGACAACCTCGTTCTCATCTCGGTAGGTGGAGATGTACTTGATGAGTCCAGTGTACTCTTCGAGTTTTTCCTCGCCCAAAGGACGCTTCTGCGCAAAATCAGCGCCCGATTCCAAGTCAGCCATCTTCCGTTCGCAGTCGGGTATTAGTTTAAAAAGAGGAAATTGAGTAAGGGAGGGTAGTTCTTTTAAACTGTGGGATGCTGTACCGCGGTTAAGCGAGAAGGGAAAGATGAGAAATCTGAGAAGGGGACAACGGGATATATATATTCATCAGTTCCGTCTTGTCCATATTCACCCGGTTCCGAGGACACTGTGTATTGCTTTTTTCCTAACGACAAAAAGAAATCATTGGTCTTGCCGCGTAAATAAAGTTTCTTTTGTCTCGTCAATCTTCCAATAAAATTTTGCCATTTAATTCCCTCAACGGTTTACCCGGAAGCGAGGAACTCCAGTAACCAAACGCGCCAAAAGCAAGTCCCCCTATGCCAGCGCTACTGGCACATACGGGTAGGAAAAAAAAACTTGAAACTGCCGGTGTCGGTAGACGGGCTGCCGGTCGATAGTGATATTGATAGCGAGACTATGATGTCATTGGTGCCTGGACAACCAATTGTTGAATTCCTGGTACTCAATGGCTAGCTAACTGGCTTGTGCCCAGCGGCCTCGCCCAGACGACCCGTACCTAGTCATGGTCCGCTGGGAGCCTCGCCTAGAGTACCACTAGCTCTTCACTGGGTTTTGGTGCCGTCAAAACATGCCGCTCACCTTAGTCGGTCTCCGGCGGCACCAACCTCCCCATTGTGAGGCTACACCTAACGCAGTTTGCAATATGGAAATCACGAGATAGAACTACCTGAAACCAATAGAAGATCAAACGAAGTACCTGATACTGTACCAGCCCTGCGAATAAGGTGGTAAGTAACTTGGCACTTGGCCGATGGACATCAAACACAAATTACTGGGCGCGCGTAACCGCCTAGTGTGAGGCTGTTGGGACATCAACAAGCCCGAAGTTACTGCGACGTAAAGTGAGCGGTTAGTGATAGCTATGTATATAGAATGTGATCGGATCGTATTTCATCTGTGCGACGAATACCTGCTACTTTGTATATGACGCACCGAGCAGCCGTGTCCTGTGCTCTGTGAACTCCCAATCGGTATAATACATAAATAAGTCCTGCACAGTAAAAATGGTAGGCGACCGGGATATGGCGCGTCGCTATCGATATCCATCCTGGGCTGGGAGTATGGAGCCGCCGACGCGGGTCGAGATCTGGCTTATCCGTTCCGACACACCGGGCGGTCGGCATTTAGTCCGACGTGTTTTCCGATCACGAACATGGTACGATCGTCCACGACGACTGCAAAAGAGTCAAACGCCCAGCACCAGGGTTGATCTTGTCGTTGTCATAGTTTCACCGCGAGGCAGGAAAATCCTGCTAAGAGAATCTTTAAGAAGGGTTTGATCAGCCTCGCCCAGCGAAACCGCGCGGCTGTGAAGGCGATAAGGCGATAATGCAGTAACACGCAGTGCATGTTTGAGATGAGATATGACGGGTCTATTTCGATATTTAGTGTTTGATGGGCATAATTGTTTGTGCATCTACCATTGGATTTATTCATAGCCTCGCTATTACTGTACTGGACTGTACCACCCCCAAAGCCAAAGGTCCACCTTGAAACTGCCCTAACCCTAAAGTCCCAATTTTCAACACACGACGGATCAGAGGTTAGGTGGTGTTGTATAGCGATGTCTAGCGAAGAGGACCTCTTTGACGAGAACGAGCAGCTTTTTGGTGATGTTGCCGCGTCTCAAGATGCTGGACAGCCCTTAATCGAGGTTACTATACCGCGATACCCCTCATCGTTTGAGCCTGACGGCAGCAGCGCGTACTTTGCCCGAGTCCCTGCTTTCCTAACGTTGGAGCCCCAGCCGTTTGATGGAGACAAGTTTCTAGCCGATGCTTCTGTGGAGGAGGGTGGAGAAGTTGGTCTGTTGAGGCTTCAAAATGCCATTAGATGGAAGTACGGACGAGACGACAAAGGCAACATGACCAAGGTTTCGAATGCCCGGTTTGTCAAATGGTCTGACGGCACCATGAGCTTACAATTGGGCAATGAACTGTTTGATGTGGCTGAGAAGCCATATCACGACACCTTTTTGGCCCTTTCGCATCCCAAGAACGAATTGCTACAGACGTCTGCTCTGCTAGACAAAACCATCTCGTTTGTCCCTACTTCTACATCCTCCCTCACTCACAAATCGCTTACTGAGGAATTGCGACGGAAACAGGGCAAGACTGCTGTTGGTAACGTTGCTACCACAGAAGATCCCGAGAAGGTCAAGCGGGCCGCCGAAAAGGCAGAGGAGATCAACCTCAAGGCGCGGCGTAAGCTGGAGTCCAAGCAGAGACAACTGGACGAGCGGTACGGAAGTTCAAAGCAGGCCTCGTCGTCGCAGCAGGCCTACAGTACGTCTCAGAGCTATTCTGCTGACCGGTACGAGGAGGACGATTTCGTCGTGGACGATGAATCTGAGGAAGATGAGCGGGCCCAGCGTCTGCAGGATCTTAAGAGGAGTGGGGCGAATAGGTATAGACAGGAGTCCGAGGATGACAGGGATGACAGGGATGAGAGGAAGGACACGAGGAAAAAGAGACAAATTATCGGAGAGAGTGACTCTGAGTAAGTCGACAGCCTTAGGGACCGCCTGAATTTGGTCGAGGAGGCCTGCTCTTGTGAAACCGCTGGAAGCAGTGGGGAAACGGGTCACGTGGGTTTTCTGGACGGTTGGCTCACTCGGCTGCTTTTAATGCCCGTGGTCATGCGGCAGGCCCAGCAGGAAACCCTGGGCACATTCATAATTTATTGTACACCATGAATTGATCATTACAAATCACACCTGCGCTTTAACAATACTGCTCACGGGCTATCGTTGCAGCGTCGGATCATCTTTGCTGCGTAAAGCGGCACGACAAGCGACTACGGATGAGCACGGCGATACCCAATATAGATGATCAGATAAGATAGCTTTGCTCATTGAACACAGCTACAAATTGCAATCCGGTATCAGTTCAATGATTCGGCTTGTGTAACGCAGGTACGCTTCCATTAGTGGTTCCTTCTGCGCTTGTTGTAGCCGCTGCGAGAGCGCCCAGACCGCCTTATGCCATGCCCAGCTGCCTTGGTGCTGGAATAGGCTGTATAGTGGTCGAGATGGGAGAGATGGGTCCTTGGCGCGGCTTCTCCACAGTTTCTGAAGTGTGTGCGCGGCGGCCACGGCGACGGCCGTCGGCGCCTCAACAAGCCTATATAACTTGTTGGACGGCAAGCCAGCCACGAATCCACACTCCACACGGTTGTGCGCAGCGGTAGTGAGCTGGGCGAGCTGAATTAAGGCTATATCCTGCGGCGGTACGGGATAAGTGGCAATCACGTGTAGGCTCGTGTCTGTAAGAGTTACTGTCTATCAATGCTATTTTAGCCTATTGGGCGGCTGATTGTTACCATAGCAGTCTGTGTGCTAATTGACATGAAGATCATGGGCATTGCAAATCTGGCGATCAGCTCATGCCAATCATTGAATCATTGTGCAAATCATGGCCTTGCAAGGCTGCTCGCTGTGACTCGCCGCATCGACCCGTTGTGTTACCTGATCCATTAGCGTGGCCACTACGAACCTCGCGGTAGGATGCCCCAAGCCAAGCCCTGGCTCAGGCCAGGTGGGGTAGGTGTCTAGTGGAGTGTGGAGGAATCTTGTCCTTATCGGTGGGCCTACGCAGTGCCCAGCGCGACGGGCTTATTGTCCTTATTTAGGCCCGTTGGAAAAACACCTGCCTTGACCTTAGCGGCTATTGTTTCACGGAATTCGTTGTCAGCCGTTCCCTGTGGTTCCTCCTCCTCCTCGTTCTCCCTGGCGGGGAACAATGCAATGTACTTCTGGCTCACTGGAAACTTGAGCACGTAGTACCAGTCAATCTCGCACTCGGTGAGTTTTTTGGCGGCGCTCTTGCTGCTGGGTTTAGCGGCGAGCTCCTTCGCCGCTTGTTTGAGTCGTCGGCTCGCTTTTTTCTTTTCAAAAAATCGAACCATGTGGTACTTCTTGCCCAGCGTCTTCACCTTCTGTTGCTCCTCCAGGTCCTTGATCTGAACCTTGAGCGCCTGGATGGCTCGCTCGGACTCCTGCTTCTTGGTCGCTTCGAGCTTCTCCGGGTTTCGCTTCAGCGTCCGTTCAATGTCACGGATCTTCTTTCTCAGCTTTGCGGTGCTCGTGATGCCGTCAAGAGACTGCACCTCTTTGCGCGTCTGTTTCCTTCGAGCTGGTGGCATTATGCGATTCTCGTTATTAATTTCGGTTTGATTATGATTTGGTAGTATGATGATTTTGATAATGCTGAAATTTTTGAGCCGCTTGAACCCTCGCCCTATTCCCAGCACACCAGCCCATCACTCACCCTGGTCATGAATCCATCTCCTCCACTTGAGTCCTCAATCTAGTTAATCTACAATCTATGAATCATCACATCGAGAATTCAACATCTGGGTTCGATGTAGAACCCTACACATGACATACCCACACGTGATTAGAAGATCACAGACCTATCGACCGCGTCTTTTTCTTCAGCCAAGCCCAAGCCAGGAGGGAGCTCGGCGACAGGGCCCTGACGCGATCTTAGCATCGTACGATACATACCCTTGGTGGCAATCAACCTAAAGGGTGCCAAGGACGTCAAAAATCGGCTGGGCGTGTGATTGACCTTGGGATACCTGATCGTCATCTGAATTATCTTGACAGCCAAGTGTTTCATGCTGGTGATCGCCCTACCCCGTGGTGGTGCAAGGGATGGCGTGATATGGTACTGCAGAGATGGCTGTCAAGTATGCCCAGCATTTTGATACGCCTAGCGCCCAGTGAAATGATCTTCCCCAGCCTACAGTGTAATTGATACGCCCAGCTAGCGATCCTACCAGCCAGCTAGCCAAGTGAAGCTAATGTGCATCACCAGTACTAGCCGCCTCTTATAATTTGGTGGGTCCTTTTTATAGCAACTTGGAATGCGGCTGTCTTTAGTGCATCTGCGTGTGGTTGAATTGGTCCTCTCGCCTCACTGCTCATTACTCTCCGAGCCTCAAAGCTGGTGTACTGCAATGTGCGCAGGCCCAGGGTCTCCGGGGTACATGTGATCACGCGCACCAGCCACTTTGTTTCGCGCGAGGCGCGCTTCCTTATATTTGCCTCCTCTCCCACATTTTCTTCCCTCTCGCCACCTACACACTAACTCAACAAACTATAATAACAATGTCCGCCAACCTTGACAAGTCTCTCGATGATATCATCGCCTCCAAGCCACGAGCTCGACGACACCGAAGCGCTGGCGTTAAGAAGACTACTGCTGGCCGAGGCCGTACCGCCTCTACCGCCGTCTCTAAGAAGGCCGCTCCAGCTCGGTCCGCTCCAGCCGTCAACGCTCTGTCTGAAGTCACGAAATTGGCCGACAAGATTATTATTTCTAATTTGGTGAGCCTTAACGGATTGTGAGCGCACGATCACTCAACGTCCGCGAATTATGCAAGTTCCCTGGGCATTGAAGTCGCCCCGGCCCGAGAGGGTTCCTTATGGGGTCGTTTTGAGGTCTTTTGACCATTATGTGCTAAAACTCTCCGAGAGTTATCTGTGGAGCTTAAGCTCATAGACTGCACCGTTACTTGTTGGAGTAACTACGCGAAACCTTTTGGTTTGGGGCGCTCCCTGCTGAGCAGGTCCTGCAGCGCGAGCACTAGGAGCTCCTACGCATGTTTTCATGCGTAGCCTACTACGCGTCGAAGCAGAACAGTGATTTGTTTGCTTCAGCCTTTTGGCATACAGAGCAGAAAATCACTTTGTGAAAGAGTACGCCGACTTCAATGCCCGCAACCGCCATGTTTATGATATACTAACTCGCTTCCCAGCCTACTGATGTGACCGAAGCATCTGTCAAGGTATGTTAATCTCACTTGCTCGCAAGCTGAGAATAACTGGAGAAGGCGACGGAATCTCTGATTCCGACTTGGCTGGTGGGGTAATTGGCAATGATAGCATGCTGCTTTTCTTCTGGTGATGAGATGAGACGAGAACCAGTCCGAGGCTGCATTTGAACACTGCATTTCGACTACTGCATTTCGAACTACTTGATAACCAGTTCGCATCAAATGGATTTTGCGCTGACAGTGACAAACTACTCTACGTCAAGCCTCCTGCAGTTCAGCTCACCGTTCGAATCTCTCTTCACCACTCCTCAACAATTCCGGTGGTTCAAAACCGGATAATGTCACGTTCTGTTGGACTTCAGCATTTCTGAGTTCACTGTGACAAGAAGAATGCACTGTTACTTTACCTTTTATCTACCAGCCGATCCGACTTGACGTGTCGCGAACCCCATCATGTCTTCACATGATCAGGTTCTCGACTCCTCAGGTCGGAGCTCGCTCCACGTTTTCTCAGCTTCGTTGCAGGTTTTTGAACTTGCTAACATTAGGACTACTTTGCCCATGAGGTTGGCCCAATTCACCGAGTCCTGGCCTCCTACAACGCCAAGGGTCAGCTCACCGGATCCATGAGTGTCACCTTCAAGCGACCAGGTGATGCCGCTAAGGCCGTTGAGCGGTTCAACGGTACCAAAATTGATAACGGAGCCAAGGTGATGAAGGTCGAGCTCATCATGGACCCCACTAAGAAGCCCCTGTCCAGCCGACTGAACCCCACTCCAGCTGCTCCAGCTGCCTCTAGGGAAAGAGCTCCACGAGGCTCCACCAGCAAGCCAAAGAGGGACGCACCAAAGAAGGCCGCTGCCTCCAAGCCCAAGCCAGCTCGACGAGCCAAGAAGACTGTCGAAGAGCTCGACGCTGAGATGGCCGACTACTTCGAGTCTGCTGAGTCTGCTCCAGTCTCTTAATCACCCAGTGATGCTATTTAAAACGAATTTTGGATATAATTAAATGTGAAATTTGACATCAGAATTTGTTATCCAGCCGTGCACCCTGCTTCTTTCTGTACATCTGCTTCCTCACGTCTGCAATAGAGACCACAATTGCCGGTGACGACAGAACTTACCCTGACGCAGCCGCTTACGACTTCCGATGCATCAGAGCGGACACCGAATGGGCACGGAACCGGAACGCCCGGGTGAGACACCGACGCCGACCTTGCTGCATTGTTTGTTTGGATCTAGCCCAATGCGGAGGCAGATTCCTGCTCGTGTGAGCTCGGAAGTATGCCGTGCAGGCTCCGATACCCGAAAAGGGGAGCCTCGCTGTCATTGGTACCGATGTAGAAGGCTTAATGCCGTAAACTCCGTGGCAAACCGAGCACACGGAGACCCGTATTTCACTCTAAGACACACTAAGACACTATTCCGTAGACCTACACGGGGATCGTCATCAAGCCGGAGAACCCGCAGTTTTTCCGAACCCTAACCGTTGGCGCGTTTGCGTCAGTCAACAGCAAAAATTGCATGTTGGACATTTTTCTTAGACAGCTGAAACCGTCACGTGACACGGTCTCACGGCATCGTGGAATTACAACGTCAGTGTTAATTGAGTTTGCGTATGGAACAAGGGCGCCAACAGTTTCCCCCTGGGGCAAATGTAAGGAATTAATTTAACGCAAGTTCGATGAGCTTGGCGGACACAGCATAACGGAATCCCGCCCGAGAAGCCATATCGGATCGAGCGAATATCTCGTATGCACCTGGCACTCTGGTCGGTGCGTTGATAGCGCGTGTGCAGCGGTTGTCAGGTACCATTACGGCAATCCAGGCCGGGCATCATGTATGCCACCTAATAGGGAGGTGCGGTCAGCCAGATGAGGTTACAGAACAGATGCAGCAAATTTTTCGGATCCGCCGGGCTTCGACACCCGGCGTCACCCGGCGTCACCGATATATTTAATGCTATGCTTCCCTGAGCGTAATGCCGTATTTTCCGCTACCGCTGTTGAGGGCTGGTACGTTATATGAATTGGTAAGCCGGTGACTAATCGAACTTTGTCGGACCTGATGGCCAAAAAGATACCCTATAGGTGGTAAATCCCGCGCTGTGCTCGGCTTGTTGGATCGCCTGAATTACTAAGAGATACAGCACGATGCCGGCCCCTCCCGGTCAAAATGCACCATTCCCCTTACCTGCAGGCTTTGTCGACCTGGCCCATGGCGCCATTTAAGCTTCTGGTGGTCAACCTCGTGTGTCCATGTACCAGAGCTTGTGTACACTGCCGTTTCGTTCCGACGAAAGTAATGCACGGGCAAAAACACCTCAGTAGGCTCGCTACCGTCAGTGGCGTCCGGTGCGTTAAAAATTGTCAGCGAAAACGACGCCTTGTGCATAATGAACTCAAACGACTGGATAATTCCCGCTGTTGCCAGTGGGTACGGCCGCAGCAGGGCTTCCCGAGCACGGAAGCCATCGAGCAAATGATCGCAGGCGTGCTCACTGACTTCTGCATGTCGACTCAAGTGATGCAAGTGACCGCGATGTATCGACTCATTGGCTCCAGAAGGCACCAGTTCCATGTCGTCTTGACACCACACACTGAGATCCTCAGAGTTCCAATTGTCGCCCCGAGTGTGTGTGTTTCTAACAGTGTATACCCAGAGCGTGTGGCTTAGCTTCGCTGCCTCGAGAGCGTGCGACAGGGCATCAAGAGCCCGTGCCTGTGATTCGTAGTCGCCTGTGCCGTAGGATTCACCGTCGTCCATATCAAAGGGAATTCCGATTTCAGAAACTAAAACGGGTATGTCAGGGCCTAGCGCGGCGATGGACTCGTCTCGAATATAGCACAGCTGTGCATCCAGCGAACTTCGAATAGACCTCTCACCCACCCTCAGTGCAAGTACTGGTGAAGCGTATCTGTCACGTAAAACACCAACGGCGTCGACATTGTACATTCTACTCCATCGTTTGAGCATGAGGGTCATTCCGTCGTAGAAGTGTGGGGTATAGATAACATTTTTAAACAGATCAGTCGTGTCTTGTCCCGCTGCCTGAGCAGCCTTCTCGAAACGCTGTCTGGTTGGTGGTCGTGTGTTTACTGGCGGCTGAAGGAAGACCCACCAGTCGCTGTAGACATTTCGCACTAACTGAGCAAACTTTATCCAGTGTTTGATGTAAAAGTGGTCAATGAACGCTCGTTCGCCTTCAGAAAAGGGCTTCCCGCTCAGATCGTATGCAAAGTAGTCAGAACGGAGGACTTTGCGAGTGCTATAGTTCCACACGCCGTGTTGAGCCCAAATGCAGCCCGACTTCCACAGCGGGCCACGCGTCCAGCCATATTTAGAATCCTGCTCTCTGCGCTCTTCGTCATCGAGCCAGCAACTGACTCCATTTGGGTCAATGATTTCGTTCGGAGGCGACATCTTCTTGGGGCCCATTGAAGTGAACATGTACATTTCAACGTTCGCCGCATGTCCAGACCCTAATATCATGCTCTCGATTGCTGTTGGCGTGTCCCTTAGCTTGATGAGCTGTGATGCCGGAATCACCGTGAGATCAACTCTTCCAATCAGTCCTTCATGCGGTTCGTTGATAGACTCCCAGCCCAGTACCACGTCGTCTAGGTCGCTTTCATATACCCTCGTCGCAAAGTACTGCACTGCATTCAGAAAGTGCTGCTGCAGGTACTCTTCAATGTTGAGATCATTGATCATGCAGTTTGGGGCAAACTCAGACCCTGCGTAGAACAAGGTGAACATGGTCTCTGTCGCCAGGCGGTAGTAGTTGGATGACCACATCATCTTAGGTGTCTCCTCTCCTTGTTCGTTATGGAGAATAGCCGCCCGTGTTTCTTTGAATCTGCGTGGGTTAAATCCAGCGGCGTATAGCGTCCATAGCGGGGCGCCGCTGCCACCGCAATATCGCGACCAAACGTCCTGGTGAGGGTCCATAAAGCATCGCAGACCATGATCTCTTAGTTTGCGTAGCACTGCAATGGTGAATTCAATGTATTCATTGTCGTATCTTCCAGGTCCTGCGTGCTCCAGCGCCTCCCATGTAAACAGATACCTGATCACGGTGAATCCCGCTAGCTTCAGCCTGGCAAAGTGTGTGTCAGCGTCTTCTAGCGAGAACGGATGGCCAACAAACGACACGTGATCGCCGTCCCAGAACTCGTCACTAGTGTGATGCGATGGCGTGAAAGGCCTGGCGGGCAGCTTGGAGTCGCCAGCCACGTTAATCCCGCGCAGGACAACAGTCCTTCCGTGTTGGTCTTTGAACCAGCCTGATTCGATCACCAGTTTGTCAAGCTTGGTCATTGCGGTTGGTGGATGGTGGTGTCGATAAGGCGATGTGGCTGCGCGATAAGGATCACACATGTCGCGCAAATCGCGGGGTCAAGGAGGGGTTTGTACATTGGGACATACAGCAGGACAGGCCAATAGGTTTGTTTGTTCCGGTGATTTTAAAGGCTGTGAAATTCAGCAGAATTTTTTACGGTGTGGCCGAAATTGAGGTTTCAGCACGGACTAGCTCGATCTCTTGTATAGATCGATATAACATTTGTTGTTAGCTGGTTATATACGCGGGTCTGCTTCTCGCTTCGTACCGGTATATGAGGTATACGTGGTATATGTGGGTAGCAGGATTTTTATATTGTCGATTCAGCGGTCTGCACTTTGTTCCATTGGTTAGCTGTCTCCATTCTCACTAGTCGACGCATGTGAAATTAATATTAATCGGACTGAATTTAATTCGCTATATCATACAGCGTCTACGTACCGAGTACACGTTGCTACAATAACTGTCATCGTAAAAAGTATTCATGCTAGCTAACTTCACCGATACGTCTAGGCCCGAATTATCTGCTCGACGAACGATAATTAACGCACACCGACTGTAGCACCAAAGCCGTTGGGTACGGCCCAGCGAGCTGGGCGCTACAACTTGCTCTTGAGTCCCAAGGCCTTGTCTAGTAGCCTGGGATTCTTATACAGACTGGGGAAATCAGGCAGCTGCTCCTTCATGTTATCTGCCCAAAGCTTCGGCCATTTCTCCTCAATTACCTTCACCACACCGTCATAAAGAATCCTGTAACCAGCGCCCGTAGGATGTAGCCCATCCCACATGAGCTCTCCTAGCCTCTCTAGTTTGGCCGGATCCTGAGTCTCCTTAGGCAGCGCACCCACAATAGGCTCGCCTTCTTTCCAGCCTAGCTCTTCTAGGGTCAGTCTCCTCAGATCAACAAAACCGGCCTTTTTTTCATCAGCAACCTGGCTAGCTGCCTCAATGTAAGCGGTGTTGCCACCATTTGACCGGGGATTAACGTCACCCGCCCAACCTGTATACCCGACGTCGTCCACAAGGCCGACTCCAATCAGAATTACCTTAGATTTAGCCTTGTGGCAGACGTCAATCATTCGTCTTAGATTGCGTCTGAAGCGCTCCAACGGCACGTGCATCTCCTTCGTCGAGGCGTCGTTTGAGCCAAAGAAGATCACAGTCACTTTGACCTTGCCCGGTCCGCTGTTTTCCTGTTGTAGCACCCTTGGCAGGATCTTGACGCCGTGGTCCGAGTTATAGCCACGGAATCCTCGCGTGACAACGTCCATCTTGCGCTGGTAATCATTCTGTAAGGCACCGGCTAGAGAGAAGTCGTGTCGAGGGTTGGAGGTGAACTCAATGATGCTGGCACCAAACAGCAGAAGCTTGTCTACTACTAGCATACCAAAGGGCGAAGGGCGGTCAAGTAGCTGTCTATACCAGCGATCGTCCGTCTATCCGTCTATGTGATGGGTGATTTGAACTGCGGGGCGCCGCAGACTAAAATTAACCGGGTCAGTGCACGTGACCCAATGAGTTAAATGCTAATTGACATTAGTTTAATGATTAATCTATGGCCATTATTAGACGAGTGATAGGTGCAATTGACGCTATTCGGCTCAATGTGCCCCGCAACTACGACATCGTGCCAACCGAGATGCCGAGTCCAGTCAGCGGCATGTACTGCCTAGCCATTTGATTTTGATTCACGAAATCTCACTCCACTGCTACTGCAAGGCGCTCTTCAACACCTCAATGTCATCGCACACTTCTTCCCACCGAGGCAACACTTCCGGCATCTCTTCGGGACCAAACTCTGGGTAGTTGACCTCAATGGTCTTGACTAACAGCCTGTACCACAGCTTGTAGGCCGGCCCTCCGAAATGAAGCCCGTCAGGCAGGTATTCCTGGACTGTTCTGTTGATCTTCACATCCGTCACCTCACTTGAGCCATAGACAGGACCCTCTGTCCAGCCGAGCTCTTTCAGCATTTCAGTCCACAGGTCCACAAACGGCACATTAGTCTCCTCCGCCACCTTTTTGGCCGTCAGACTATACTCTCGGTTCCTTCCACTGGACCTGGGGTTTGGATCAGAGTCCCAGTGATGCTCACTGTGTGGAGCACATCCAACAACAATCACTTTGATGTTGTGCTGTTTGGCGACAGTGATTAACCACTTCAAGTTATCAGCGTAACGTCTAAGAGGAACATGTTGCTTATGGCCTGGCTCACAGCTGTCGTTTGAGCCAAAGAATATAGTCATAAGTTTGACCTTTCCAGGATCAGCATTTTCGGCTTCTAGAATGTGTGGAAGTATAAGTTTGGCATGGTCAGTGTTGTAACCACTGAAGCCTCGCTGGACTATATCGAGCTTTCGTTGATAGTCTTGTTAGTTCAGCCAATTGCCATCAGGACTCCACGGCACTCACCACTTTGGAGTGCTGCGAATAGTGAGAACCCTGTATGCTGGTCAGCGGACCACTGCGTAATTGAGTCTCCGAAAAGCACAAACTTATGTAGTACTAACGACATTTCTAGTGTTGTATGGTACACCCGACCGAGACCCCTTCAAACCTTATCGCACGTGACGTCATCACGTGAGCCACAACCAATTCAATTCAGCCACATGTAAAATCGTGACTACGGTTCAAACAAAATGTGGTTGACAGATCTCCAGAGTGGGTACGATTGGCGTGGTGCCTATCTAACATAGAAATCGGGGTCGGTTTCACCGCCGCCGGTGTGTTCTTTTTTGGCTTGGGAATCATGATGTTTTTTGATTCCGCTCTCTTGGCGTTTGGCAATATCCTGTTTATTGCCGGTCTGACCCTGATCATTGGCATGCAAAAGACCTTTTTGTTCTTTGCGCGGCCCCAGAAGGCCAAGGGGTCTATTTGCTTTGTGGTGGGTGTGGTCCTGATTCTCATGAAGAGGTCCTTTGTGGGCTTCGCTATCGAGTGTTTTGGAATTTTGGCGCTGTTTGGCGACTTTTTCGGTGTCATCATCAGCTTCTTGAGGTCTTTGCCTGTTATTGGTACGGTGTTGAACAATCCACGGGTTGCCCCAGTGGTGGATCGACTGGCGGGTACCCGAATTTTGCCAATCTAAGCATACTCGAAGCGACTGAGTATGCATTGGATATGCTTGTTTGGCGGCCTAGTGATATGTGATGCGGTTCAATGTTCGGGCTGATGGTCCAACCGTGCCTCATAGTCGAGATGAAAAGGATCACAGATCTACGATAGATTAGATATTTATTAATGTGCTACGACATAACGGTCATCGTCAGCATTGAGGCTGAACAGGAGAGATTGCGAGATTGCCGACCGTAACTTTAGCGAAATGCGATGAACAATTTTCAGGCCGAAGAAACTATACAACAGACAAATGACACTTTGAATAGTAAATATATTGCCACTGGTAGCCAACCTGCGGGCTGACTGCTCGCGTCAAATGTACATGCTATGGTCCTAGATCACATCTAGATTGGTATCCAAGAATTGGCTTAGTAGCCAACACCGATGAGGTAATCGCCCATCTTTTCAACGACGGTAGTGGCCTCTCCAGCCTGGACTGGGGCCTTGTAGTGGGCAATAATGACAGCCTGGGTAGTTCGAACGGCAATGATACCGGTCTCTCCCTGCTTTCCGTAGACAGATCGAGCATCCGCCCTGATGGTGAAGTACTTGGCGCCCTGGATGTGCAGACCGTTAGCCTGGATCTGTTCTGGCTGGTCGAAGCCCTTGACGAGCTCGGCCACTTCGGCGGCAGAGATGTTGAAGCCGGCAGACTTGGCCCACTCGGAGTCACCTGCCTTGGAGTACAAGGCGGCCTGGTCGACCTTCTGGGAGGCGATGAGGTTATCGACGTATCCTGGGTTAGTAATCGAGCAATGAGTTGATCTTCCTACCAATTTTGGCAAAGAAATACAGTCAAGCGAACTGTTACCAATTGATTGTTTTTGTGATTTGTGCTTCGTTGTGACCAGATCACTCACCTTGCCACGACATTGTGTGTAGAACGAGAGAGAAACAATTTAGGGGGAAGCAATTGGGTAGTGTTTGGTTGCCCACCACAACACACAATGCTTGAACGACACAAGGGCTTTGGCTTTCTTTACGAGTTTGATGAAGATTTTGCTGTATGAAGGTTAAAAGAGGACGTTCTGGCGATTTTCTGTATTTACAGTTTGAAATTGAGACCCCGAGAGCCAAGTTGAGCCGAGATGGCCCGACGCCCGAGCCCGAGTAGGCGTCAGACAGGGTTCGACCCTGATCCAGGTGGCTTTGTTGGGTATTGCCTCGGAGAGAAGACGTTCACGATGACAGGCACAGGAGTCTCAATTACCCCTGAGCGGAGACATTGTGTAGATATAACCGATTGTTAGTTAGCATTAGTGTGAGTACCACTGAGGCGTCGAGCCAGTGGCATACATATGACGCTGGGTTTTGAAGATAGCAGCCCACGTCCTTATATGACAGCATAAGTGAAGGCCACCTGAATGTGTCGTGGTTGCCTGATAGATGTGGCAACTCCGATATGTGCACACCTGCCATTTGTCATAGTGTTAAATTGGCCTCAAGTTCAGTGTATAAGTCAATTGAGCTATGATTAGCTATGGATAGCAATACTGTCCATATGATCACCACTGTGTAGGCCACAGTGGTGGGGATGCAGGGAAAACCTGGAGTTTATATAATTTTCAGAGTGGGGAAACAAGTGAATGGTTTGCGGCCATGTCGTAATAACCGTTGAACCCTTTTGGCCTGAGACCATCGCGCCGATCACACCAGTGAATTAGCCTGTGCTCTCTTAACCACAAGGTTTGTCAGGCGCCGATAGCCGTCCGGCCGATTACCGCCTGGTTGTCTATTCACACGGCCATTTCAATCGACTGGCCGGCAGACGCTACATGGTCTCCCATTCCTCATATGGGTCATGGGATCTAAGATTGATACAAGTTGTGTTATGACCGCCTACCTCATCGAGTACGGCGAGCACTCCGTTCACATTCGGACTCCGCGCTCTTCATACCTGCACCTGTTATTCTAGAATCTTGGCTAATAAGTTTTATACCGTTGATCATTCAGTGTCCATTGGCGCCACATGGCCCCAATACAATTTACGCATGCCATCACGCATCCCACGGCCAATAACCCATCTGGTCTTTCAACCGCACTCAATCGCTATCCAAGCTCTATAATACTTCCAACCCTGCACAGAATCGGCCCCACCGCACATCAAGATAAGATCTATACCCACTATTTGACCTGTCGCGCAATTGCGCAACGCCTGCCATATCGGGCAGCCAGGCAAAGACTCCGTTTCAAACTCCGCGCGAGTCACGTGCGTCTGAACGTACTCTGTCCAATCTGTCCAACGCTGTTAGGCGATGTTAAATTTTATCTCACATGTTTTGCCCACCTATGCGCACGTAAAACATTTGGTGTGAGCTGCCCCTGAGCATGTGAACTGACATGCGCGCGACAGCCCCTGATCTTCAACCTCTATTATCTAAGCTCTTCACTGGCATCTACAATGCACATAATACACCTTGCCGCTGACACTCTCCAGCTCCGCATGTCATGTGTACTGTAGTTCCTAGCCCGACGCGCGGCGCTGCAGGTCTTACTCCATACCCGCGCCAGATGTATGCAGAAACCCAGGCGCTGTAATCCCATTAAAGTCTATGTTAAGTCCTATAGACGTTATATAATCCTATCCCATAACCTAAACCTTTACTCAAACTCGCCACTCGTTGCACGCTACTCATAGTGGCTGTTCTGCGAGTCCACTTAGGTGCCTTTCCGCCTACGTCGAATTTATCCATATGTCCCCATATGTGCGCTCGAGCTTACAGGCGCCAGGGTTAGGGTCGCAGCCGACCTCCTTTTTTCAATATCGTGAGCTCCTACCGACCGATAATACACTCATGTCAAACATGGAGGAGATTATTGAAGAGTCGTATTTCGGCAACGCGATATATCCCGCTCCGTCGGAGAGCCCCGACCCGCCGCAGATGTCCGAGGGCCGCCACGTTGAATATGTCCTTACCGCGGACTTTGACATTGACGAGGGTCCAACCATGACCTACCAGTACCCAGCACCCATCCAGGGCGACAGGGCCATCATGGCCGAGCTCATGTTGCCAGATCAGACACACACGCGTGGTGAGGACTGGACCATGTTCTTTCTGTACTCGCGGAAGGGCCAGTCCAACCTGGAGTACAACATTACTGATGAGGAGGAGAAGCAGCGGGCCAAGAAGTATTATGTGCTCAACCTGGTCAACACCAAGTATGTGGAGACTGTGAAGCGAGGTGCGCTAGTCAAGGCTATTTGTATCATCACACCGCACCCTTTCTTTCACGTTTTCAAGCCGCTCTTGATTCTGGCCCTGGACGGCTACTTCAAGGCCCCATCAATCACCTATCTCCAGACCCTCTACAATGCAATCAACTCTATAGACATGGCCCTGATGCCGCGGCTCACTGCGTCCGAGCGGCTGGTCCTAGCGTCGAGCGAAAACACCAGTTTGTTCAGCGAGCGATTCGAAGAAGCTCTTTCTCCTCGAGACTCACACCCTGCTGCTAGCCCGCTGACCGACGGTAAGACTGGCGAGCCAAAGTACTACATTGACTTGAAGAACCAGGGCGTCGTGTCCCGAATCGCACGCGATACGCATTTTTTCGACACAAAAGTCGACTTCAACGGTATGAAGATCCCAATCAAGATCCCAATGGATACCTTTCCAGAGTCTGTCGGTGAGTTTAGTCTCACTAAGCTTATTACCACGCTGACGTCTATCAATCAGCCGTTCCAGACTCTGCACCCACAGCTGACCATCTACGGACCACACACACCACCGCTCATTGTCCTGCTGAACGCGCTGCTCACCCAGAAACGAATTCTCTTTGTGGGTGTCAACGGGCTCTCGTGCAACGTTGCCGACCACGTTCTGGCCGCTTGTTCTCTGGTCTCTGGAGGAATCCTGCGCTCCTTCACCACCCACGCGTTCCCTTATACCGACCTGTCCAAGGTCGACGACCTGCTCTCCACACCGGGATACATTGCTGGTATCAAGAACCCTGCGTTTGAGCGACACGTGACATGGTGGGATGTGATTGTTGACACGGAGAATCCTGCCATCAAGATTTCTCCAGAAATCGGCTACTCGGCCAAGAATGCCACCAGCAGCGGCATTGCTCCTAGTATTTCCATTTCCAACAGCTCCAGCGGCAACTCCATCACTCACAGCGTATCTGGCGGCTCGCACTACGCACCAATCAACCCAGACGATGTCAAGTTTGTGGACGAGCTCAAGCGAATGATCTCCAACCACTACGGTGAGACCTCCATCAGAACTCACTGCCGACAGTACATTAACCGGTTCGTGCGAATCGCCGTCAACTACGAGGAGCACAGATACGGCTCCACTTCGCTGTGGCCAGCAACCAGCGATTCAAACTACAACGTTATCCCAGGCTATGGATACACCTGGGCTACTGACACACAGAAACTCACAGATTTCAACACCTATGCTCCGGTCATTGAAGGCTGGCGACAGGCCCGAAGCTACAAGTATTACGTCAACGACCAGAAGAGGGCGTGGGAGAAGCCACCAAAGTACGTGGTTGACTACGAATACCACCTCGACAGACTGAGACTGCAGCGACTGACGTACGAAGAGTCGGCCTTCATCTTCTCCACACTCTACCACCACACACGAGACTACGACGACGTCAACAGACTGCTGTCGGCGTCGTCACTGGGTAACATGTTTTACCTGTCGCTAGGTCTGTTCCATCGGGACTCATCCGTGCGATCAATGACTGTCCTGCTGGTCCAGAGAATAGAAAACCACCCGGCCGGTAAAGTCTTTTACAAGAATATGAGCCAGTTCCAGAAGCTCGCCTATAGACGGTTGCAAACTGAGCTGGCGCAAAAGAATGGCCTGCACGACCCGCTGCGGGAGTCCCTGGCTCCTCAGCCAAATACCCCTTCTCCGGTCATCAGCGAAGGCTTCAAGGCCGGAAACGGGCTTCCTTTCTAGTTCTTTCTAGTCGGCTCCTAGGGGCGTGTTATGCGGTATGACGGTGTTATGACAGTCTTGTAATTTAATGACGATTTTTTTTCGAGTAATTCTAGATTCCAGTCTACAGCCGGCATCTGCACGGCTCACGGTGTCTACCCATCAGAAGACCATGTTCTACCCGGCTAGTCACCAAGCACGATTGAATTGAACTTGAAGTAGGGGGCATGGTGATTAGTAGGATTTCGCTACGAAACTTGGTGGAGATCGTGTATAGCAGGCGACAGTATATCGCTGAGCTGCTGGCGAAGTTGGTCTGCCCTAGCCGAATTGTATCTATTCCCATCACAACGGACTACGAGCTCATCTGACCACTAGCTGGAAGCTGGAACTCGGACGAACAGTCAAGCGCCTACTGACCTTGTACAGTCCAGCAAGACGACGTCCCTGACCTGACACGCTATTTCGAAATTCATCTAAAGGCGCTGACCGGCGCCATTTCGCGACTTATAAACTACAGACCCACCACAGGCGACGAGAAGATTTCGAGCATTTAGGCAAACATCGAACATGAATAAATGTCATTGGCTATAAGTTAGACCAGTGCTGTAGATAACTGCCATTGGCAAATGATTGACCATGTAGTTGAGGTGAGTGCATGTAAGGCTGTCAGCCTTGTTGACGTCCTAGGAGACGCGCACACACACAGTCGCTCGCTAGTCCTGATGGCAGACACAGAACCTCTCCTGAGACCGGAGGGAGAGCCTAGCCAGGATGTTGACAAGGATGACAATGAACAGACTCCGTGGTACCTCAAGACCGAGACAATTATAATAGTCGCGGTCCTCGAGCGCGTGGTGATATTCTTCTGGGGTCTCTACCAGGATGCGACCATGGAGCTTCGATTCACGGACATTGACTACTTTGTCTTTACCGACGCTTCACGATTCGTTGCTCATGGGGGCAGCCCGTACGACCGAGAAACCTATAGATACACACCGCTGCTGGCGTGGCTGCTGGTGCCCACAGAGACGTGGTTCTTCTCGTTCGGAAAAGTCCTGTTCGCGATAGGAGACATTATTGCGGGATATCTGATTCTGCTACTACTGCGAGCCAGGAACGTGCCGGAGAGGAAAGCCTCGATATACGCCTCAGTGTGGCTGCTCAATCCCATGGTGAGCACCATCTCGACCAGAGGCTCCTCGGAGGGACTGATTGGCGCGATGGTGATCTCCTTTGTGTGGGCTGTCCACAGCGGCAAGATTGCGCTGGGTGGCCTCCTAGCTGGTTTGGCTGTGCACACCAAGATTTACCCTATAATCTACGTCCCCACGGTGCTGTGGGCGCTAGACAAGAGCAGGCCCACAATTTTCGGAAAGTTTCTGAACCGCGACCGGCTGGTTTTTGCATTCACCAGCGCAATCTCGTTCCTGGGCCTGACAGGTGTGATGTACGCCGTGTACGGGTATCCGTTCTTGCTGCACACATATCTCCACCACCTGTCACGAATCGACCACAGACACAACTTCTCGCCATACAGCACGCTGCTGTACATGAGCTCGTCGCCAGTGGTGGAGGAGAGCTCGCTCAAACCCTCAGCATGGGCTTTTGTCCCGCAGTTGGCCCTTTCCGGGATCATTCTGCCGCTGGCTTTTGCTAAGCGTGACATGCTCAAGACCATGTTTGTCCAGACGGTGTGCTTTGTGACGTTCAACAAGGTGTGCACGTCGCAGTACTTCATGTGGTACATGGTGCTGCTGCCATTCTACCACCCAAAGCGTGACTTTAACTTCACCATTGGCCAGACCACAAAGATTGTGAGCGCGATAGTCCTGTGGGTGGCCGCACAGGCCCTGTGGATACGGCAGGGATATCTGCTAGAGTTTCTGGGCATCTCAACGTTCTATCCGGGACTGTTCGTGGCCACGATACTCTTTTTTATTGTCAACTGCTGGGGGCTGGGCATGTTTATAAATAATCTGTAGCGGAACGCGAGCGGATAACTCCTCCTCTACTCGAAACATAAATTACCTGTCTAGTATACGTGGGATTGACCTTTGCGATTACTTCCTCAGGTTTCTCAGCAGAGCCAGCAGGACAATAGCAACACTCAGCAGCTGCTCCTTGAAGAAGAAGAGGAAGGCAGAAGTCAAAGCTGACTGCAGAACCTTGGTGTTGATACCGTTGTACAGGCCAGTAACACCATCCTTGGCGATGATGTTTTGGATGCCCGTGATCAGGGTGGACTTTTCGCCCTCTGGCTTGTCCTTCTGGCTCAATTGCAGTCGCGACTTGAGCGTGATGTAGGGGTAGGTGACAGAGGTGGCAATGATCTTGCCAATGGCGCCCAAAACGAAGGCATCCCAGGCAGTGAGCTTTCTTCGTCGCTCCACAGCGTTCTTGAGCTGCTCAAAGATGGTGTACTGAAGAATTGGGTTGATCACCAACACCAATGCTGGTCCGATACCGCTAAACAGGCCCTGGACACCTTCTTCCTTAAGCAACTTTCGCAGAGCACCAAGGGTAGTTTGGCTCTTGCCGCCGTCCTTGACGGTCAATCGAGTGTTGATGACCCAAATAGGGTTGGTGATGAAGACAGTGGCAGAGCCGGCAATGGCACCGGCAGCCATAGTCTGGGCAGTGGTGAGCTGCTTTCCCTTGGGGAACACATTCTTGGTACCCTCATAGAAGTAGTAGTAGACAAAGTTGGTGACAGAGATACCAAACAAGGCGCTCTCGAGACCAGAGTACAAGCCGCTAACACCCTCTCGCTGGATAATAAGCTTAGCGGCCTCAATGGCAGAAATCTTCTTCTTCTCATCCTTAGCTTCTGCCTTGGATCGAGAACTCTCAGTCTGAGCTCGCGTAGACAATGTGATTAGAGGGTACGTCACGACGGTCGAGAGAATACCGCCACCGGCGCCGGCAAGAGCGTGAGCAACTGGATCGTCCATATTATGAGCTGTTGATATTCGAGTGTAGGCTGTGTGTAGTAGTCAAGAGTGATCGAGACAAGGAATATGAAATTTGTTATCGCCGAACCGAGGCACCCCACAATGTGCCCTAACCCGAGTCACGAGACTGGTACCGAGCTTGTGATAAAGCAAGCGCGCAGGGCGTACGGTAATTCTTCGGACCGCCATCAGCGCTAGCAACACAGCAATAATTTAGCAATCAGCGGAATGCGTCTAGGAATTGGTTTCGATATAGCCTAGGATTGTTGTAATCGTAGAGATGCTGTTGGACCTCTGCTCTACTTGTGTACTCCGCGACGGCCCGAACCGGCCGCATTATCGGCTCGGCATCGGCAGGCGGCTGTCAATAGACCGTTATGCAGGAGGCCTGATTTGGTTTCATAAACATTGGAACACCGAAGATGGCAGATTTGGCGTAATTTGGAGCACTGAAATGCGATGTGGCGCTTCTAGTTCCGGTTTGCTAGTGTCCTTCGCGTGACTCGTAACAATCATCTGTGTCTAAATGTCAGGTTTACCAGGACTGCATTCTCGTAGGAATATCCACGCTGCACACTTGTTCTATTAGACTTTCTCTCCTAGCATCAGAATCATGTTCTAGTTACCCGGCCTCAACTCCATCTCCCAATGTGCCCTAACCCTGACTACTTCAACATCATGATTTCCATCTCCATGGCAGATACAACTAACGCTGGCTCCTTGCGTAACTAGAACTCGTGAGAGGAAGCAAAAAGATGCGTCAGCCCGGAGTCGAACCGGGGGCTCGTCGATGGCAACGACGAATTTTACCGCTAAACCACTGACGCGCGGGGAGAAGCCGATGTCGACAGGACTCGAACCTGCAACCTTCGGAAGGATTCATTACCGGGTTGAGACCCGGTGAATTTCGATTTGAACCGAAATCCGATGCGCTCACCATTGCGCCACGACACCAGTTGGAAATGAGTGCAATGGGGGCTATTAGAGTGTAGGACGGAATTTTTACGGCAAAAACCGGTCAAAAATCGGTAAAAATCGCTGAATATGAATAGAGTAACCCTTGTTTGATACCAGTAAACGTCTAAAAGTGATTTGGGAGGTATAGGATTAAGTCAAGTTTTCAGACGAAGGTCGGCCGCGGGGTATATGACTGTCAATACTAAAGAATTCATGAGTTACCCCCTGGCTGGAAACTGCTCCCTGTACCTGTTTCTAATTATTGGCGTCGCGTTCCGGGGACGAACAAGGTTACTCGGTCTTTCCGCTTTCCCCAGCTAAAATTCTTTGGATCGTCATGGTTTCTTCGTTAATTTCCGGTGATGAGATTGGACCAGGAATTAAATAGCCGATCCGCAGGCACATGAAGAGAACTCTGGGAAGTCGCGCCTATTCTTGGAATCGAACGTCACAGATATACTAGTCTATGGCTGATAGTTGTCTGCATGTTGACTTTCGCCGGTATTGTCTACGGAGAAGGAAGAGGAGAACTCGATCGGTGTTGACTGTAATGAGACATACTCATGCAGTGACGTGCGAATACATCTTTCTGGCCCGCTCGACTGTGTTCTTACAAATTAACCTGGGGCCAGCTCTTTTTGGCTCGGGAAATAGTTGACTCCAGGCTATCCTTCTTCGCCACCCAAGAAGGCTCGTGTGGTACGAGCAGGTATGGGAGAACCAGCTGCTGTTTGATCCATCGCCGTTGGACTAGTTCATTGCCGTCGTGCGCATCGTATACATTCCAGTTATCAGCGACACTGTGTTTCGCCATGCGCCAATCTCCTGGGAATGGGAGTAAGCTTTTCCGGCCTGATTGTGTATGTCGTGGGGTGCGAGCTCTAATTACTTCTGGGCCAAGAGGGCGCTCTTCAGGCACGCGAGAAAGCCACCGAGGTCGAACGAGGTATTTCTGAAAAGTCCGCTGTGCTATCTCGCGGGAGACCTCGTTTGCCTGAGACAGCGCCTATCTGACCGATACGCAAATTCTCGCGATGATCTCGAAATTTTCAGGGTTCGGAGCAAGCGTATGTTTCGGGATGGGTGCATATTAAGAGGTTCAAGAACTATTCAATTGACTATCTCTACTGAACTTTAACAGCTATGTATTCATCAATGCAGCATATTGGCTACTTCTGAATGCAAAGTTTCAACAATGTGTCTGCTCTGACCATTCCAGTCAGTATCGAACGCGATATCTTGGCCGTTTGCCCTCACGTTTATAGCAGCGTTATGTCATCGGCCATCGGATTGACGTCATAGACCGAGCTCCAGAATCTCGATCGAGGAATGTATTAGAATACGAGTTCGGATAGATAACGCGACGCAGGGACTCGCTTGCATATGCATCACATTAATTTTATGTATTCGCGCTGCTTGACGCGAAAACGTTCACAGCTAGCTACATATGAGCAACGCTGCCTGTGTTCTTTAACTGTGGTGGACCCCCACCGGAAGAGCCCATTTTTTCGATCAGCCATTGAATCGGATCATCAGGCGGAATTCTTCCGGCGATCAGGACGCGCGCGTTTTTTCCGGCGCCCAGATAGTACTTATAGCTATAGCAATATAAAAGGCAGTGTTATCCCATTAGAGTATACTAAATTCGCTCGCCCCTCACACCATGCAGTTCTCACTTATCCTCTCTTTCGCCTGTCTCGGTGCCGCCGTGCCGGTATTCCACAACAACACTGAAACCATGTTCAACAACGTCACGCTTAACGCTGCCGTGAACACGACGTCTGTTAACACCATCAACGGAACCACCGTGTTCTTCGCCAACAGCACCTCCGTCGAGAAGACTGCCGAGCCATCCGTGAATGGAACTGTTGTTCACGCCGTCATCACCAACGCCACAGTGAACTCCACCACTATCAACGCTCACGCCAAGGAAGTCGCGCATGTCCACACTACTAATTTGGACACTCAAAAAACCAACATGCTTTGCTACCTTCCTATTATTGATTTTTTCATCGACTGCTCCTGATTAAATTAACGCACACCCTAATACCAACGCCCGGGATAAAAGTTTAGTCTATACTTAGTTTGTTTAAAATCAATTTGTTTTTCTGACGTTTAAACCAACTCAATGTAGTCATGAAGTCAAAACGCAATGGACTTCCCATGGGATTGCTCGTTTTGAGCTCGCGATGACTGTAAATATTTTCCCAAAATTCTCCTACAAATTAATATATGTCTACATTACATCAGCATCCACCAGCCTGATCCAATCAGAATACCCAAAACCAGAACGGTGATGACACCAGCACCGGCCTTGTCCTTGGTGGTGATTGTCAGAGCATTCGGCAGCAGCGAACTACTCGTCGAGTTGGTACCAGCGTCGCCGGAACCAGTAGATGAACCACCGGTGTTTGACGTCAGAGGAGCGGGCATATCGTTAATAAGCAGCTGGTTGAAGATTCCGACAGCGCTGATCTGCTCACCGAGTCCATAGACACCGTCCCAGGAGCCCGTGAGCCAACTTAGGCCGCAAGTGTGGCCATCCGAACCCCCTGAGCAGGACGTGGCGGCAGCCTTTGCAGAGGCTTGAATATATGGCTCGATCTCGCTAGCCATAGATGGAGCCATGAGCATGGCGTGGCCAAGGAAAGTAGAGAAAATACCCTTGAAGCACCGCTGGTCAGTGTCACAAGTGTTGGAAGGCTGGCACGCAGCCTCGTACATAATGTTGTTTGAGAAAAACACCTTGCCTCTGCTCCACACCTGTCCAGCTCGCGTCAGCCACTTCTGATCATTAGTGTGGTTGTAAAGATAGGCAGAGCCGGAAATAAACAAACCTGAGTTGTACGAGTACTCATACTTCTTAATGTCAGTGCAGTTGTCAGCCATATCGGCACCATCGTAGACGGCGAGGACACCACTTCCATCGGTGCTCACGTCCGAGACGAAGCCAACAGTGGTGATCCAATCCCAGATCTTCTCGCACCAGTCGATGTAGGTTGTGTTGCCAGTGTATCGAGCCAGTCGCGCACCAATGTTGAACATACATCCGTTGGCGACGGAGTTCTTGTAGTTGTAACCGGTGTTCCATGTGTAGATCTGCCATCGGAGACCACCGCCACAGTGCTGGTCTTCCCAACGAGAGGCCATTGTGTTAAACACAGCCTGGGCCAGGTACAACCAGCCAGGCTCGCCAGAGCCTGGGTTGGAAAAGTTCTTTTCAGCAGCAGAGATAGCCAACACTCCCCAGAATCCCTGGTCATCGTTGCCCTCAGTGGTGGTCTGGTTTGCAGGCATATAGTCCCAGTCCTTTCCGACCTGGAACAGCATTGAGGACTTGAGCAGGTCGTCATAGGTGTGGTTCTGTGTGAAGTAGTTGTAGTCGAGCAATGCGTTCCACGCCACTCCAGCTTCCCACCAGTAGTACGGAGTCACAAACATACCGGGGGTCTGGCCAGTGTTGTTTCCTTGGTAGTAGTCCATCATACCCTGGATAACCAGGTTTAGCGCACTGGTGATTGAGGCCTTGTCAGTTATGTCTAGCGTAATGGCGTAGGTCGGCACCGCCAGACAGGCCAACAACAGGGACAGGTACTTCATCGTGATAAGTTTATTCAGAGGTTCTTAGTGTCTTTGGCGTAGTCCTAGCACTTGGTGGTAATGAGCCTGCTTGCCGTATGTGGTCCTAGGCAGCCTCAGCTGTGTATAAATAAAGCACTGCCCCGTGTACTCAGTACTAAAAGAGTGAATAAATAATTCTTCGCTTCAGGGTTCACGCCGAGAGAGCCAAGGAAGCCAAGAGGTTGGGGAAGATGGAAGGGTGTGTGCGTGGGAGCTATTTTTGTCTGGCCCCTTAGGCGCGCGTTTCGGATGCATGAAGCGCAGCAGCCTAATGTTACCCGAACGAGTATGACCCAGATCCTGCAAATACGACAAAATCTACACTAAAAAGTGAATCCAGCTAGAATGTCTATTGACTGTACCTGAATACACACCGCTATCTACAGTATCAGCGTACATTACAGACCGCAAGTTTCGGACTGCTATTGTGGGACAGTGGACCGGGCAGTGCATAAGCCACAGGGCCAGTGGTCGCATAAGCTCGTTTAATTAAACCGGTTCTGTTTTATATTACAACGTTTAAATTGTAACGGTTTAAGTCTCAGTTGACTTGTCATGTGCGGCGAAAAGCTTGGCCGGTGACAGTCACGTGTTTGGGCATGAGACCAGCATATGAGCATGAAATATCATTCCAGCGTAGATAAGCTCGTTTCTATTTTTGCTCCAACCCGTGCAGCCAAAGCACCGGCCGGCTGGAAAATGTAAGAAAGCAGCGACCGGATTGATGTTCTCTTTGGGAGCTAGGGTTAGGAGGGCGCCAGAGCATTGCAAACGCGTTAGATCCCTTGGCTACCTGCGGGTTAGGGCCTAGAGTGCTTGAGAATCATATCGACTTTACGTTAAGAAGGGCGAACGAACAACGTCAACATTCAATGACAGGGGTAGGGAGCGGAGAGAGAGTGCAAGAGCTCACTCCTGTTATCTGTAGGTATTGGCTCTAGTTCAAAATATGCAACTTGAGTCGTTAGAGGTCGCCTTCAGTTTCTACTTTTGAGGACATCTGTTTCCCTACATCTAATGCCACTCGCAATCTATTCCTCCTAGGCACATTCAATATCTTTAAGAACGATGGCACTGCTCCGTATATGGTGGACAGATAAGGTGGTGTGGCTCGCCAGAGTTTGGACTCGTGAGGCAGCATCCAGCCTTAACGTGACGCAAAGCATTGATACCGTAAAGGGATAGCCCTGGTGAATTGTCATTAAACGCACATGGCCTAAAACCACACCACTTCTTTCTGGAAAGTCGAAAAGATGCGAACCTAGGCTCGCGGCTCCCGAGTATATATAGGTGAGACCAATTAAACTTTAGGGCGAATCACTAATTTGATAATACAATGCAGGGACCGCCCGAATTCGCATTGCTAACATCATGGAAGTAGAATCGGGCCTTGGAGAGGAGATGGACCTTATCGAGGATGCGATGCCAGAGGAGCCGATAGTGGACTTTCTGATGCAACAGATTCCCGAAAAGCCAACAGAGCTTTTCAGCAAGCAGATTACTCTGAAACACTATCACGGTGCGTGGTTTCTGGATGCCCTGGTAGCTGTCTACGTAACCTGGTGGATCCCAAGCAAACTACTTCCGGTAGTCAGATGGCACCTAAACACCGGCGACAGAATCACAGATAGGGACAGGAAGGCTGTTCTAGCCAGAAACATCTTTGGCCTTGGGGGAATCATGTGCTTGTGCCTCTTTCTCGCCAGGACCAGCGGTGCGGTCAGTTCCTGTTCAGGAACGCTGAACCTTGTCTGTGGACTGGCGCTGGTAAGCACTGTGGCTATTGATCGCGTTTTCCTCAGGCCGGCTACCAGGGAGATGAACTTTGGGCCAGCGTGTCACGACAGGAAGCTGAAGGAAGCCTGAGCCACGAGCGCGGCGAAGTAATGGTTCAACCGCGTCGGTTTGCTGCTCCAGAGACTTGCCCCTTGGGCTGCTTATATCGTCGTTGTTACATGAACGTACTCGTCATTCGATCAACACAGACAAAAGCCAGCCTAGGCAAACTAGCATCTGTAGGATTTCTCGCTCAGGGTCTGAAACCAGCGCGCCTCGCTCACTTATAGCTGCACATGTGCACTCGTCTCAGAAACTCACCAACAATTAGACTGAACATGCCAACGATGCCAGACAGATACACAATGTGTTGACGGAAGTCTGGCCCCTATCCTCTCAGGCACACCCAGCTCCTAATCGGCTCTGTGCCCGCATGCCAAGCTCTGCCGCTACGGTCGTATTCCTCGGCTCCTGCCCCTGACATGAAGTAGCTAAACTATAGTACCAGGGCAGCGAAACTACGGACTATGAGCCGTCGGCCACGCGATAATTATGTCACAGCGCAGTATTCGCACCCCAGACCAGATGAAACCCCAGGGTTTCTCGGATAAGTAAGCTAGCTATAGCGCGCATACTGTATGTGTAATATACGCGCATTTAACGGCATCACCAGGTAACATGTTGAGGTTATTACACTATGCGGCATTACCGGATGTAAGGGGTCACAACGTTTAGCATTTAGCAGCCACTGAACAGCCCGCGCATCTTACCATCTCCGCCGAAATGACCCACCTCATCTCTCGTCAGCTTCGGCTCTCCGCTTATTATGATAATCTGTCAGCCCAAAACCGCGATGCAACACGTTCTCATGCTAAAACGGCGCGTTTCAGCTGTGCGGCTCAGGAACCGTTGCGCGCCAGGCACAGGAAATAGCGCGCACAAAACGGTGAGTGGCAGCCGACACCAAGTGTTGACTGATACCGGACACCAGGTAATACCGGAAGCCCACCTACACCGGATGTCACATACAGGACGCTGACCGTGCTGACACGCATCTTGATTGTAACGGTTATAGCCCAAAATGCCTGTAACACACTTGCATACATACAGCTGCGGGCCTATGCGGGCCCCCCCTAACCGAGCCAGACTATAAAACACTGGCAAAAGCCAAGTACCGCCAAGTCACAACCGGCTGGTACTGGTTGACAACATTCATTAACACAAGACTCTCATTATGAAGTATTCCATTCTCGCCGCCATTGCTGCGGCTGTCCACGCTGCTCCCATCAAACGATCCGTTGAGGGAGTCGTGGCTATTCCGGTCACCCACCGGGAGTTTGCACCCGGCACCAAGGCCAAGCGAGGGACGTTCCTCGAGCCGCTCGAGAACCAGGTCTTTGGCTATGTGGCTACCCTTCAGATTGGCACACCCGCGCAGAGCGTGGAGACCATGATTGACACGGGTTCCAGTGACTTGTGGGTATATTCCAAGGGCGCTGCTGTGGCTGCTGGAGCTTCCTTTGATACCGGATCTTCTTCTTCCTTCAAGCTGCTGAACCACGACTTTTCGATTCAGTACGTTTCCGGCTCGGCGTCTGGTGATTTCGTCACCGACTCGCTCACCTTTGGTTCGGGTGTGGTTTCCAGCCAGCAATTCGCGACTGTGGCCACAGCCCAGCAGACGAGCCCCGAGGGCATTTTTGGCGTTGGCTTGTTGGCCTCAGAAAGTACTCAGCAGCAGTACGTTAATGTGCCTGAGAACCTGTTCAAGCAGGGAATTACCAACAGGAACGCCTACTCGCTATTCCTCGATGACGTCAGCGCCAAATCGGGCTCCGTCCTTTTCGGCGGTGTCGACTCATCCAAGTACACTGGACAACTCTACACTGTCCCAGTGACCAGCCCCACTTTCTTGCAGGTCGATGTCGTCCAGAACGGTGTTTCCTTCTCTGCTGTGCTCGACTCGGGTACCTCATTGATCTACCTTCCGCAGAACGTGGTGGACAACATCGGCAAGTCTGTGGGCGGCACGCTGGACCAGACTACTGGTCTGTACTTCCTGAACGCTGTTCCCAGCACTGGGGCCACTTTTGAGTTTTCTGGCGCCAAAATCACCATCCCAGCCGACCAGCTGGTTCTCCAGAGCTCACAGGTGGTCTCTGGCACCGCTCCAGCGCCGTATGTTGTTCCAATCTTCTCCAACACCCAGACCGGTGGTATCAACCTCCTGGGTGATGTTTTCCTCCGAGCCGCCTACGTCGTGTACGACTTGACCAACAAGGAGATTTCTCTGGCTCAGGCTAGCTACAACTCTGGCGACAGCAACGTCCAAGCCATTCCAAAGACTGGTGCCATCCCAGGCTCCCAGCCTGCTCCAGGTGCTGGTGCTTCTAGTGGTTCTCAGGCCCAGGCTCAGCCTTCTGCCCTGCCGTCCGCTCAACCTTCTGCCCTGCCGTCCGCTCAGCCTTCTGCCCTGCCTTCGGCTGAACCATCTGCACCCGTCCAGTCCCAGGCTCCCCAGGAGTCTCAGGTTCCTCAGGAGTCTCAGGCCCCAGTTCCATCCGCCCAGCCATCCGCCCAGCCAACTGCTCAGCCAACTGCTGTCCCAAGCGCCGTCCCAAGTGCTTCTGGCCAGGACCAGGGCTCTGATTCCGGCTCCGGCAACGCTGAGGACGATGGATCTGATGATGGATCTGACGATGGATCTGACTCTGGTGATGACTCTGACGATTCTGGCGACGACTCCGGCGACGAGACCGGGGACGATTCCGGAGACGATTCCGGAGACGATTCCTCCGATGATAACTCCTCTTCTGAAGCCTCTGACTCTTCCGACTCTGGAAACAGTGGCTCCAGCTCTGACTCCAGCTCCAGCTCCAGCTCTGGTTCCGGTTCCGGCTCTGGTTCCGGCTCTGGCAATGGAAACGGCGGCGGTCATGGTCATAACCACGGCGGCAACGGCAACGGCAACTTTTCCGGCAACAGTGATGCTGAGTCGTGGTGGGAACAGCTAAGCCAAATTCTTGGACTCGGTGCCGACAACGGCAATTAGAGTGTTTGCAGCAGGTCTGCTAGCATAGTTGTATAGTTTAGCATCGTCATTTTTCCTATTACTTTATCGCGATCGTAGATACCTTATGCGGTCTAATGCTGCGCCAAGAGTTAACCTAATTTGCAATCAGAGAGTCTGTTCCCCGCAATGGTTGGCCGAGGTAATAGTCGTTGCACGAGTGATTGACCTGGAGCCATATGATAGCTCTAATCGCACCTGAAATCTTGTAAACCGCTTCATCATGAGTTACTCCCGATGAATATCAATAGTTGATGTCGTTTAGGACCGGCAAAGTCCATACGCCAATCATGTCTCGACGTTTGTTGTAAAGACCTTTACGAGACATCATATAAGTTGGAACAGTCTGAAGCTAGGATTCATAAAGGGCGTTCTGCTACCGTTTAGCAATTGACTATTGTGACGCTCGATCAGGTGCAACTCTTATCACGCCCATCTTGCTGGTCTGATGTTTCATGAGCCCCACGGCACCACTGATACCGACCACCGCCATGGACTTTACAGAGTTCGATTCCTACGACTTTGAGCACGACGAGGGGTTTCAGAACGGCCTTAAGACGCTTCCAAGCCTGGAAGAAGAGACGGTTCTCAGAGCGAAGGCCTTCTATTTCGCAAAGGTGAAGGGCATTGAGGTTGACGTTGAGAAGTATAAAGAATGGAAAAGGCCGAGCTATGAGGAGATTATGGAATTGATTGTGTCGGGGAAACCTGTTCCGGGGATCAAAGAGATTCCAAGTACGCTTCTGGGGGAGAATGAAAGTTCACAGAGTACGGCTAGTGCGAGAAAGAAACCATGGGAGACGTGATTCGCAGAATGAATGCTTACGGGACAGAGATCAGAATAGAGGTCAGCATCTAAAGACTTGAGCCAGAGACAATCAGCGCGGTCTCGTGGACGGTACAGTAAGGCTAGTCATGTTTTTGGCAAATTGACTAAAGCGCACCGGGATATAGGGATGTACAAGGGATAATGCATATTGTCTATAGTTCCCTCATACCTATGTGTTGAAGTTTGTATCGCTTCCTCGACAAGTGCAAATTCTTGATGCCGAACTTGGTCGTGTGCTGCAACTGTTCAGCGCACGATTGACTGTGCAGAGTCACAGCTATTCATAGCTAGAGACTCCTTCGGGAGGGCACTTTAGCTTTTCGGTAGCTAGTCAAGTGTCGCAGCTCCTGCACTTGGTCATCCGTCCAGCGACTAGTCATGTTGCCGAGTCAATGGTTATTCACATGCTTCCTATGGCGAAAGCTCGGGCGATACGCTAATGTAGCGATCTCATCACGAACTCAAATACCGCAAGGGCCGCTCCGTTCGCCGGAAACGACCGCAGAATAGAGGGCCCGAATCCACGAAAGTAGCCCTTGATTCCATTCCTTTGATAAACCGCCTTGCACGCGGACCACCACGTCTTATACTTTGGATTCTTCATGTCGTCGGTCATGATTTGCTGCTTCACCACATCTGACGGATACGCCACTGCCCAAAACACTGTCGCACCTAAGCCGCCGGCCCAGAAATTGATCATTGTGTCCGACATCTCTGTGTACTTTTTAAATGTCTTCGTAAACACATCATACGAACCCCACCAGAAGATGAAGTTTGTCCTGAAGATCAGCGTCGCAAACAGACCTCGGTACAAGCCGTGAAATATTCCGTTTTCTCGGATCAGAGTCGCCGCACAGTTAATTGGTCCCGTATACAGCTTCGTTTTTGCATTGTACTGAACCTGAAGCCTGGATTTTACATGCTCGAATGGAGCGGCCACAAAGGAAACTGTCCAGCCAGACATGAGAGAGGCAAGACAGACACCTTGTAAAGGCAATTCGCCATCAAAGAGGTTCTCGCGGACAATCCGCTTGTATTGGGTATAAGAACCCAGCATAACTGAGTCCATAACCATCCATCCTACCAGCGGTGGACTAGCTCCTTTGTACAGTGCTCGAGCACCCTCCTTCTGAATGGTTTTGACTACACAGTCAATTGGTCCTTTGAACTGTTCCTTCGGCGCGGTCTGGAGTCGGACCTTGATTGTGTCAAACGGATGGCCTACGGCCAATTTGGTGACACCAGAAAAGATCCCGGCAACGAAACCGAGATATCTAGGCGGATGATTGACATTTTGTGATCTATCTGGACTGGCCGGTATGGCCTGTGGTGACTCAGTGCTGGTCATCGTGAGCCGCGGGAGAAGACACAACCTTAACTGATATTTAAAGGCCGATAAGCGTCTCGCCACAAAGATCGCATTGACACCACACCTTACAAAGTCGCTGCATAGACTTCGAGGCCTCGATTCGCATACAGCCGGTAAAGTATAAGCGCCTTACCAGAAAAACGCCGACAATATTCAGACACTGCTAGTCCCTGATTCACCATAGGATCGAGGCTAAAACCCAAGCATACTATCATTGGTAATAGTTCCCTCCAGAAAGTTTTGAAGAAAACACGGATAGTTGAGGATGGAAATTGCATTATACCCAAGCGCCAGTGTTCGATCTCGCTTATCACCAGATCAGTGGCAACTAGCGGTCAGCTCATGGTCTAAACTGCTGACACATTCATGGAGCAGCGAATTGAACGTTCAGGATTTCATATCCAGTTACCTTCGTGAAGCTAGGACAAGCGAACATGACGACGAGCTCAGAAAGACGGTCTTTCAAACGATAGCGCAGAAGGGCTTAGGCGAAGCCAGCGCCGAGCTGGTTCTCGAATTCATGACTGTTTATGGGTCTAGCAACGTGCACAAGGTCCTGGAGATTGTCAAGCGAGTTGATACGCCACAGATCATTTCAAAGTTGGCGCGACTGTCTCTCGTATATGCTCAACAGAATGAAGAATGGATTCTTACTGCGATAGGAGTTGGATTTAGCGACGATAAGGTCAGATCCCAGTGGGCGACGGAATCGTGGAGAGCTGACTTGAACAAGATCACCACGCCGCTGGCTAAGAGGATTGGGGTTATTCTGGAACGGGCTGAGAGGTTCAGTGATATTAGACAAGTTCAGGATCTGTTTCCTCAACTGGAAAATGCCCAAGTTGAAAGGTTTTTGAAGGACTACGGAACTGCAGAACAGGTTATCTCCTATCTTCTCGAGAATCCACATGCTCTGGATAACCTGGAGAAAGCTCCGGTACAGACTTTCGAGCCCAAGACGGAGTACCCCAAAATGGAAGTCATTTTTGGTAAGCGAAACAAGAAAGTAGTCAAAGGAGACTTGGAAACGACTTTGCGACTACTGTACGACGCTGAGAATGAGCGAGACGACACGTACGACGAGGCCGAGTCTTTCGACGCCGAGCAGCCAGCATCTTCTAGCGCTGTTGAGAAAGTCGAACGAATATTGTGGGACGTGTATGCCAAGAATGCTAGCGCATTTGACCGGACCGCCAGAAAATCCAAAGCCAGAGCCGAGCTCAAGCGGGCCACCGAGTGGTCCGATGAGCAGATTGAAGGCTGGGCCAAAATGCTGGAGAGGAACCCGCGACGGAAGGACTTTATGGAGTCACGATTTTTGTTTCAGGGTAACCTGGGACTGGGTCCCCGTGTGCTACGTAACAGAAATGGCGAGAGCAGCGCCAGCGGTGTAGATACCGGAGTTGAAAGTGGCCCAGAAAAGAGCGAGGAGGACAAAGTAAAGGGAAAACCAGAAGCTAACGACAAGGGTAAAGGAAAAGCCAAGCCAGACGGGGAGACGAAAGAAGGCGATAAGCGAAGCCACCAGCGAAAAGAACAGAATAAGGCACGACATGGAAATCATAACCGAAAAGCAGGTCATGCAAAGAAGATGGCTAATATTGGTGTATCATAGTTTGCATTATTACATAAGCATATTGTCTATGCATCTTTTGGGTCGCCTATTTCTCTATTTCTCAATCTTTCTCTTCTTGTTTGTATCGTCATTAGCCTTTGACCGTTTCTTGTCGTCTGTGGTTTCCATCTTGTCCCAAAGGTCGTCGTCTTCCTCCTGCTCCTCCTTAGACTCTTGTTGAATGTCTTCAGTATCTAGCAACCACACTGCGCTGATCTCTGCTCCAACAAACACCTTACCGAGCTGCTCCCTAGTCACAATGTCAAACACTCGAATATACCTATCGAGGCCTCCCGTTACTAGCTTGCCATCCTTGATATGCATGTCCTGGACTGAACCTGTGGCACCCTTGAAGTTTCCGAGCACCTGTCCCTTCTTGATGTCGTAGGTAGCGGTTGTCATGTGTGTGTTTGAAAAGATAACAGTGTCGCCATCGATTGGCAATAACCGCTTGATGTGATGTGTAGACACTTTGTTGTCTGTTCGTGCTCGCTTGCCCTGTTTGATGTCATAATTTCGAATCTGCCCATATTTCGTCACCAGCGTGAACTCAGTTCTCGAGGTGAATATGATGTCTGTGGGCCAAATGGGAACCTGAAGGTCCAATTTGTCATTCTTAACGTTCTTGCCCTTCCACTCGCTCTTGACGCTTCCCTCTTGCAGGTTCACTGACAGAAATTCGAGATCCCAGTTCTGGCCTCCAATGGCAACAATTGTCTCGCACTTGGGCAGATCAATGGGCGCCAACTTGAACAATGAAAGAGAGTACTCCTTTCCTTTGGCGCTGGGGAGCGTGATCTGAGCATCCTTGGTCTCTCCATCCTTCAGATTGAGGAACACTACCTCACCGCTACCAGTGCAAGTGATTACGTGATCGTTCACAACGACCATGCCAACGATTCCCTTTGGCTTATTCGTCCACCTATGAATCAACTCCTTCTCCTGGTACAGCTCCACATCTCCATTCTTTCTGGCCACGCAAATCACCTGACCAGAGCCCAGCGAGCTCTGTGGGAGATCAATGAGCTGTAAGAGGTCGGCGCTGTTGAGTCGGCCCAGCTCGCCAAAGGTCTCGGTGGACGTCACCTGGGGCCCATCCTGTTTGGATGTGTCAGTGCCAGTAGGGAAATCCAGGACTTGTTAGTTTGTTCCAAGCAGCAGTACCTACTCTTTAAAGACCCCGAATCAACAGCTGATAGCAGAACTTTCATGTTGGAAAATTTGAGCCTCACGACGCGATAACAAAACTATCACCATCGCGACTTTTCAAACATCGGCATTTGTCCCAGCGGTAAACACGCTATTGAACGTTTTATATTACAGCTGCAAAATTTACAGACAATTCAATAATTAGTTTAGTTTAGTACGGTATATGCGCCGTGCTACTCCTCCTCAGCCTGCTCAGCCTGTTCTGCCGACACCACAGCCATGATGCCAAACTCTGTAGCGTATTTGCTCTTCCAGAACATGATCTTTCCATCAGCACCCGCTGAAGCCAAGATGGTACCAGTCAAATTCCATGACACTCGCCAAACCTCACTATGATGGTCGTCGAACTCGCTCACCAGCTCAACGGCCAGCGATTCTGGTGTATTCATGTAGGCAGGCTCTGATCGTTCACTTTTTGTCACCTTAAAAATTCTCACCAGACCGTCCTTGCATGCAGTCGCTATTAGCTGGTAACTTCGCCCCATCGATGGCGCCCACGCAACGTCTCTAATCAGACCCTTGTGTTCTGGCAATTGCTCGACTTTAACAAACTTACCAGCGTCATTCTTTTGGTAAATGAAAGCTTCTTCCAATACACAGACGGTGATGTATTCTTTGAAGAACATTGAAGGGCACCAAGACAGCGCGAAGGATGACTGTAAATGACTGGCGACTGAGGAATTCAGAATAGGTGCCTCAAATGTCGTGTTCCATTCTCTGAGTTCATTTGGATCGGCAGCCTCATGGATTCTAAACACGCCATCGGCGCCAATAGAGGCAATTTTGAGACCAAGGTGACTTGGTGCGAATTCAATGTCGTATAGTGGGCCCTTGAAGTCGGAAATCGTGCATTTTCTCATCCATCGTTTTCCAGACTGTAGAGCTTGTTGTGAGTCTTCTTCCCAAATTTTTATTGTGGCATCGTGTGAACAGGAAGCAATTATCCTGCCAAATTCGGGGCCAGCCCAGCTGAGCTTGACAACGGCGGAGTCGTGTGCTTTCCACTTGTCGTTGAGCTCATATTGACCGTTAGAATCTTTCTCAAAGACTTTTATTTGTTGGTCACTTGAGCAAGTGGCCATTCGTTGGCCGTAGAAGTCTAGGTTAGTCGGCCCACGAACCTCGAGTGTTTTCAATGATACTTAAGTATAAAGACCTTTGGGTCCGCTCAATTTGCGACTATCAACCGCCGGATCAATCCACCGAATCAAACCCACAATCTGGCGCCCAATCTCTGACAAACGCGAACTGCGATACTCAGACTCAACCATTGAGAATATTCACTCAAGCCAACCCCACACCCTCGCTCCCCTTTCGACGCCACTTACCATATTGAGTATCATGAATCAGGTCTTCGTGTTTCGCTAAGAACGGCTTCATCTCTTCGTATCGTGGTCGAGAATGGCCTATTCAAGTCGCGTAGATGCCCCAGCGCTTAGTTTCGAGGTGGGTAACAACCAGGTGAGCTTCAATACCCTTATCGCGACACGTCACTGATACAACCCACCTGACTAGAATATGCTGGTGGGAGGATTTCTCGGGGCAATTGGCCTTGCACTAATATTTCTACCCGAGGAGTCGCCATTGGTCTCCTCACTGGGTTTCGGTATCCTGGGCGCAGCAGTTTCGTTCTATATGATTCCAGCGTTGGGTCCTTCATTCATCAAAATTGGACTCAAAGGTAAAGACTTATCCAAGAAAAACCACCCAGTACTTCCAGAATGTATGGGCTCTATTCCTGTCGCGATTTACCTATTTTGCATGGTTTTCTTCATACCGTTTACTTTCTACAAGTATCTGGTTACAAACACCTCAGGGGGAGGTAACAGAGAAGAAGGTATCGAGCTCATCAACAATGGAAGAGTATTGAGTTTGTTTCCCCACAATAAGCTGGCCGAATATCTGAGTGCTCTATTGTGTCTTCAGAGTATGTTTGTCTTGGGTGTGGCCGATGACCTGTTCGATATTCGATGGCGGAACAAGTTCTTTCTGCCCGCAATTGCCGCGATTCCTCTACTGATTGTCTATTATGTGGATTTCGGCGTAACTTCAGTCATGCTGCCTCCCTTCCTGAATCTTGGTCCAACAATTGATCTCGGAAAGTGGTACTACGCCTACATGGCAGCCGTGGCTATCTTTTGTCCAAACTCCATCAACATTTACGCAGGTGTCAATGGCCTAGAGGTTGGCCAGTCTTTTGTCATTGGATCTCTGATCCTAATCAACGACATGCTCTACATTTGGAATCCTGAGCACCCAGCGGTCGAGCCACACCTGTTTTCCGCATACCTGCTGATTCCATTCCTTGGAGTCACCTCTACCCTGCTGTATTACAACTGGTTCCCTGCCAAGGTCTTTGTGGGCGACACATTCTGCTACTTTGCCGGTATGGTTTTCGCAGTGGTGGGCATCAATGGTCACTTTTCCAAGACGCTTTTGCTGTTTTTCCTCCCGCAGATTTTCAACTTTGTCTACTCTGTCCCCCAGCTTTTCAAGCTGGTTGACTGCCCCCGACACAGAATGCCAAAGTTCAACGCCGAGACCGGACTCCTAGATGTGTCGCGGGCACCATTAAAGAAAACTAAGAAACCAGTTCTGGTTGTGCTACAAATCCTCGAAAAGCTAAGACTAATCAAACTTTACAGGGAAGACGGCAAGATTGTGGAGTGTTCAAATATGACGCTCATCAATCTCACACTGGTCAACCTAGGATCTATGCGGGAGGACAAGCTGACGTTGACGTTGCTGGCTGGCCAGTTTGTGGTTGGATTGGCTGCTATCGTCGTCCGACACACTGCTGCTGTGGTTGTTTTCGGACGAGATAACTTGTACTAATACATGGGCGAAGGAGAAGAAAGTGCCAGTGCAACATGATAGCTCTATTCGTCAGCCTATCTATAACAACCTGTTGGAATTCTGGCGTCTACTTGGACTCAGCAATCTTGACCCAGTACGCCTCTCTCCTGGCTAAAATACCATCAGCCCACTCGGCAACCTCGGGAGTTTTGATGGCGGCTCGAGTTCCCAAAAACACACTCAGATCTTTGGTACCTTTCAGCCGCTTCTCTTCCTCAAAGCACTGCACAATTAGCTCAAATTTGTCGACATCCTTGACGAATTGGGCCTCAGAAGAGCTGATGTTTTCATACTCGTTCCAGAGGGTGTAGATCTCCTCAGCGGCTTCCTTGTTGAATGGAATCAACACATCTCGAAGGTAAGTGATGGTCTCTAGTTCTCGTCTGTGCTTCTCCTCCTTGCCAATGGGGTCAGCTGGGGTAATGTCTCCGACAACGGATTCGGCAATGTCGTGAACCAGGGCCATCTTAACGCACCTGCCCGTGTCAAGGTTATTGTTGTTTGTCAGCATGGAGATAATTCCCATTCGGTACATGTGGTCAGCAATGCTTTCTACATTAGCGATGCCAAAACACACACTCTATTCCAGCCATTTCACTAGCATCATGTAGCATTTACACAGAGGCTAACCGTGTAAAGCTAAGCATTTTTCAGCATTAACCCCCATTCGAGCAATCATTGGTTTCCATAAATAACCGTGGATCGAGATCTAATCTTAGATCTGGTGCCACCGCGTATCCATGACCTGTCTCAGAAATGAATCCGCTATCCTTAGTGAGTCCGCTTAGGAACACCAGTCTACTATACCTTCCTCTTACTCGTCCCCTCTACTCACCTGGCTCTGGCACATCGTAGTTTATCCAGCCCGTCCGCTTCTGCTCCTTCAGTCGCTTAACGATGTGCAAAAACACATACAGATGCTTGATTGGCCCCGGAAACGCATCAAGCTCCTGCAAAGTCTCTTTGAGGTCCTCGGGCAAGGCGCCTTCCACCGTCCAGATCGAGTTTTGGACCATCTTTGCTAGAATGCTAAGGGTATGTTACGCGCGCGTCTCGAATTGGCCTTGTGCTGATTCGTAGCCAGCGTCCGGCGGCAGGGCCGAGAGTGCGATGGAGGCAGTCCTAATGCATTTGAAACGTCTGTGTCTTCTTGTCATTCACTGACACAAATCCATTGTTTGCCATAAGGCTAAAAGCCGGCTATGCCAAACAAGAGAACTGCCGCATCGAGTGAGGCTTGGACATCAGCTTCCGTATCAAAATCATTATGTCTGAGAAATTCTAAAGGCACCGCGTCGCCTGCTACAACTGCCCTTTCTCTCACTCATGGTAAGAGTCAAGATCCCAGTCCTGATAGCTCTACTAGCGGCAGCCTAAAGTGACTGATTCATTGAAAACTACTCGAATCGCGTCCTGGATGTCAGATGAACATGTCAATACATTATTATAAACAGAGACTGCTATACCAGACCTTTTGATAGCAGTCTTATTTATGGTTTTTTAGAGGGCACCGTGCCTTCCGGTTAAGTATAACTATACCAGGACTCTCGCCTTGGCCTCGCTAAACTCTGACTTAAGCAATCAGCTCAACAACACCACCGGCTTCCTTGATCTTCTTCTCGGCCAGCTCAGAAACGAATCGAGCCTTGACGATGACTGGAACCTGTGGGAGTCGGCCCTTACCCAGAACCTTGCCGAAGCCAGCAGCCAGGGTGTCGATGACTGGGGCGTTGGCGGCAGATGGGTTGGCCAAGTACTTCTCTCGGTGCTCAGCTGGAACCAGAGTCCACAGCTTGTCCAAGTTCAGGACTGGTCGCCAGTGGTGGTTCTGCTGCAGGTGGTAGGTTCGGTAACCGACCTTACCGAAGTAACCTGGGTGGTACTTATCCAAGTTGGTTCGGTGGTGGTGCTGACCACCGGCCATACCTCGACCACCGGGATGCTTTCTGTGCTTTCCGATTCGTCCGTGACCGGCTGAATTAGTATTCGTTCATAAAGTTTTTCGAGTGTACGAATAAGGGTTGAGACTACGAGTTTCATGTTTGCGTTGATTTGTTGCGGATTAACGTTGCGCTGAATGTTCTCGTCATGTCTGTTGTCGCGATTTCAGATTCGATTGTTGAGCTTCGTCTTGTCGATTGACCGTCGTGATTCAAAACCCTTATTCTAAACTTCCGCTTGCGTCCATCGAGCAACGGACTGTAAGATCTACTCACCAGAAACGTGTCCTCGGTGCTTTCTAGTCTTGGTTAATCTGGTTGGCATTGTTGTTGCTGAGGTTGAACGTCAAACAAGTTTTGTCACTGTTTGATGGTGCACTGCTCCCAACTGTCTGCGAATTTTTCAGTACGTTAAAGCAGTCACATTCCCAGCGACTCAAGATTCCAGCTCGAGTAGAGCGCGCAGAATATTACAGGCTGGTAACTCCCAGCACGCATGATCGAATCCTAGATGTGTTCTGAATAAATTGAGATGTGGTGTGGCGTATTGGGAGATGTTTGATGATAATGTCTGCAAATGCACAAACAGTCCGCTTCAAACGATTTTGGCAAGCAGCGGGTTAGTAAAGAATTAAACGCCAATAAAATTAATGTGTTGGCTCTGGCTACATGCACGCGCTCAGGAGATTATTGACGTAGCCTGGCGGACTCTGACTCCACTATGCTCTTACTGAATTCAACACGGCTATAGCTGTGCTTGTGCGCTTCCCATCACCATGTTCCTGTGCATGCGCAGGAGTCGAATGCACACGCGGGCTACCTGCGATTAAATCTGCGGTTGCTGTTCGTCATCACGGCGGAGATTTCTATTGATACCAAATGCCTCGGTATACACTTTTTTACTCGGCTCAATGGACAGCAAAACGTATATTGTATATGACGTAGTCTTCGAGCTATCAAAGTCTAGGGCTATCGAGCTTGACTGGTACTAATCACTTTATATTCAGTGCCGGAAGCCAAACAAAATCTGCTCGATACGCTACTTTTCACCACGGGCTGATCCGAGCCTTCTCGGCTTGTTTCCGAAATCCTCCGTAAACGCCCCGTAAGCACACCGACTACAGCCAGTAGCAGAGATCTTCCTCACACCTGAGTCCCCCACCCCACAGACTATCCACTGGGTATTGACTCTAGGGCTTGATAAATCCCGCTGTCCCACAGTCAATCCCCATACTATGCACGCTAATCAGTGCCGTACATGCATCCTCCCGTAATCTTTATCGCCGACGTTATCAATAGCCTTTTCTTCACGACATCAACGTTTACTGTTCCTGTCACACGAGACCCCGTTATCGTCTCTTACGTCATCTTATCTCTGGCCAGTGTGGCTCCCACATCATCTTGCAAAGACGCGCCTGCACGTGCCGCGCACAATAGGGACCCACCACTCCTCTTCCCCAGAAAGCTTTTCCATCTCTAGCAAATCAACATTATATGAACTAGCGACGTTTTTTTTTGGTTTTCCTTACAACTACAAGGTCAGGGTCAGTCGAGTATCTCGAACCGCGGTTAGCTGGCACTGAGAGCTGCGGCTACTGAAGATTTTTCTATCTAATCGCACTATCCCGCTAACCATCTAATCTTGCTTATCACCAAGCAAGTTTCACCAGATTTATTAAACGACTAGGTTCCTCTAATCACCAGGAACCGATAGCGATAACGAGCAATATCTTCGACCTAGTGTTGAGCTAAGAAACTAGGCGCTCCATTAGTGCTCGCCATGTCCTCATATTCAGCCTCCGCCGCCACTCGACGGGGCTCTGTCGTTCCACCACTCTCTGGAATTGACTCTCCCACAATTCCCCTGATGCCAGATAAGTGCGACGTCCTCATCTGCGGAACCGGCATTGTTGAATCCATTTTGGCTGCGGCCCTTGCGTGGCAAGGCTCTAGCGTTATTCATGTCGACTCTAATACCTACTACGGCGACGCGAGTGCCACTCTGAACGTGGACGAACTCAAGACTTGGGTCAACAAGGTCAATTCAAGACCCGGACCATTTTCTAATGCATCACTCTACATGCCGCGACCGCTGGAGTCGCGAAAGCATCTACTCGACATTTCCCCACGAGTTATGTTTGCAAAGTCGGATCTGCTTGACCTGCTGGTCAAGAGCAAAGTCCACAAATACATGGAGTTCAAGCCTATCGGGTCGTTCCACACCTTTGAAAACGACACTTTCGAGAAGGTGGCAGGCTCCAAAGAAGACATCTTCACTGATCAGTCTCTGACCCTCATCACCAAGAGAAAGCTGATGCGGTTTGTCAAGTTTGCCCTCTCTTGGGAAACCCAGACTCAAGAGTGGGAAGGCCATCAAGACAAGCCTCTTGCCACCTTTCTAAAGGAGAAGTTCGACCTAGATGACCAACAGATCACCGAGCTCATTGTGTCCATCGGTCTCAACACTACTCTGGATGTGAAGGTTGTCCCAGGTATGGCCCGTATCAAGCGATATTTGGTCTCCATCGACGTGTACGGCTCCTTCCCGGCATTGTACTCCATGTACGGTGGCCCTGGTGAGATCGCACAGGCCTTCTGTCGATCAGCCGCTGTTGGTGGTGCCGTTTACAAACTCAACACCAAGCTGATTTCTTTCGACGAGGAGGCCGGAATCGCCGCATTTAGCGACGGTTCTCGGATTCATGTCAATGACAAGCTTGTCCTGTCGCCCTCTAATGATAATGCCTTGAGACAGCAGATTGACAGACCTGCTTCCAACTCATCCTCAGTCGTCACCCGAATGATGGCAGTCGTTAGTAAGGATTGTGTTCAGTGGTTCGCCGAGAATGAGAGCGCGGCCGTGGTGGTGTTCCCTCCTGGGTCACTGTCCACCAAGAACACTCATGCCGTTCAGGCCATTGTCCTGGGTCATGGCTCTGGCCAATGTCTTCCAGGCCAGGCCGTCTGGCACCTGTCTACGCAAGAGCCCACCAATGCACGAGGCCACCTCGAGGAAGCCCTGCAAAAGATGGAGGCTGCCATTCTGCGAGAGTCTACTGAGGATTTCGAGCTGGAAGTCGGTGAGGGCGATGTCTCGTACAGACAGGATGGTCTTCCCGTGATTTCTTCCGTCAGGTTAGGCGCGTCTATGCAGAACTTCGTCCCGAAGGAGAAGCTGCACCTCCTGTTCAAGCTGTGCTACTCGCAGCGACTAGACGAGAGGAACAATGACCTTTCGGGCAAGCTCGTGTACACGCAACTGCCCTCGGGCGAGATCTCGTACGACGGTGTTGTCGAGCAGGCTCGAGCTCTGTTTGTTGCCATTGCCGGCAGCGATGACGAGTTCTTTGATGTCGACTTCGAGGATGAGGATGCCGTCGCCGAGGCCAAAGAAGATGGTTTCGACAGGAGGAAGAGCGTTGGAGGTGAGTTTGGAGAAGACATGGAGATGGAGATGTAGCACGCACAAGCATGCGACAATTGGATGAATGAAATGACCTTGAGTACATACGCCACATAGTAATTATGATACAATGTATATATGCCTGTTACCACACCACTCAAGCCAGTGTGTATTGGTTAGTAATGTACAAATGTTAGTAATGCCCGTCACCGCATGCTCTGCAAAGCGCGTGCCGCTTTCTCCGCTTCCTCTGCCGCTTTCTGGCTCTTTGCGTGCTCCCACCCTCCGGCCAAACCCGCAGCGTCGACAGCGCGACGCGAAAATGTGTCTATGTAAGAGTCTCGTTCGCTCTCTGCGGCCTTGGCCCAATCCTTCGTGTCGATATCAGACTTTATCTGCGTCAGGCCATCGACTATTGCAGCCACTTGGCGTGATAAAAATAGTAGCGTTTCCTGAGGTGGTGTGATGTTTGTTAAAGCGTCTTTTCCGTCTTGTGAGGTGCCTTGTAGGAACTGCAGCATATTGCGGTATTCATCTATTATGCCTTTAACTTTTGCCAGCCTTTTTGCCCGCATCTTCAGCAGCGTGTTTTTGTGTGTTTCGGCATAGAGTTCTCGTCTCATTAGGCTTATTTGCCTATACATCTCTTCTGATTCATGTTCCGGGCCAAAATCCACGTCGCTGTGATGTTGCAGCCTGATCCAACCCTCCTCCACTAGATCATTCGGTATCGTCAAAATGTTTCTCAAAGAGTAAACTTCAAACTTGTCAAAGCACTGGTCAACCACGGACTCCAAAAGTGTTTCCAGTTGGGCAGTGCCTAACTCAATTTCATTGGATGTGATGGACGAATGGTTGGCGTAGCGGTCCTGTAGAAACCGGTCCATGGCGGACGTGCATTTGTACAAAATGTCATTGACAGCGTTGATGATATCGTCAATGATGGCGATTGGCGGGTAGCCTAGGTGTTCCGTAAGCACTCCGGCGGTCTGAATGTAGCTCATCTCTCACCCAGAGAACTCGCACTAGCTTATACAACCGCTTGCTTAGCCTTGGGTAATGATCGAGAAATAGACAGCAATTTAGTCACGCTCAATAAATATCCCAGGTAAAGTCTCGTGCTGCATGCGGCATTGAATACTACGCGACCCGACACGACGCGTCTCATCTTGCATTTCGCGTTTCTCACGTGATCAACAGCCTGTCACGTGATTAATGTGACGGGTCACGTGAGTGTACTGAACGCAGCGCATTGTGCATTCTCCCACTAGGGCACAGCCCTAGCACCACATCATAAATATTTTCATTTACAACTACTTCCCTAGGACGGAGCAATTACTCTATCTACCTTGTAAGGAAGTCCCTAAAAAATGGTGAGTACAGCTCGATTCGAAAGAATCACATGTTGCCGGTTTTGTCGTTATGAAGGTAATAGCTTGCTATTGGCATTTGCTGGCGTCATACAGCTGTCACTGTTGTCAAGTTAGAGCCTTATAAAGCGACCTTTTTTACGGCATCGTCGCATGTGTAATGCATTCAGGTCAATACTAACTTAGTCTGACCACGAAGTTGTCGAAGAAGTCGAAGTCGCCGTTGAGGCCTCTGCCCCAGGCACCATCTCTATCGAGGACGCTCTCCGAGGAGTCCTGCGAAAGGCCCTGATCCACGACGGTCTGGCCCGAGGTCTGCGAGAGGCCTCCAAGGCTCTTTCCGCTGGTAACGCCCACATGGCTGTCCTGTGCGAGTCTGTTGACGAGGAGTCTTACACCCGACTCATTGAGGCTCTGTGCAAGTCTGCTGAGCAGCCAATCCCATTGATCAAGATCTCTGACGCTAAGAAGCTCGGTGAGTGGGCTGGTCTTTGCCAGCTTGACCGAGAGGGTAACCCAAGAAAGGTTGTCGGCTGCGCTTGCGTTGTCGTCAAGAACTGGGGTGAGGACTCCGAGGAGCGAACCGTTTTGCTCAACTACTTTGCTTCCCAGTAAGTGTATCAACGCTTACTCAAAACTCATTTGGTAGCCAAAAAACCATCTGGGTATGATGTAATGTAGACAATAAAACGACTTCAAAACAGTTGCGTAACTAAGATGAATTTTGGATCTTGGCTGTAGGGATGCTTAATTGGCCGCATGTCGGAAATGGCAATTTCGTTTGACCAGAGATTACATACACCAAGATTGAACGAAGCGACTGGCACGAGGGACGAAAAAGCTCACCTCTGAACAAAAACTTCAAAAAATATTCACTCTTGCGAGTGATACTTGGACGACACCGGAATTGAACCGGGGACCTTTCGCATGCTAAGCGAATGTGATAACCAACTACACCAGACGCCCTGTGATGATGTTGTCGTGGAGTTTTGGCCATCCAGAACACACGACGTTGGTGCGGCTCAAAAATGTCTCACTTCGAATTTTGTTTCAATCAACTGGAAATTAGCATATGTGACAGTCACAGAGTATTTCAAGCTTATTCCAATGTGTACTCGAGCCGGATCAACAATTAATAGACATAATTTTGTTTGTGAAAGCAATGCGCGTTTGAGCTGCCTTTGCCTATTCGAGTTTGTACCAGTGGTTTCAGTGAGATTAACCAGGGTGCTACTTACAATACACTGCGCAAGATGAACCGTATACAGAAAACGGAACAAACGTCCGCTTAATTCATTAGTCATAAATATTAGTCGCTATCGCTACCATCTTCGTCACTACTTGCCTCCTCGTCACTGCTCTCAACCTTCTCGTCACTGCTGTTTTCTTTACTGCTCTCCTTCTCGTCGAACTTGACATGCTTATTTTCGGTCTCAATTTTGGTGCTCTCTTCCGTGAGGTCTTCCTTGACGGTGCCTGGCTTGAGCAGGGAGCCCTGCACGGAGACGACTCGTCCAGTAACGTTGAAGGTCTTGACGGTAAACTTCAGCTTACCGTCAGCTCTCTTTCCAGCCTCGTCGACCCAGTAACCCAACGACCGTGGGGCCAAGTCCTTGTTCTCGCCTTCCTCTTCTTCCTCCTCTTCAGGCTCGTCGGCCTGGTTATGCACAAAAGACCATCCCTTTGGAATCTGATCCTTCTTGATGGACGAGTTGAAAGTGTCGTGAATGAGCAGACCAATATGCGATGGCGACTGCAAGTTGATCCATCCCTCAATAATATCGCCAGGGATTGGCTTCCAGACCAGCAGGTCGACCTGAATCCACATAAAGGCAAATGGGCTGTCGTACATGATTTTGGCCATTGTGGATTCGCCCTCTTCGCTCTTGTCCTGGGGATCCTGTCCACATAGTTGCAGATTGTGATGCGCTATGACGACTCCTCCAGCCGCCGGGAAGTATGTGAGCAGTAGAGGATCCAGATGCTGTGCCTTAATGCCGGAAACCGGGTCGTGGAGATATATAGGCGCCAGGGAAACGTACAATGAAGTCGTCACTTTCTGGAAACATTGAGACAACCCATCCTCACTTTTGGGGTTATTCTGAACCGGCTTGGCCACACCGTTCACGTTGGCTCGTTTCGCTGACCGGGCAGTGTCGCTCTCTCGTCTTTTCATTTTGTCTAATGCGCGATACCCGGCAGAATTTTTTTTCGTGATAGTGATGAACAGGGTTAGGTTTGATATGGGTTAGGGTCATCACTCTCTCGGCAAAATCCTGAAATCAATCAAGCTCTGGTTCCCCGAGGAGGCATTGCACAGACACTGGATGCTCAATAGACCTGTATTGTCACTTCTCAAGCTGACCTTCGACGCCAGCTGGATTGCTTCTCGGGCCTTGTTAATGAACTCAAACTGATAGTCATTCTGGACCGTAACAGTGCCTTTAAAGTCCTCCGCCGGAATCATCTCCACGTCCTCTACCCAAAGCTTGAACACGTCAATCACGCTCAGATCATTGGGAAAGTCATACTTCAAGTTGCCCATAGTGCTGTGCGAGGCGATTGTAAAGTGAGGCTTGGCCGTAGACGCCCGGGCAGTCACCACGCTAGTTTTCATGCTCTCTATTTCCTTAATAGCGTCCTCCATCACCGCGCCATTGATGATAATTTGTTGCGTGATCTTGTCTGTCCTGAGCATGATTTCATTATCCTCGTCTTCCTGGCCGCTAGTAAACGTTTTGAGCTCACATTTCGTGGAAATATTCTTGCCTTCTTTGAAATGAAGCTCAAACGGATGACCTAGTCCACGATACACAAACCGGCAAGAGCTCGTGACAACATGCTCGCTTTCCTGATTTGTTGGCTTTCTATTCGACTGTGGCGTAACAAACATTTCCAGACAATCCAGCAGCGCCGATAGATTGATCTTGACCACCACGTAGTCTGCGTCCTCGGTGGCTTTGAAATTGTAGGTTGAAAAGATCTCGCGTAGTAATTTGGCGTGGGCCTGGCAAGCTTTGGAAGTCGTTTCAACGCTGAACTTTATGCCCTTCTCCACAATTGTAATGTCCACATTCTCATTGACAGTACTGATGGCTCGCAGTATCCGGTGCATGTGGCCAATATCAGTGGTAGTCGCTGTAAAGAGTACCTCCTCGTCGTCCATCTTGAGTATAGTGTCGTTCGCTTCTGGAGATCCCTACACTATCCGATCGAATATCTTTGTGCAGGCCCTATTCACCAATCTTAATTCGCCTCTCCACTAATCCTCAATGTTTCGTTCTTTCACACTACAAGTGCATGCATCGTGGTTAATCCCAAGCTGTATCGGCTGACTAACGGCTGACTAAGCCGCTCACGATACCATCAGCTGACCCCAACAGCCAATGTCAGTCACAATTAATTCCAGTCCACCGAAATTAACTGCCATTAATAGTGCATGGGCTCAAGCCATATCGATTCGGGTCAGTGCAAAGTTCGGGCACCTGCATACCGTCAAGCACCTCCATCGGCATCGGAACTAGATGATCCGATGCACGTGACAAGCTTTAACAGTTAACAGACGTACACAAATACATATATAACTGTATGTATCTGCTCATCCACAAAGGATTTAACACTAGACCGGCTTCCTTCGCCTGTGGTGACTTCATCACCCATAGGGTGCGGGGAAAACGCGATACGGCTGTTGTCCCAACATGACTAGAACAACCAAACGAGCCGTGGTTCCGATACTTGTGGCCTCTCTGGCCCTCACAGCCGGTTTCTACGTGTACAAAAAGCTGACCAAATTGCCACCAAAGGAAATCAACCCGCATGCTATAAATCCAGAAACAAAAATTTCCCTAGTGGTGTCCAAGGTGAGTAAACAAGGACCGTTGAGTCAACGGTCTGTGCGGGAGCCGCGGAGGATCATTGCCTGACATGGGATTGATAGGTGGTATATGCTGTACAGCTCTATACTAAGAGTATAAGCTAAGTATTGGCCGGAAACTTCGACTATACTGATGCGGTGGTGGTGAAGGAGACCATTGGCTCAGATCAAGCCTAACCAACCTTTTGAACCACATGAATCTGAGTGGACCAGATTCTCAGATCCGAATGGAAAAAAGTGATTGCTTGAGCCGACGCTAACAAGTCTTTATTGGAATCAGGACTCCCACTGGAATACCTACTCCAGAAATACAAACACATGGTCATCGTCGTCACACGCGATGTCACCTCGTCCATCGAGACGAGCCACATGCTGCATGCCCAGGTTCCCTCCAGCCAAGGCTACCGGGTAATCTCGTGCGAGACAGACGTTGGCGTGGTTCACGTCCTTAAGCACTTGAGATCATCAGTGGTGGTCCTTCCGAGCGACAACAATGTTGCCAAAGACATTCAAAACTTTGTCGGAAAAATCATACTGCTAAGCGACGACGTGGAAGAAGCAAGCAGTCAGATCGCGAGCCTGTTCATATGATCACTTGTCCACAAGCCATCGCCATAGGACAGTTCGCTTATGTGCGTTTTCTGGAAGCAGCCAGGGCTGTCCCTTCTTTGGCTTGTGCTTGGTGCCCATCATGTTGATGCGTTTGACCATACCAAATATCTTGAAATTGTACAAGGTGAGGCCAATGGAGATGGCCGTGATGACTCCGCACACCACAGGAAAGCCGTAGTCGGTTTCCTCGATGTAATTTTCCAGGTTCATTCCGTAGAGAGATGAAAAAAACATGCCGATTGTGAAACCCAGTGTGAGAATTGTGATTTTGAGTTCCATCAGCATGAGCGAGTTCCGGTTTTGGTCCAGCATAATGTTGACGATTTCTTCTGTTGTTTTGATGTTTTGCTTGACGCTCTGAGCCTGTTGAACGATTTCGTCAGTTTGCTTGTAGTAGGCTTCCAGCAGCAGCTCAGCTTCAGCGTGGTCTGATGGGTCACGAGGCGTTCCTTGTCGTTTTTCTGTGAGATACATCTCGGAAAGGTCCTCATCGGCATCCAGAGTATCGCCCAGAACGTCCCTGACCAGCTTCGCCTTGTGGCAAAACCCGCTTACGGCCTTGCTTCGAACAAGCAGCTCCTGCAGTATATCTCTATCAATATTGTCTTCCAGTTCGTTCAAAATACTTGTGAGCACCGTCAACTGCGACTTGAACTCAACCTCCAAACTCGAAACTGTATTCATCAGTACCGATTCCAGCGCTTTGAGCTCACAAGACATCGGTAAATTGTCGCCATGAACGTTCAAATCTTTTGTATTCCTCAGTTTGCTCTCGAGATCGTAGAGAAACAGACTGATCTTCGCGGCATTTGTTCCGACATCAAGGATCAAGATCTGGTCGTGTCGGATCACCAGCTGAAGATCCAACATGTTAACCAACATGCATTTATCTCGAACAAATATCGAGGGCATCGTACTGACCTCTGCTCTGCTCAGATTCCTTAAATCACGCGGATGGAGGCCATTCTCGTTAAGGAACTTGGCCCGCGGAACTCGTTTCGATATCGCCGTCACTCGTCCATTCTCATCAACCACAGTACATCCAATGAAGGACGCGGGCCTAGAAACGTTCGGTGAATCGTTGAAGTATGCGTCGTAGTCCTCAAGTTTCTTTACCGCCTCTCGGTTGGTCCGCGTTGGCGTCGCCGGGGCGGTTTGGACTCCGCGCATGCCATTCTGTATGCTGAAAGGTACCCCGTACTGTGTGCTTCTGCTGCTTCTTATAAATCTGCGTACACTAGCGTGTATGCTGGTGCCTAGCGCCCGGCTAGGCCATAGTCTATTCATTATGCATTAGGTCTCGATGTCGGGACATCGCCACGCGGTGGGCTAAGTACCCACCAACATTATTCCCAAGCGATGGCGCACTCTAATTTCATAGCTAAGGTTTAAACGGCCTACACAATACAGAGGCAACGATAACCTTCTGCGGCCTCGCCGTTACCGGTGAAATCGCTCACTAGCAACGACTCGGCCAATTCTGGAACAAAAAGCCTACGCTGGCTCCGATGCTACTTGATGCTGTCAATTATATGTAGTCTAGTCAGTTTATACTGGCGGCCAGAACCACGGCGTACCGCTTGAACAATTCGAACCATACTTGGGCGAGTCACACTTCTTGACCCTGTCGTTCCTCGTGTTCCTAGCTTAGTCGAAGAACTTTCTGGTAGCAGATGGTCCGAAAATGGCAGTCCTGATGGAAGGAAGAGCCTTTGTAGACAGAATCTTCAGTCGCTGCTCGAGCGTGTTATCAATCTCAATCTTGCCGTTGAAGTTTGTCACAACCACACCACCGGCGCCAGAGGCAGCCAAATTGTTGTCCTCGTCGACAACAATATCCACGTCCTTGTGGACCTTCTCCTTGTAAGTCTTTTGGGCCTCAGTAGCGGCCTTCTTAGCAACATCCAGGTCCTGCTTTCGCACCTGAACAACCACCTTGTCGTCCATCAGACCAAACAAACCCTCCTCAATGAGACCCTGTAGAACCTTCTGGTACTTGCTCTTGTCCTTGGAGGACTTTTGGAGCTCCTTCTCGGCTTGCTCAAAGATGTTGGTCAAGGTCTGCTCTCGGGCGCCCAGAACCTTCAATCGAATCTTGTTGCCGATGGTGGACTTAATAATCTGCTGGCTGAGCGCCGCCTGCTTGTACTTCTGCTCATAGAGCTGGTCGATCGACGCGGTCTCGGACCTCACAATGTTGGCTTTCTCGATTTCATACTCCTCGTTGGCCTTAAGCTCAATCTCCTTGGCCTTCTCCTCGGCCTCTCGCTTGATGAACTCAACCATCTTTCGAAGCTCGCCAGCGACCTGGTCATCGCTCAATGCTTGTGCGGAAGGCATGGTGATGTGTGTGGGTGAGTAGATTGTGGTGGGTTATCGAGTATAGGGAGTGCGCGCTTCTCTTGAGGGCGAAACCCGCGGGTACGAATGTCATTCAACACACAGTATTGCCATCAATATCAATATTGAAATTGAGTGCATCAATAGTAAACGGACCTCTCCAGTATATATGTTAACAATCAGGCGTGGGCTGATGCGATGTGATTCGACTCCATCTGTTTGATATCCTGTATTGTCATTTATCGCTGCTAGTCTATCAATTCATCTGAGGATATCAATTGATACCGACTTGACATGTAATCTTATGGCATCACCGTTCCTGTAGCATCCACTATCGCTATCTGTGTGCGCGCCTTATCGTTTCCGCCCAGTTGACAATGACGCCTGGCGACTTCTGCCATGCTCGATATCAGCGACGTTCTGCGCTTGCAATCGGTCTCCACCCACGAAGCCATTAGCCCAAACGTCACTATAAGCTCCGCGAGTACGGCCGGATATGTACTCGGAAGTAGACGAGGACGCCTGCTGATCCAATCGTGGACCACAGGGACTTTTTACGAGAGAGTTACAATCGACTTTTTCTTAGCCTGCCAGGAAGGCCACGACGCTAGATGTGCTCTTTATGAAATCCCCAAGTCAGTCTCTGTACGGCTTCCGTGAGATTTCAGCGCACTACCGGTATACCTAAGATTCGAGAGATCTCATTGAAGGTGATTATACCAACATGCACCTTATGATGGGTTCAACTGGGTCTGTCTCGCTAGCATGGCTATTCCTCGACGCATTATTTTCGCGCAATGAGAATTAATTCAAGCTAGCTAGCTCTGGCCGCGGGGGTGGAAAAACCCTACCCAATATTCCTCGGAAATACTGTGAGGAGAGTGACGTTGAATTCTACGGCGAGCTGTGTGTGCTGTCGTCTTTGCAGTGTAGCCTGATAACCAGGTAGAGGTTTTGTAAATTGAGGGCATGTAACGCTGGAATTGAAACGCGAATAAGATATTACGTACGTTGGCTAATTTCTGGCGAGATCAATATAATATATAGTAGCGACGTATGAGCAAAGACTAGAATGCCACGCAGCCGATTAAAGCGAGCATAATGCATTCAGTAGTTCATCGCTTACCAGAAGCACACATTAATTATTGCAAATTAACATGAACCTCAGCATCGCTAGGCCAACTCAATGGCTTTACTTCAATGACCTAGTGTCATTCGCGACTCGATTATTCCTATACGCAAACATACGATGTCAAGTCGACTTCGAGTCTCACCAGCTACGTGCAACCAGCCGAATCCAAGTGCTGTGAGGCTCGTCCCAATTAATCTAGGACAATAACCCACAACCCTAACCCACAACCCCAAATTTGTGAGCATGCTTTATAACTAGCGCCATACGACTGCCTGAGAATCTGAAAAGAGGCATATGCTGCGATCTCTTGCGAGACCGTCTCGTTTGAGATGCCTGGTTAATCGGTATAGCTCACTGGCCGAGAGCCAAAAGCGAATACTGGAGGAGCGTAAGTCACGATATGAGAAACGAGCTAACGAGAATACGGCAGTTCAAATGAAATTAATCCGGTGGGAATCCAGCACCTAAACCGGATCATGCGAGATCAGGTTTTTGGTCAGAATCGTCTGAAGCGTGACCCCAAGGTGGTGTCGCTGTCAATGCAGCATCTTGCCTTTCACGATCTGCTTGGGAAGACCACTAGTGTCTCTGACCCGGTAGTTTTTGATCTGCCAAAGCTACAGGGAAAGAGCATAGATGAACACTTCTACAGGATCGCAAAGTATATGTCTGAGCCCTACTTGAGCAATTCCTTGAACTTTGCTGCTGGCGATATACCGGAAGTCCCAAAGCCAGAGACTTGGATCAAGAAGTCTGGATGGATCAGGTACGAGCCTGGGAAGGACCCGGTTGGCGTGGAGTTTCCTGATGAGAAGGTCCTCGTTTTTGATGTAGAGACCATGTACAAGGTTCACCAGTTCGGCGTTTTCGCTACCGCAGTGTCGCCAACTGCTTGGTACGCGTGGATATCACCGTGGTTCCTTGGAGAGACACCCAATGAAAGACAATTGGTCCCTTTTGGTAATAGAAATAAGGAGCACGTGATTATCGGCCACAATGTTGGCTACGATCGGAAACGAGTACTGGACGAATACCACATTGAGGAAAGCAAATGCTTCTACCTCGACACAATGTCTCTACATGTTGCCACGAACGGCATGTGTTCGCAGCAAAGGCCGGACTGGATGAGAATCAACAAAAAGAAGCGAGAACTCAAGAAGCTCGCCAACGAAATCGAAGAAGAGCCTACGGAGGAGATGTACGCGGAACAGCGCTCTCAAAGCGAGGACCTGGCGGAGAATCTCGACGAGAATCCATGGTTCAACAGCAGTGCCTTAAACAATCTGGCCGATGTTGCCAACCATCACTGCGGCATCAAGATGGACAAGAGCCCGCGAGACCTTCTGGAGCTCGACAGGGAAGGTGTCATGGACAACTTCAATCTGCTTATGGACTACTGCGCGAAGGACGTCCATGCCACGTTCAAAGTTTTCCAAAAGGTCCTTCCCCAGTTTACAGAGCTGTGTCCTCATCCCGTGTCGTTCACTGCTCTCAGAAACCTCGGAAGTGAGTTTCTGCCCATCACGGAAAGGTGGAATAAATATATCGAGACTTCGCAGAGCCTGCACACTCAGTTCACCGCAGAGGTCTATGAGATTCTGAGTAGTTTGGCGAACAAGGCTGTCGAGCTCAAGGACTCGCCCGAGCACTTTGAAAATGACCCCTGGTTGTCGCAGCTGGACTGGACAATCAAGCCTATCCGATATACTAAGTCTGGCCGACCCGCCAAGGTACAGAAACTACCGGGAATGCCAAATTGGTACAAAGACCTCTTCCCCACCTCCAAGTCGCCACTAACCATCACCGCCAAAACTAGAATCGCGCCTCTATTACTGCGACTAGCCTGGGATGGAAAGCCTTTCATCTGGTCCGACGAGCATGGATGGATGTTTAGAGTCGACAAATTTCATGAGGAGGAATACAGTGCTAAAAACTTCACCAAATGCGACATGAACAATTCTGAAGTCCAGTTCAAGGACGATACTACTGGTGCCTACTTCAAAATACCCCACAAAGATGGGCCGAAAGCTCGCTGCACTATGCCCATGGCCAAGTCGTACCTGATGTACTTCGAGAACGGCACGCTCAGCTCGGAATTTCCCGGGGCGAAAAGGGCAATCGATATAACTGTGCAATGCTCTTATTGGGTATCCGCCCGAGAGAGAGTTAATACCCAAATGCCGATTTTCTCAGACGATGTGGATATGGGTTTGCCTACAGTTTCTGCTGATGGCGAAAAACTGGGTATGATTTTGCCAAAGGTAATTCCGATGGGCACCATAACGCGGCGAGCTGTCGAGGATCTCTGGCTAACAGCCAGCAACGCTAAAAAGAATAAGATTGGCAGCGAAGTCAAGGCAATGGTCCAAGCACCGCCGGGGTACAAGTTTGTGGGGGCCGACGTGGATTCAGAGGAACTGTGGATCGCGAGTCTAATCGGAGACTCTCTATTTGGTTTGCACGGCGGTACTGCTCTAGGATGGATGACGCTGGAAGGCAACAAGAACGAAAAGACCGATCTTCACTCCAGAACAGCGGACCTGCTGGCCATCTCCCGAAACAATGCAAAGATCTTCAACTACGGGCGAATCTATGGTGCTGGCCTGAGCTTTGCCAAGCAATTGCTCAAGCAGTTCAACCCTCTCGCCACAGAACAGCAATGCTCCGAATCTGCAAAGAAGCTGTACGATGCAACGAAGGGCATCAAGACCAGGAGCAAAGTGTTCAAGACGAACCTCTTCTGGCGAGGTGGGACTGAGAGCATCGTGTTCAACAGATTGGAGGAATTTGCTGAACAAGATGTCCCCCGAACTCCAGTCCTTGGTGCCGCCATCACGGCCGCTCTCAAGCGTCAGAACCTAGGAAAGTCCAACTTTCTCACGTCTCGAGTCAATTGGACCATCCAGTCGTCCGGTGTTGACTACCTTCATCTTTTGATTGTCTCAATGTCGTACTTGACCAAACGATACAACATCAGGGCCAGACTGGCTCTCACTGTCCATGACGAGATCAGATACCTTGTGAAGGAGGAAGATGCGTACCGGGCTGGGCTGGCACTACAGGTGGCTAACCTTTGGACCAGATCCATGTTTTGCGAACAGGTTGGAATCGACGATGTCCCTCAGAGTTGCGCTTTCTTCTCCATGGTAGACTTCGACTCCGTGCTCAGAAAAGAGGTGGACTTGGACTGCATCACTCCAAGCAATCCCACGCCTATTCCACCGGGAGTGGCCCTGGACATTTACCAGCTCACAAAACAGTGCAAATCCTTGGGCGCCGATAATGGCGCCCACATGGACAAAGACCTTAGTTCCATACCCTTCTTCGAGCGAACGCCTGTCATCCAAACCCTGGAGAAGGACCCTTACGCCGACTATTTCTTAGAAGCACAGCTAGCCGAGAGCGATAGTGATATCAGGAAAGTGTTGGGAATAGTGAAGAAGAAGAAAGCTATAGCAGAAAAAGCCATTCCCGAAGCGAAGGGGAAAAAATCAACTAAAGAGACGAATGGGCCCAAGCCGGCTGTCCAAAAACAATTCTCGTCTTTTGAATGCTAACGATGCGGTAATCGCCATAATGTACATAGTAACCTATTCTACGAATCACGTCCATTGTTAATGTTGGGGGTATTGAAAATACATGCTATGTCTATGCTATTTGTGGACCAGTTCGTCCTTCTGAGCCTCTCGTTTTCTTGCCAGATAGCGTTCCCTTGCGCTGGCGACAGCCGAGTTGTCAAGCTTCCGCGACTTGAGTTGACTGACCACGTCGCTTCGACTAACTTCTCGTTCATTCTGCTGGCGTAACTGCTCCTCCTCGAACGCCCGACTTATATCTTGTGCTTGTTGTCGGCTGTTTTTGGGTGTACGATCTCGATAAGACGACTTGATCATGGGGGATCTGCCTATAGAATCAACTCTGTGCTTAGCCTCTGCCTTTTTTGTTATATTGAGTCCTCCTTTGAGCATTTGACGGTCATCCACAACTTCGCCCTCATCGTTGATCAAGACCTTCTCGTACCCAGCATCTTCGTTCATTTTCCTAGCACGCGAGACACTAGTTTCGTCTTGTTCTTTAAACGTTTTCTCGGTATCACCAGCTTTAGTTTTGTGCAATACGGCTTGTCGGTCAGAGGACTGCTGGTCCAAATAGCTCTTGTAAAAGCTAGCCATGTCTGATTTTTCTTGTTTTTTCAAATCCTCCTCATTTGCTTCTCTCAACTCTTCCTGCTGCTTCTTGTAAGCACTCGTTACAAACGCCTCTTTATCCGCAAATATGTCTCCCTCGGCAGCTCGCTCCCGCTGCAAGGCCACATCTTTTGCCCGCAACCTGTCTCGTTCGCGGACAGCTTTGGCGGCAAGTATACTTTCCATGTACTTTGGCTATATCAGCACAACACGCAATCGATAGGTCATTGTCACTGCGCACACCGCGCTATACTCACCTTCCTCTCCTCTTTGTCCTTCTCGCCATCGTCTCGCAGGGCCCTCTCGGCGGCCTTCATACTGTCGTACACTTCGTCGTACGCGTAAATATCTTCGTCGGGTTCCTGGACGCTAGGTGCGCTTAAAGGCCTACCATGAGCGATTTTCTTAGAAACTGTCTTACCGTCATCCACATCAGCTTCGAAATCGAAAGCTGAGCTCGGGTTGAGTTGTCGTGGACCGCGCGGTCGCGGTCTTCCACTAAGTGCAAAGGGCTTGGGCTTGATTTCCGGCGTGGGCTTGCTGTCAAGCTTATTCGCAGCAGAGAGGTTCAAGGATATCGTTCCCAGAGTAGGCACTGGCGACACTGGAGCTTTGGGTAGCGGCACTGACACTCTGGAGGGCGTATCAATGAAGTTCTCCTGATTCGATTTGAACGCAGGAGAAGACTCACTGGACTTTGGCGTCGGGGAAGGCACAGGAGACCGGGGGATAACCGGACTCTTGTACGTGATATCTCTATGACCGCCAATGACAACGCCCTCCGTGGACTGAGTCGCACCGGCAGTGTATCCAATCGACCTAGTGCTCCACGCGGCAGGTATATCGTTCGATGACTTGAACTCTTTCGGCGCCTGTGGCTGGATAAGCTTAGGGCCAATCACGGGAACCTTGGGGTTGGTTTTATGAGCGTGTCGCGACAGGGATCTCAAGGTGATTATGACCTGTACAGGATCTCTATTTTCGAATAGGTCGACAGTTTCAAAGAGCTCATGGTGTGGTACGCCAACGGATTCTGCAGCCCGAAGGAATGCTGCAATGTTTTCCATCTTGTTAGTAAACGAGCGAGGAGACCGAGCGTGTAGCGGTTTCATAGCGTCGCTATTATCCAACGTCATTCTGATCACTGCACCACGCAAACAAAGTTTCAGCCGCTCAAATATTAGCTGACCAGTCCTGTGCATGTTGCATGGGTATATCAGCGATATCTGATTCGATCGATCTGAACAGCAGATGACGTACGGCGTGAGGCAGTATGTAAGCGCTCGGCCTGTCTCGGAACATTGACTCGAGCTCTGACCAGCTCACTGATACTTTCATGCTCACAGCATGCCTGGGAAGCAAGCCTTGTACATGAGTCCTCGTCACTGACATGGGCGCGATAGACCCCGGTGCTCAGCCATGATTAGAGATCAGCGTCGAAATTCTCCGGCTCCAACTCACCTGAACAAACGGCATTCCTGACTTCTTAAACCTGGCACTGTTAGGCTTGATCTCGTTCACCAGCCTATGTTAGAAACCTTAACGCTGAACTCTACTCACCTGCAAATGATAGTGCCATCTTTCAAGTTCTCCACCAAATTGCCGCCAGGCAACTTCTCGTTTAACAGCGTCTCAATCCATTCCTGGACCTTGGTTAGTCACCTGTTTACTTCGTGTGTTCTCACCTCCTGAGCAGACTGCTCGTCGTACTTGTCGCGTCGGCTCATGTCGTGAAGTAGAAACGCGTCCCCTGGTCCTGTCGCAGCTATTGGGAGATCGTCGTTCCGATGCCTCAGGTACGCCAATCCCGAAAGTTACCCGGTTGCACTCGAATATAACGGTGCTAGGCTATGATGCATTTGCCATATAATACATCTTCAAAGTCTCTACTTACTTTGTGGTTTGGCTCACGTGATTACATACTATGATGCCGGAAAAAGTGTTCGAATAGACCGTAGAATCGCTAGTGCTATCACGAGCTTAAGCGAACCTTAAATACAAGCACCACCCCCGCGTGCTATCCCCACCATACCCACATTTCTGGCTCAGCACACTACTTCTGCACTATTGCTCGTTATCAATGCATACGATGCCGGTCGGCGCCGCACGGATCGATCATGTACTCCTTAGTGTACTCCGGTCAGGCCAATTCGACTTCACTGGGCCAAAACTTCTCGGGATTAGTGCTACGATACATAGAGATCTCGCACTGTTATGCCATCGTTGTGTTGTTTAGCGAGCGCAGTAACAATTCCATCGTTGCTGCGCCTCCGCCGACTAGGCGCGCCGCCTACTCACATGCTCTATCATTGTACATACAATTCACTAGCATAGGCTAGTCAATCAACCGTACCGTTCTCTAATCACAGGCAATCTCTCAGCAGTACCGGAACCCGACTGGCGTGTAAGGCGGAACTCCCAACACTCACAGATCACCACCTCGAGCTCCAAGCTAAGCCACTGCGCTATGAAATGTCCGGCTACGAGGTCACACCCGGGCTGCGACGCAGTAGCACGTTCGACACACTGAGCCTTAGCACTGACGAGCAGCGGGCGTACCCGCGGTGGTACACTGACCTGCTTATCCGGAAGGCGAAAGATTCTGTCTATGTGGCCGACACGCTGTCGTTTCTCGACAATTTTGGGTTACGAGAGCAGGATAAAGAGCATTTACTAGAGACTTTTGGCCACTCTACCACGCTGGACCCCACGCAGTTCTACATCTTTTTGCGCTTAGCTGGTCACTTGCTCGCTGGCAAGCCCTTGCACGACAATTCCATGTACGAGCCGGCCCCGGTGCCCCATCCGCGTTCCATTCTATCGCGAAAGCGCAAGAATGGCTCAATTTCACCCCCGTCGAACGGCTCGGCTAATCCGTTCCGAAGGGAAGCGAAACTAGACATCAACTCGTTCACCACCTTCATGCTAACTGGCAACAGGCCAGAGGAGGGCAAGACAAAGAAGAAGAGAGTTACGTTCGACAGCGATCCTCCACAGGTTGCTGAGGCCGCGGCAAGGAGTATGGAGGAGTTAATGAGGCAGCGACAAAACAACCAATACCTAGCTCCTCCCCTTCCTCCACAAATACCGCATCAACCCCCACCTCCGCAAAACATACTGCCCCAACCAGAAGAAGAAGACATCGCCATCGATAACAATGCATTCAAAAACGTCTCCATCGACAGTGTCCTGCATCATGGCACCTCCAACGTGCCCTCCGAGACGTTTACCTTTCATCATTCCCCTTCACCCTCGCCGCAGCCCAAAGATCAACAGAGAAGACCGCCTCCGCCGCCTCCTTCGCGGTACGGGTACGCGAACCCCGTGTCTCCGTCGCCGCCTCCATTACCGAGTAAGGACCCTTTGGCTCACATTGTGCCTCTGAGACCGACCCCCACAGGAGGTTCGTTCTCTGGTCCGAGCGGCCCCCCACAGCAGAACATTCCACTATTACAGACTCCGACTGGAAGTGGGCCGAATCAGATGAACCAGTTACGTCCCACTATTACCGGTCCTGGTCTGATTCCAAACACCACGGGCCAGGGCCTGATGCCAAACACTACGGGGAATGGTATGGGCCTGTCTCCAAACACCACAGGCATGAACCAGCTCCTCCCAAATACAACTGGGAATGGGTATTTTACAGCTCAGCCCGGCGTGAATCAATCCATGCTAGGACCGCAGGCGCACCAGAACTTTATTTCGCAAATGTTACCCCCACCAAACATGAGTTCCACACCTACCGCGCCTCGCTCTCCCTCGCTAACCCCGACTACATTCCAGCCGCCCCCACCTCCACCCCCGCGGTACCCTAATTCGCCGCAGTATCCACCACACATGTCGGGTCAGTACCCCGCCAATCTCTCTGGATACCCTACCATTGCCCCTCCGCCGCCACTGCCGCGACGAACAGACAGCAACTACCGCTCGGCAAGCACACAGCTGCCGTCGTCGCCGCTGCCACCGCCACCGCCTCCGACCCGACGAAGAGCGCCTTCACTGCCGCCTGCGGTGAACCCCTATGTGATGGGTGCGTCGCAGACGTATGGACAGTACGGTGGAAGTGCTAACAACCTGACTTTACCACCGCCGCAGGGCGGTGCGGCATCCTCTGCCCCAGATCTGCTCATGGATCTCAGAGCTCTACAGGATGAGGTGGATAGGTTGAGTGGACGGCGATAACGCCTATGCAGTAAAATCAGGAGCGCAGCGAGATTCTGAGCCGTTACGCCGACGAGCATAGTCACCAACTGGCTAGCTAGCGTCTGGACTCGCTTGTGTCACCAGGCACCGACCAGCAACTTCCTTGACATCCAACAGCATTGTAGATAGTGTAGAGTAACGACTTTCTGCGCTTAGCATATAAATATAGACTGGTGGTAATAGTTTACTCCAAGTACTTTGTGAGCGTTATGCCGGTACCTGACTGGGGGTAGGTGACCGGCGTTCGGTGAAACCTCGGTATACCCCACATCAGCCGTGCGTGCAGCAGCGGCATCAGCTGAAAGCCAACGCTGCAGAACTACTCACCACACAACCATGAAGCCGGCCACCGCGACCACGGGTTTCTTTCAGAAGGGCCCGGAACTCGAGAACCAGTACACCAGCGACGTATACCTGCAGCGTGCACTAAACTACTTTGCTCCGACTGTTCTCGGCCAGGCGGGCCGTGAGCTGACCGACCTTGGAGAGGTTGTTGTTAGTGACCAGGTGTTTGAGTGGATTAACGATGCTGAGAAGAACCAGCCTTATATTGTTCAACAGGACACGTTTGGAAACCACGCTAACAAACTGGTTACCAGTGAAGGCTGGAAGAGATTGAAGGATATTGCCTTTACACATGGAGTGGTTGCTACAGCGTATGAGGGGAAGTTTGCAGAGAACAGTAGACTGGTAGCTCTGGCGAAACTGTATTTGTACTCGCCTTCCTCTGCCATTGCGTCTTGCCCAATGGCTATGACTGATGGCTGCGCTAGACTGCTCAGGGACTTGGGAAAGAACGATGTTTATGAGCGCCTAACCTCCAGGGACCCCAAGACAGCCTGGACGTCTGGCCAATGGATGACTGAACGGTCAGGCGGGTCTGACGTTAGTGGCTCAGAAACCGTCATTCGGCAAGAGGGAGACGGCCCCAGGGCGTACGGATTCAAATGGTTTTCCAGTGCCACGGAGAGCCAGGTCACTGCCTTTTTGGCCAAGAGAGAAGGTCACGAGCAAGAGGGATTGACCTGTTATCTCGGTTATGTGGACAACTCTGTCCGGCTACACAGACTCAAACAGAAATTCGGTACCCACGCTCTGCCCACAGCTGAGGTAGAGCTCCAAGGAATGAGATGCGAGCCGATTAGCGAGCCCGGGCAGGGCGTGAGGAGCATTGCCGTAGTGCTGAACGTCACTCGAGTGTACTCGGCTGTTTCGTCCGCGTCTGGCTGGCGACGAGCTCTGTACATCGCCAAGGAATACTCCAAACTGCGAAGAGTCTTTGGAAAGCTTCTCTGCGAACTGCCGTCGCACGTGCGAGTCCTGGCCCACCAACAGGCGCAGCAGTACGGATGCCTGTTTCTCTCGCTGTATGCGGGCATGCTGGTCGGCTTGGACGACCACGGCCGCCTTGACAAGCACCAGCAGATTCTGATTCGAATTCTGCCCGGTTTGGCAAAGATTCTCACCTGTAAGGGCGCCGTGATTGGCATTTCTGAGTGCATGGAGGCCATGGGCGGTGCTGGCTACTTGGAGCACGACATTCGAATCAATATTGGCATACTGTTGCGGGACGCTCAGGTCAGCGCCATCTGGGAGGGAACAACCAACGTGCTGTCTGATGACGGCGTGAGATATATAAAGAGGTCCTTGCCCGCAGTTGACGCAGCATTCACAGACTTTTTCCAAACGCGCCTCGGAACCGGCCTTGTCGCTGACGAAATCAAGTCGAGATATGTGAGGTGGCTCGAGTTGGTTAAAGGCTCTGACCTGAACACTCTCCGAAGAGTTGCACGTGACGTCATGAAGGAGCTGGGAGTGCTCGTGATTGGTTCTCTGCTGCTGTCGAGCTCCTCTGACGCGGTGACTGAGGCCATTGCGGGGTACTGGGTTTTGGACAAGTTTGATGCGGGCTATGCCTTGGATAGGCAGATTGTGTTCCCAGAGCTCAGCGCCGGACGAAGTAGGCTGTAGTGGATATAACAGTTAACATTAATTGAAGAGTTGTGCGCCATGCTCGCTTCATGTAGCGGGAAGGTGCATATTGATGCGTCTCCCCGGCAACCCTCATCGCTCACGTGAGCAGCCAGAATAGGAAGGAGATAAACAAGCCGCACAAAACACATGCACGGTTGAAAATCAAACAATAGGAATGAGGCTCAAGAAACACATCCACACAGACACAAACACGCCTGCTCAGTTCACTGCTCTTTTCGTTCGCGATGAACCTCCTCGGCATCTTTGGGTTGGGCCCGTCGTCGGCTGTGACGGTTCCCGAGTACAAAGAGGGCGCCCAGGAGGATATGGTTGACCTACAAATCAAGAGTCTTATGTACATGTTTCGGCGGTTCGACATTGCCCATCACGAGCACTTTGGAAGCAGCAAGGAGGAAAGTCTTGACAAGGTGAACAAGCGGCTAGGCATCAGCGACTTTGAGCGTGAAAAGCTCGACATTATGTATAACAAAAAAGGGTTCGAAGCCATCCTAGAGTCGAGTGACGAACACCGCATACTCATCGACTGGGCGAAGAACAAGTTCCGTTCGCTGTGCATTCTGAGTGAGCAGCCCCAAGAGATGACGTCCCTGCCGAGGTTTGAAAGATCCAATTACCAGTTTATTGTGCTCCCAGCCAATGCTACTGATGAAGACTATGTGACTATACTCAGCAACTCACACATTTATGTCGAGCACTGGCATCACGTGTCTACAGAGACGCGACGCAAGATTGTGCGCCGGGGTCTGGAGATGGCTAAATTGGGTAGCGAGCTCACCAAAGACGACAGGGCGGCTATTATCCGGTACTACCTAAACAAGATGGCTGTGGAGGTTCAGGTGGACAGATTGTTCCGGGGAAGTCTGAAGAGCGTGGCCCAGGAGTACACGACCCAGCCAGAGCGGTCCAGGTCAATGTCTCCTCTACGGAGTCACAAAGCGGACAAAACCACAGACAGAGTTCGTTCACCGGACCGGAAAGTTCCCCCCAGCCCGCCTAGTCCGTCGCTGCTCAGTCCGAAAAAGTCCACGAAATCCAGCATACAGATCCCTTCACGGCTAGGAAGAAACTCCAGCCCCGAGCGACTTCCGAAAGAACAGGAACGATCACCCGAGCGCCCACGAACCTCAAACCCTGAGCGAAGCCCGACTAGGCTAGGTCAGAGAACCCTGCGACCAGCACCATCCATGTCGACCATCACCTGCCGGAAGACGCCGACGTCGCCAACTGGCGCGCCAGCCACGCTCCGGAAACCAGCACAGCCAATGAGGTCCGTGCCAAATCTATCGGCAGCGGCAAAGGCTGTGGTGCACGTACACGCGGGCGAGAAACAGCTTGCGACGCCAGACAGATTTGTGCCGGAAAACAGAAAAAAGGAGATGCTCTCGCAGGCCCGGGCGGCTGTGAGAGACAGGCTTAGGAGGGAGAGAAGTTTAATGGTGGCCGTTCAGTGAGACTCTCTAATCTCGATGCACTGTGTCCAAGAGTGCATGTGCATAGTAACTGTTTGGTAATGAGTTATGTTTATACTGGTAAATGATATTGAAGACTAAGCTCTTATCGACTCAAAGTCCTCCGTGCGCACAGAAACCGCGCACTTCAAGCCGGCGAACGCTACGTTATTAGAGTGTGAGAATGAATTCATAACAACTACGAAGGCTAATAAATAATTAAGATAAACGGGCGTCAGTGAAATTTTGTGTGCACGGTTGGCGGTTTGCCGTCGACCCAGCTTTCACGAATGTCTCGGGGTGGTGGTCGCGGCTTTGGCTGCACTTTTTGAGAGGGCTCAGGCCAGGTCTTTTCTCGGCGCCGGAAACAAGGTAAATTGAAATCAAGATACTGTCTGTTGTGCGACATCCAGCTGTGACCCTTAGCCTTATTGGCTCCAAAAAAATTGGCAAAGGCATTGTCCGTAGATGATTCGAGCGTGCTATTAGTGTTGACGAGCATCGCATCCTTGGACTCTGACTCTGTAGAGCTTGTTGACTCCAGCTCGCCTGGCTTCTGTAATAGCGCGGCAGTTGCAGCCCGGTCCCGCTTCTGTCGGAGAGCAAGCACAACCTTGTCTTCATTGTCGCGAGCAAGGCCAGACAGGTTCAAAACTGCCACAATCAAAACAATCGGCAGATAGCCCATAAGTGCGATGAAGACAATGCTTGAGTGCACATTGAACGGACTCAGGCTAAAATTCCACACAAACACAAACTGGAACACAAGCAGGCACAGTACCAGCAACAGAACAGTGGGGATAACCAGAGGCAGTCTTCGGATACGGTAGTAGTAACGCGTAACGTAGATCTGCACAATAATCTGTATCCAAGCGAGAGCTCCAAAGACGATGCCCGCCTTCCACCTGTTGTCCACAGCGCTGCTCGCCAATGGACCCGTCAGCGTGGACCAGTTCCGAATCACAGTGAGCAGAAAACATAAAAAGCCCAGTGCGTAGAAGCCAATGGGCATCAGCAGATGAACTTTGCTTCTGGTGTCGTTCACCTGGAACCTGAACGGGTCCTCATCGGCCAGCTTGCGCTCCTCAAAGGCTCCCCAGTGTCGCGTCAGTTCCCAGGCTACAGCAAGTGCCACGGGCAGCGTTGCACAATACAGGGCAGCGTAGGTAGTCAAAGACGAGCCCTGAATATAGTCTCTGTCCAGATCGATGCTGAAGAATCCGGCAATGGCACCCAGCGCCTCGAGCACAATGCACCAATACCATTGCCATTTTCTTCCAAACCGCCGAAACTGCCGTTTCTCATCTGTGTAAGCTTTTCCGTGCTTGCGCAGGTTGAACATGGTTACGGGCAGCAATAGAACCATGATTACCGCCCAGGCCATGCCGATTGCTCCTCTCGTCGCAATCGGATACACCGGATAGTCACAGGAAGTGGCATTGGCGAACGTTCCATTGTCGTACAGAATGGGATCGAAAGAGCCAAACGTCAGATAGCAATCTGTGAAGTTGGAGACCGTTCCATTGGAGTATACGGTGTAGTTGAACGCACTGAGCGTTGTTTGATTGTAGTTGTTATTTATTGGAGGCAACGGCTGGCCATGAGAGATCTCCATCTTGCCGTGATACAGTTTAAATCCGCTTCAAAAATCTGCTAATATAACACTTGTCTGTTTTTACCGCGTTAGATCTGTACCATTGTTCATGTCAGGGTTGCTTGATGCTGCACGATGTCCCGACAGATGCGCGTTGTCCCGGCAACCGCTGGGTATAAATTTTTCGAGCGTCAAACTTATTTCCTCATTTACTCTCAACACTTTGATGAATCCACTCAGGAGATTTATGGGACAAGACGGACACTGGTGACTCTTGATAGTTATGATACAGTTGACTGCGTGAATTGAGGCCAATTGTTGCTGCTTATCCGAACTACCAAGAGTTGTCTGTGTCTACTCATTCCCCGAGCGTCCTGATGCTCACACGACACCTTCGAAGATCCTCTGGCCTGCCAATGACCAGTTGATTCAAAGCGGTGCCGAGATCAAATCCAGGAAAAACCTTGCGGTGCTCAATAACGCAAAAAAACTTGTGCTGCTAGAGTGTGCGCACTGCACACTCTGTAGGTCTACTGGGACATCTCCACGGAGGTAATAGCTTAATATTTGTATGGGCATAGGCTCGGCAATGTATAAATGATACAAAACGATAAGTCACTTTCTTGCGTTACGCTTCAACGGCCCGCTACCGGTCTTATAGATTTGAAGGCACACTTCAATATTGTCTCCTTGTCCTTTATCCACGGCTACTCACAAAAACATTAGCCTCACATTTGATACTCAACGGTGGCTCCAATCAGTCTTACAGCCCAGATATACCCGATAAACTCAGTTGTATCACTGGCCGATAGCGGGGAAGTGGGGTACGATAACTGCCTGGTATATGTTTTGTGGTACCCGGGTAAAACGCACACCGGTAATCGCCAGGCCGATCATCGGCAATAGTTACAAGTGGGTTGTGGCATCACGTGACGGCGGCTAATCGGTTCCCTTCTTTAACCGAGGATCACCCCAGAAAAGCCCCACACTCCCAGTCTTTTCATCCACACATTACAAACCATGCGAGCCTTCAGTACTTCCGCTCGACTAGCCACCCTAAACTCTGTTTACATTCTGAGTGCTGCTCGAACGCCTATTGGCAAGTTCCAGGGTGCTTTGAAGTCTCTCAGCGCCATTGAGCTTGGTGTTGTTGCTACCAAGGCCGCCGTTGAGCGGGCCAAGATTGATCCCGCTCAAGTTCAGGAGGTCTATTTTGGCCAGGTTCTTCAGGCCGGTGTTGGCCAGGCTCCTGCCCGACAGGTCACCCTCAAGTCTGGTCTGCCCAATGAAACCGAGGCTACCACTGTGAACAAGGTTTGTTCCTCTGGCCTTAAGGCTGTCACTCTTGCCGCCCAGAGCATCCAGACTGGTGACCGTAGCGTCGTCCTGGCTGGTGGCACTGAGTCCATGTCGAACACCCCATACTACTTGCCACGAAACGTTGGTTTCGGCGACATCAAGGCCAAGGACTCCATCATCAATGACGGTCTGTGGGACGTGTACAACAACATCCACATGGGCAACTGTTGCGAGAACTCAAACAAGCGAGAGAATATTACTCGAGAGGAGCAGGACGCCTTCGCCATTGAATCCTTCAACCGAGCCATCAAGGCTCAGAACGAGGGTGGCTTCAACGCTGAGATCGTGCCAGTCACCATCAAGGGCAAGAAGGGCGACACTGTCATCTCCGAGGATGAGTCCGTCAAGACTGTCAAGTTCGACAAGATCCCAACTTTGCGACCCGTCTTTGACAAGAATGGTACTGTTACTGCTGCCAACGCCTCGGCTCTGAACGATGGTGCCGCCGCTTTGGTTCTGGCTTCCGGCGATAAGGCCAAGGAGCTTAACTCCCCAGTTCTGGCCAAGATCATCTCTTACGCTGATGCTGCCGTTGCTCCAATCGACTTCACCATCGCTCCATCTAAGGCCATTCCAATCGCCCTGGAGCGAGCCGGCCTCACTGTCAGCGACATTGCCCGATGGGAAATTAACGAGGCCTTCTCCGGTGTCTCCATCGCCAACAACCGAATCTTGGGCCTAGATGTCAACAAGGTTAACGTCAAGGGGGGCGCTGTCGCCCTTGGTCACCCAATCGGCGCCTCCGGCGCCCGAATCCTGGTCACCTTGCTCAACAACCTGAAGGATGGCGAGTACGGTGTCGCCGGTATCTGCAACGGTGGTGGTGCTGCTACCGCTCTGGTTGTGAAGAAGGTTTCCAAGGTCGAGTCCGAGTCTAAGTTGTAGATAACAGGCGGGCTCTCACCTGCTTGATGATGCGTTGTGTATGGATCTAGATAAACCTAGTTATGCTTTAGAAATGCATTCATGTGTAAATGTATACCTGATCATTCCTGGCAGTTGCAATAGTTTCTGGGATCGTCCTGGACTGTCACGTGAGACTGCGGGTTAGGGCACACCCCAAGTCATCTCATCATCGTGATACATCTGAGCTTTCAACCTCTCAGTGCATGAATATAGGGTGCTTCTGATAGCTCCCTCAATCTTCAGAACGCGGTACACGGATCAAAGCGAGGAATGCGCCTTTGTTTCGGCTCATTTCGCCCCGTGCTGCCCGGCTGCACCAGATCGACAAGTCCATCAAAAAAGAGTCTCCAGACCTCGTCACAAGGCAGAAGGAAGAGAAGTAAAAAGATAATCGACCCCGGTGAGGGTTGAACTCACGATCTCACGATTGCAACCGAAAGGTCGACTTGATTTGAAGATCTCGAATAACAGTCGTGCGCCTTAACCAGCTTGGCCACGGAGTCTTGTTGAAAAAAAATACTCGTGCCACTACTCGTACCAGATTTCGGACAAGCAAAAACGGAAGAAAACTCGATGATCTTTTCAAGTGTAACAGAGGATGTCAAGTACAGAGTGCCTAAGACTTGATTTGGAAGTGGTGCAAATATCGGGGTGGGCAAATCGTTCTGCGGCGCCAGTCTCAGAATCCACAGCTTCGCGTGCAGGTTGATGTCTGGGAACTTTTTAAGGATAACGTTTGCTGTATCTGTTTCTCCACGATTCTGCACGTCGGAACTCCACAGTGGTGTGGGATCGCGGCCTAGTGTCAGTGTTCGCTCGTGTAAGCTGATCGATATCGAACCAGCTTTTTGATCGTACATCTCGTCAACATTGGGTTCTAATCTATCTACAAAGAAATGACATAGTGAGTTGCGGCCAGCGAACCGCCGTCAAGTTGTATATAAAGGTGAGCGTGCTGTTCAAGTTAGTTTAGTGTAACGCGGTGAGGCTACATCGACTGCTTACCTGCCATCTCATATGGAAACAACATGCTCACAACCGAGATCACCGCAAATACCGACGCCATGACGAATATCGGCGCCGAGGTGGCAGTGTTTGTATAGTAAGCCACCACTGGCGCTATTGTGCTCAGTCCCCTGGCTATGGCAACAGAGACACCATAGCCTGTCGCCCGATGAGCTGAGGGCATAACTTCTGGTGTATAGGCAAACAGCGTTCCGTAGTAAGTGTTCAGGCAGACGTTGATTGCGCATGAGAATCCAAGATTCTGAGCCTCAGTTCGCACCGAGGTGTAGGCAAACATGAACGCCATTGTCGTCAAGGCGCCCACGACCATAGTTCCTCGTCGACCAAACCTTGGAATGTCGCAAATCAAGCCCGCGATAATTGGTCCCGGAATGCAACACGCATTGACGATCAGGTTGTTTCGATAAGTGTCGCTAAGCGAAAGGTTCCCGGTATTGGCTCCATGTGTCTTCAGATAAATGGGGAGGAAGGCGTTGAAGAGTGGATAGGCAACACCAATCAGAGCCCACGAGAGGAAGTTGAGAGATGTAGAGAAGCCGAGCTTCTTAGTGGCAAACAAGCCACGGAGATGGAATCCGAGCGACGAGAGGGCGAACTTGGGGTTGATTTTGTCCTTGAAGGTTCGGTCAGAGTTGTCGGATTTGATTGTGCCGATCTTTGTGAGCTGCTCCAGAGTGAGGGGGTTCTCTTTACCTGCTGACCGGGCCAGCAGGTCCATCGTAGCAATCACATTGGCATCGTTACCGTTGGCCAAGTCGTATTTTGGCGACTCCACCATTCGAATGAACAGTACTCGGCAGCAGGCGCAAATGAGGACAAACCCTCCGCACGCAATGTATGTGTATCTCCAACCCATGTTTTCTGACCGCGGACACCCCCGTTCCTCACACGAGAAGTTTGCAATGAGCGGCCACGCGATGGCACAGGCGATAACCTGGCCAACTCCCCACCACAGCGCCATGAACGTCACCATCCACTGTTTGTTGGACGGCAGAAACTCCAGAAACGTCACGGAGTCCAGCACCAAGTTACCTCCAGCGGCGAAATAGCTCACCGCCGACAGCGAACACACAGCTACAAAGTTCAGACCTCCGCCCGCCGCCATGGCAAATATCGAGGTCATAAACAAGGTGGTGTGAAAAGCCATACGCCGGCCGATAATGTCTGACGAGAAGCCCCAAAACAGTGCTCCAAAGAACAGACCCACGTAGTTGGCGGAGACCAGCGCCGAAAACTTTCGGTCAAACTCGATATTGATTTGGTCCTGCGTCACGGACTGTAACATGAACAATAGTGAGTCCACGCCGTACCCCATCCCGTTCAGAAAGAATAGCTTCCAGTGGTACGGAGTGAACCCAATCTTGTTCATAGTGCTGTTGACCAGCGTCATCTTTTTGCTCAAGACATCGTCATCAATCTGGTACAGGTCGCTGGCATAGTCTGAGCTCGCTTCGCTGAACTCGTCTTTTTCCTTCACAGACGCTGCGGACATGGTGCAGATTTTAATCTGCGAAGGGCGTCCCTTATATAGCTTGGCTTGGCTGTTATACGAGCGCCTGGTGATATATCAAAGTTGGCTCTAACGTAGCGCCGCCAAATATAAGGTTAGCTCATCAGCCTCCTTCGCTAACGAAATTATATGAAGCGCGTAATCCGTCTGAGAAAACAATCATATCCTCCATCGCCATGTCAAAATTTACTCAAACGCCGCACCCCTTGACTCCCGAACCGGTGATGTTATTGGATCTCGAGATTGTTTATGCAGGTGTGACTTACCTGCAGATGACGTCACAGCAAGTCAGTGTCGGCTAGGGCCGGATTCAGCCGGGCACCAGCCGGGATTCCACTTTAGGGGTGGCCTCTTCAGTGGTGCTTCACACAAATTTTAATGTCAGCAGTACCACTCGGTGCAGGTAGGCCAGCACTGCCCGATTCGCATGAACTTGGCACCAGGTTCGGTCTCTAACGCGTGGTTCGTTCCTGGGTCGTAAGTCACATGACTCACGTTGAGTTACATCAAGTTCGTTTAACGTTACCGAGAAATTGTGCAGACGAGGAGCAGAAACATTTGCCGGATCAAGACCCGAGCGGTTGCCGTGGAAACGGCCTCGCTTACCCGGCAACTTTAAATAGACCGGGCGTGCGTTACAAGGCGGCTCTGGTGGGAGACAGTAACGTTAGAGGTGACGCGCGTGAGCCGTACTTGAACCCTCGAGAGTATCGATAGCATCATGAAGCCAAGAGTTTCACAGATTGAGAGAACTTTCTGAATTCGCTCTTCGGTATGCGTCTCGAGGTGCTGAAGTCACAGTCTTTCTCAGATACAAGGAGAGCGCTTTTGTAGGTCACTGCCGATTGCGTCGTGACCAGATAGCGGCATACAGTCCCAGAAACACTATTTCCATCATATCTCAAGTTGCGATAATAACGTTATCTATTAGTACCCCAGGTTACCCGGCTGTACCCTTACTCCAATCGCTCGCTCGGGGTGGCTCGGGGTTCTGGGGTACTGCGGCTCCTTCGATAGCCATCCGCCTATACCCGTCGACCCCACAAATACACAAATTTCATCTCATCTACACATCAACACACACATGCTACGAAACTTGTCTAGGAACCTTCGGCGGTTTTCCACGACCACGGTCCGGCCCTCTGCGGCCCCACACAATAGCCCCAACCATCTCAACTACACTGAGGCGCCTTTCCTAGCAAAGAACGCGACAAAGGCCCTGGCCAACCCTTTTCTGCCAGGGGAAATCAAATCGTCTGAGACCCGGTCCATGAACTTGTACCAGGCCATCAACGATGCCCTGAAGATCGCGCTGGAAACCGACGAGCGTGCTGTTCTGTTTGGCGAGGATGTCGCTTTCGGCGGTGTCTTTCGATGTTCCATGGGCCTACAAGAACAGTTTGGTGCTGACCGAGTTTTCAACACACCACTCTCCGAGCAGGGTTTAGTAGGATTCGCTATTGGATATGCTGCCATGAACCAGACTGCTATCGCTGAGATCCAGTTTGCCGACTACGTGTTCCCCGCGTTCGATCAGATTGTCAATGAAGCAGCCAAGTACCGATACAGATCCACCACTTTCAATTGCGGAGGATTGACCATCAGAATGCCTTGTGGTGCGGTTGGCCACGGTGCTCTTTACCACTCGCAGTCTGGAGAAGCCTACTTCTCGCACTGTCCAGGCTTGAAGGTTGTCATTCCAAGAAGCCCCCTACAGGCAAAGGGCCTGTTGCTGTCCAGTATCAGGGACCCCAACCCAACAATTTTCATGGAGCCAAAGATTCTGTACCGAGCTTCCGTCGAGCACGTTCCTATTGGCGACTACACTCTGCCGCTGGGCCAAGCTGAGATCGTTCGACCGGGTAAGGACATTACTCTAGTCGGATACGGCACTCAGGTGTACGTTTTGCACGCTGCTGCCGAAATGGCCAAGGCTAAGCTAGGAATTGAGGCTGAGGTTATTGACCTGCAGACCATCGTCCCCTGGGACCGAAAGACCGTCATCGACTCGGTGAACAAGACTGGTAGATGCATTGTTTCGCACGAGGCCAATAAGACCAGCGGAATTGGCGCCGAGGTGGCCGCGGAGATCCAGGAGAAGTGTTTCCTGAGGCTGGAGGCCCCGGTGCAGAGAATTACCGGCTGGGATGTGCCAGTCTCGCTCGCTTTTGAGCAGTTTATGATTCCAGACGTCACCAGAGTGTTCCACGGTATCAAGAAGGCTTTGGAGTACTAGAGATTGACTTCACAAGAGTGATTCCAATGTGACTATCACGAGTAAGCGGATTGTTCACTCGCTAAATGGGGTGTGCTGAGTAGACCGTCGTGAGACAGCTGGTGCTTGGTAAATCGTCCACGGTATGCATTCGGATAGATGCTGAGCATAGAGTAGCATAATAGAGCTGTGAGAGATAGTAAATATTCAGTATGCATCTGTACAATATCTAATTAGTATGCTGTTTGCTGAGAATGTCAGCTACATGACGCGAGTCATGCTCTCTTGGGCAGCTCTATGCCCTTCGCTTTGAAGTAGATCTTTCGCAATCTATCAAGCCGAGTCTGCTGGTCCTCTCGATTCGGCGTGGGCGGATCAGACTTCAGCTCGGGCTTTAACCCTGATGTTGGATGCGTTGTGTATGGACAATACTTCATGTGCTGTTCTTGAAGCTTGACACTGTCGTCTCCGACCACGACTTTTCGGAAACACATGTCGCACTGGATAATGAGCTTGGACTCGATCTTTTCCAGCAGTTTCCAGCCGTTGAGACAAGCTTGAACGAGTTTCAGGTTTGTCGCGTTGAACAGTTTTGCCGTGCTTTCGTCGATTTCATGGTCAAACTCAACATTCAGTTGGAGGTCGTGTGTGTACGTCTCAAGCCGTCTTTTAATCGCGTCCCTAACAGCAGACTGCGTCATGACCAACTTGTAAATGTCGTCGCTGCAACCTTTAGTTTTCCATGGGCAGGTATCCTTGTGCTGAGAAACTAGCATTTCTCTGTACTTTTTGGCCATGATTTCCTGAATCTCTGGATCATCACCCAGCTGGACGTTAAACGAGCTATGGCAATGCACGCATTGCAGTGTGTTTTGAATCGTCGCTTCCCAGCCACGCTTTGCACAGGCGACGGCGTTGGCCTCAGAACCCGCATCGACGCTCCAGTTTCGATAGTTGAATGTGCTCAGCCGTTTGAGAAATAGTTCTCGCGACCATGGGCTGTATGTTGATTTGGTTGCCTTTGCTCTTTTGAATAGACGCGACAGTTTGGGCTCTCTGTGTAGCGTATCGAGGACTTGTGATAGCTTCCGTTTGCTCGGCGAGTCCGTGTCTGTGAATATGGATGACGTCGGCGTGGAGGGCGCCGGTGTCGATGGTAGTTCGCTCATCTCCGTCATTGTTCTGAGTCACTCAGCCACCTATCGTGGATCAACTGATTGTCACGATTCGCGTATCCAAAATAATCTGCGATCCTATTGTGACACCCCACTGGCGTTAAGGAAGGTCCCAAGATAAAGTCGCCGCATGTCTGAACGCCGCACAAAATTTCCACTGCGATATGCCTAGCCACCAACAGACCTTCATCGACAATGCCCTGCAGTCCTCCGCCCTGAAGTTTGGCAGCTTCACGCTGAAGTCTGGCCGAATTTCGCCCTACTTCTTCAACCTAGGCAACTTCAACACGGGCGCTCAGCTCTCGTCTCTCGCGGCCGCCTACGCTCAGGTCATCATCGACTCCAAGATTGAGTTTGACGTTCTGTTTGGACCCGCCTACAAGGGAATTCCCCTGGCTGCTATTACTGTGGCCAAGCTCGCTGAGATGGGTCAGAACGTTGAATATGCATTCAACCGAAAAGAGAAGAAGGACCACGGCGAAGGTGGTTCCCTGGTGGGTTCTCCACTGGAAGGCAAGAAGGTTCTCATCATTGATGATGTCATGACTGCCGGTACCGCTATCAACGAGGCCTTTGAAATCATCACTGCTGCCAAGGGTACCGTTTCTGGTGTCGTGATTGCCCTGGACCGACAGGAGCGAACCGCTGACTCCGAGCTGTCTGCTGTGCAGGCTGTCAGTAAGCGATATGGCGTGCCAGTCATTAGCGTCGCCTCCCTGGCTTCTATTATCGAGTACCTCGGCGACAGACTATCCCAGGGTGAACTCGAGAAGATTGAGGAATATAAGAAGCAGTACGGTACCGCCTGAGCGACTTCCATGAGCCAGCCCGCATGAGCGAAGCGAAACGCGGGCCTGTAACATTAACATTTCATTGATACCATCAACACGTAGTGTAATATGTGATTTCGAGTGTAAGCGTCATGTTCCAAACCACTAGCTGAATCGAGGGCATACACAAACTACGCAAGTTATGCCTTCCGGGTGGTCGTGATTTATTGCATGTACAAAATGGTTGATCCTATGGTCCATGAGACTACCTCCTGACCACCTTCATCTTCTGCTTTGGAGCCTTTGGAATCTCTGGTAGGTTTGGCATGCCCGGCATGCCACCGTCGCCCATTCCTGGGAACATTTGACCCTGCATCTGCTTCATCATCTCCTCGTTAGCCTCGCCCGCACTCAGAGCAGGCGAGTTCAGCGGTAGGACACTGTTAATCTTCCAGCCACGTGGAACTGCCAGTGGGGCAGTTTTGTCTGGCAGCGGCATTCCGCTTCTCTGCATCTTCTGGTGTAGTGCACTGTGGAACGGGGTCTTTGCGTGAGTTGGGTGTGCCTTGAGGTAGTCTGATAGTAGCTTGTACAGGTGTCGCTTATTCTTGACTCTGGTGATTGAGGGTGGGACACCCTTTTCCTTTTCTTTCTTCATCAAAACTCGAATTCGGCCTGGATTCGACCAATCCTTAGGGTGCGTTTTGCTGGCCTCATAGATAGTGTGGATTCCTAGATGCTTACAGCCCTCCATCAGCGTCTGGGCCAGCGGATTCTCGACTGCCTGCTCCTTGGATACTCGTCGTCCTTCAGAGTGGGATTTAGTGATGTCAAAGTAAACGGGGTAAAGCATCTGCCAATCCTTATACTCCTCGCCTGGCATATTGCCCTCAGATTCACCACTGCTGGGGGGAGCCATCATTCCTGGTGGGACTTGGAAACCAGATGGGATCTGGAAACCCTGTGGAAGGCCGCCAGCGCTAGAACCTGTGGCAGAACTAGCTGGCCCTGAACTGGACGAACTGCTTGGGCCAACTGGCATCAGAACTGGCTCTCGCTCAACAGGATTGCTCTTGGCGAATGGATTCTTGGGATCGTAGTCCGCTGGATCGAAGTCCATGTTATCGATATCATCGTCAATGATTTCCTCTATAATCGGCATTTTTCAAGTGTCGTCGCTGGGAGACGGTGACAGTTGGTGCTGGCTCAAAATTAGGTCACGTGATACGTTCACAGATGAAAGTTACGATGCGGCTGATGCGCGCCGAAGTCCCATTGTCACAAAGCCTGACTGAATCCAGTTGATCCGCTCCTTGAAGTAAGGGATTTGCAGACATATAGACACTGAAGATTTCCCCGAGACTGGGTGATTTAGTGTCGCTTTTTTCCTATTTCCCGACTCTTTCAGGCTTCAGCCTCACGCTGCCTCTACATTACGTCCGAACCGGCGCGACGAATTACGCTCCCCGATAGCGATAAGGGCTTCACGGAAACGCCTCTCGATACTCGATCAACTCGATAAGTCTCGCGTTATCTCGAACTAGGCTTGATATTACATCGCGTGACGTCATCAATCAGCCACTGCATCACTAACCACTGCAATGATTCCGCCAGTCAACTTGGACCTACAAGCCATCAGTGGCATCACGGGGTCTATTTCTATTGCCTGCTGGGTGATAGTATTCACTCCTCAGCTCTATGAGAACTTTAAGCGACAGAGCGCCGACGGCCTGTCCATGACATTCCTCGTGCTCTGGCTACTTGGGGACATATTCAATGTGATTGGCGCGGTTCTACAGAGAGTCTTGCCCACGATGATTATTCTCGCGGCATACTACACGATAGCAGACATTATACTGGTCATCCAGTGTTTGATCTACAACCGGCGTGGTGAGAGTGATATTGACCCTAAGCATCTGTCGCCCGCCACGCCGTTGTTGGACGATATTGATGTCGAAAACCAATACGGATCCACTGACAATCAGACAAACCCCCCGGACACAGTCTCTCCGCTCAACTCGGCACTGTTTAACGCACTTGTTGTGCTCGCAGTGTTCTGCTCCGGCATTCTTGGCTGGTGGCTGTCGCCAAGTGCCTCTGATGATGTGGACCCCAGCCAGGGCGTCATCAGTTTCTGGGGGCAGGTTTTCGGCTGGTTATGCGCCGTGCTCTACCTGGGCTCGCGAGTGCCTCAAATTCTATTAAATTATCAGCGAAAGTCATGCGAGGGCGTGAGTTTCTTGTTCTTCCTCTTTGCATGCCTGGGTAACTTCACGTACGTGGTGTCAATCCTGGCCAAGGACATGAGCAAGCAATACCTCATCATCAACGCATCGTGGCTGGCCGGCTCCGTGGGCACCATGTTTTTGGATCTCATCATCTTCATACAATTCTGGATCTACAACGATGAATTCTACGACGAAAGCATTCCCTCCACACCAAGCACAGCAGACACATAGATTTATTACTCCACGATTCGCTCCGTGGGGTCACGATACGGCACGCCTAATAGCTCAAAAATTTTCTTTTCGCTCGTTCCTTCAATCAAGTCGCTCTCGGGCGGGTTTGACGACTTGTAGCCTGGCTTGTTTTCAGGGTTGCGGTACAAACCGTTGCCGTTGAGATGGAGCTGTCTTCTGTCTGCCAGGAACCGGATACTTCGGTTGAATAGATCGTCTCCAGTATAGTAGATCAACCTGCCACCGATATGTCGCCAGGGTGTGGGCAAAATGTCAACTCGACGCCACTTGGGGTCGCCCTCGATTGTCGCGGCGCCCAGCCAGCGGCCCTCGTTTGTGCTCAGCTCAGCTAGAGTACACCTGATGTAGCCGCTCTTCTCGAGAGACTCAAAGGCCTCATCAAAGATGGCCCCCACTTCTTTTGAATCTGCATCTTTCTTGGTGAACACAACGTCCACATCGCCAGAATCTGCCTGACCACGGCGATATGACCCCATGAGCCACACCTGCACATTCTGGTCGACGTCCACAAGAGCTTTTTTGATTATCTCGAAGTGCTTCTCTCCCAGCTTTCGCGGTATGCGCTCATTGAAATCGTCATAGTGATCCAATCCAATCTTTTGTCCATCGTTCAGACTGTCGCGAATGCCCTTGATATCGTCAATGGTGCGATGACCGTCGTTATACCATCTCTTGGCGGTGGAAGGACCCACACCGTAGATTTTCTGAAACATTTTGAGCGTTTTCCCCATACCGTCACGCTGAATTTCATCAAGCTGCCTGAGATGTCCTGTTTTGGCAATCTCCTCGAGCTTGGCTGCCATCTTTTGACCGAACCCAGGCAGCTTCGCCGCTTGCTTCGCCGTGGTGATCTTTTCTGAATGTTCTGTCAGTGTCACAGCCGCCTTACGATACGCCATGTACCGGTGTTGATCGCCAATGTACCTGTAATGGTCTCCCATCATCTTTAGCACCTTGATCACCTGCTGATTCGGATTGTCCAGAATATCCTTATTCCTTTCCTTCTGAACCATGTGGGACTGCCAATAGCCCTTCAGCCGAGAGGGCTTGACTTCCTCTTCCTCAACATCCGTGTGATCACTCTCGGGCTCGGACAGCAACTCCTCCGCCTTTCTTCCAAGTACATGCTCTTGGATGATCTCCTCAAGTTCGTCCTCGACAACGCCCTCCTTGGCTTTTTCCCTGGCCATCTTCTTCAACTCTCGCTCCTTCTTCCCAGTAATGTCGTGCTCCTCTTCTTTCAAGTCCACAATCTGCTCTTCAGCAATTTCCTCAGCCTGGTCCTCGCTGACTTGTTTGTTGGAAGGTATTGTCTCTTCGTCGTTCAGAGGTTCGGTCACGGCTTCGTCCTCGCTCAGCATTTTCTCTGTAGCAGTAACTCCTTCTTCATACTCCATTGGCTCAGTTTCCTTATCCTCGGGAGGAGGCTCGTAATCTTCCCCGGCCTCTTCATCGGCGGCGTCGTCTGCCTGTGCATCGGCCTCGTCGTCAACTAGCTCACTCTCATCATCGGCCTGCTTGACCGGTTGCTTCTCCTCCTCTGCCTTCGCATCTTCGGGCTTTGCGCCGTTCTCGTGCTTCTTTCCATTCCGCTTGTGTGGCACGCTGTACTTGATTCCGTCCAGAAGTGTCCCCTTCTCGATACAATCAGATGCCCACGAGTCCCGCAAAACCTTAACTTCCTCGGGAACCTCCGTCTTGAGCGTATCAATCACCTTCTCGAAACTGTACTGCCGAGAAGCCAAAATATGAGTGACGTCTTCATCATAATAGTCCTTGAACTCAGCGCCATAATTGGAATAGGTCTGTGATTGCGCCTGTAACAACTTGGAATTAGCTCGGTGAGGCACATGGCAAAATACCATACCCTTGAACAGCTGCAGATGGTCTGTGTCCTCGGTTTTGGACGAGACTCGGCGAGCCTGCTTCTGGGTGGAGGTTCTCAGCCGCTTGAGAACAGGCGTATGCTCTCGCACATCAGATCGTTTGAGTGCGTGCATGTTGATCAAGGAAGGAAGCATCACGGCTGAGATCTTTGTAGCTCATCGCTTATGTTGCTTGCTGTATTATGCGGTATGTTTCAGTTCAGTCTGGGGTAGCCGATGGGTTAGGTCTGTATTTGCAGAGGGTTCACTCTAGCGCTTGTCCTCCTGTAAGTCTTATTCTTGGGTTCTACAACATCCAGCTGTTGCTTAGAAGGAAACGTAAGGAGTATGCTGGCCTTGCGCTCTCTGTTTTTCACTGGTACTGCGCTCATGTCACTACGTAGTTTGTATAGCGAAACTCACCACCAGGCGCCGCATCACGACTCCCAAAACGTCGCGACATCGCGCTACACGAAATAAAATTACGCGTCAAAATTTCCGCAACTACAGCTCGCCCTCACATAAGGTGTACCGATGAGTGAACCGGAGGCTAGAACTACCAGACGAAGGCCGGCGAACCATGAGCTCCATGCGGTCCTCCTGGACTCGAGGAAAGTTCTGCAGACGCTCGACTACCAGCAGAGAACAGATCTCAGCTTGCACTTATACTCTGCGCACTTGCTACACCTAATGCACAATGACGACAAGCGAACTTTCCCTGTGGAGCGGTGGACTAGCTGGCCAATGTCCGTGGCGAAGGAAAGGCATGCTGATGTGACCTTCGAGACTGCGGTGCTCAACCACAATGTACCCATTCCTTCAGCCAGCTTCACAGACCCCGATGACCCAGAAGGAACCACTTCAGAGGTGTCTGCCCAGATACTTATGAAGCTGTTTCCGAACGAGGAACTCCTAGATTCGACAAAGATCCTCACCGCCGAAATCAATGCCGCGTTTCAAAGAGAGGTTCACCGAAAGATTCACCGCCAGCCAACCGACGGTTTAGTAAAAAAGCGCTACGTCCCTATCATCGACCCGTCTCCCCAACTGCCTGCACAGAGCTTGACCAAGGTGTTCAACCTGGTGACTCGGATTCTGGACCGAGTAGGCGAGGAGAAGAGAGAGAATGCACTTGCATCCGTTCCCAGCAGGCAGTATGACTGGATGGATATTATCTCTGATGACGCCCTGGTGGGAGACACAATGGGCCGGTGCCAGCGTCTTTTTGGCGATACGTCCTTGGACCGTAGCAACTACCACAGTCTTGCACAAATGGGAAACGTTGAGCTGACATACGAAATCAACGGAGCCATACCAGAGGATGTGCACGATATTCGTCGAAAACGAAAGCTCAAAGACAGAGAGGCGTCTGTCAGGGCTACAACTCGGAGACCTGTGAGGCCCAATGTTGACGAGCTCCTGACAGCTTACAAAGTTGAACTGGACTTTCCAGCAGAATTCAAAAGAACAGAAAGGGTGTATCACCGGAGCCATCGCCGAACCATTGTCCTTCAAAACAAGCTCGCCGAGCTCAAGCGCCACGACCCGCTTAGCCTTATCAACGCCCGATTCTGCGCTGACGCCAGAAAGTTACAGGCTTTCGAAAACACAATCAAGTCAGAAGACCTCATATTGGAACACCACGCCAAGGGCAACGAGTTCCGTAAGAAGGCGAAATCGGCCGAAAAGCCTTCTGAACCGGAAGTTGAGCCTGAGCAGGAAAGCGAACCAGAGAGGGAGGAGGATCAGGAAATACCGGTTGAGATGAGCTCTGACAGCGAGCCGGATGAGGAAACGTTCAAGGATCTACGTCAAGACGCCATCGAGGCACTGTTATCGTTCTCTAGTGCTGCGGTTCAGTTTAGAGGAGGCCGCGATTAGTTTTTGAAATTCATGCTATATCCACCACCTTCAGTGTTTGGAGTCATGTTGAAGTTATCAAGACTCATGCCGAACTTGCCCAGGAACCCGTTGCCAAGGTCTTTTAGCTTGCCAATCATTTCGTCGGTCTCCTGCTTTTGTTTCTGCTTCAGACGGGGTCTCAGCACCGCCAACCTCTTGATCACTGTTTGTTTCATGTCTTGCGGAATATCTTCCTTGTTGAGCTTCTCTAGATCAGCGACAGCATCCTCCAGGGCCTGCCACGTTCCGATCTTTTCGTTGGCCAGACTTCGGCGAACACGCACCTTGAAATTAGACGCATCCAGATCAAGCGATTTGGTACAACTCTCGACAGTCTCTTTGTCAAGATGCATTCGATGCTGGCATGCTGATATGTTTCCCCAAAACACTGCCCGTTGTGTAGAGAGGTAATCCGGTACAATCCCTAGGCACTCTTTGTATGTCTCGATAGCTTTATTGAACTCCTCATCAGACTTCGCTGTCTTGAAGATATCGTTTGCTTGTAGCTTTAGAGCGTTAGCCTTGTCTAGCGCGTCTTTCTCCGCCTCAGGGGACAGTCTCTCGTCGTCCTCGTCTACGGGAACTTGCACTGGTGCATCTGTGTATTCTTTGTTTCGTTCTGGTTAGCCCAACCACTGAGCGGTACTCACTGAATCGGCTCTCAATGCGCTCGCGGTCAGCGTCCCTGTCCGCTGTGAGATTCATTTGTTATCGTATATGGGGTGAGGTCTCTATCAACGGATATGGTGTGTGTATTGGCGGATCACGTGACAATTGACATTACTAGAAATAATTTACAGTATAAATATTAGGTGCCTCAGTGGCGGATTGATTGTGGTGACGAAATTACTGGGTTTTCTTGGTTGGCCTGACGGAGGTGTCGATCATCTGGGTGCCAAAGACATGATCCCAGAACTTTGAGGTGACCCCGAATCCGAGGTCGTAGTTCTTGTAGTGGTGATCCAAGTGGTGGGCTTTTAGCATCTTGAAATACTCTGGCAGCTTGACATGATGCAAAAAGTAGTGGGTGCAGTCGTAGAGCACGTAGCCCAGAAAAGCTCCCGAGAACACACCCATAGCCATGTAATAGGGGAAGAGTATGTGTGCCAGCCTATAGAGCGGCGAGGTCAAGATGACAAGTAATGCCGGAGGCATGACTAGTCTGTACCGGTCCATGGGCAGGTAGTGGTGAACGCCGTGGAGCAGGAAATGCAGAGTAAATGCGATAGAGTTGTTAGGCAGGTACTGGTCCAGGTGGAACAGGAACCGATGCAGGCAATACTCAAGGAACGTCCAGATGAACATACCCAGAGCAAAGAAAAAGATAACGCCGTACCAAGGCAGGCCCTGGGCAGTGATGGAGATACAATACAAGTCCGCTGGGATCCATAGCATGGGGACAATGTACCACTGGGTCTTTGTCAGTGGCTCGAGGAAGTTTCCGAAAATGGGGGCACTGCCCTTGCCGTAGTGTCGAGGCTTGTGAACCTGTTCCAAATAAAACTCCTTGGTGAAGTCTCCGAGTAGCACCTGCATGAGAAGTGGCTTGTTGAGGTCCAAGAACTTATTTTGCTTATAGTCCGCATCGTAATCTGTCAGCTTTCCAAGCTCTTTCTCGGAGTCAACAGGTCCATCTTCACCGGTGGCCTCGCCGCCCTCGGTCAAAGTTCCGATGAAGTAATCGTCGTCTAGGATACTGTACGCCACCTCAGAGTGCTCGTGGGACAGCTTGTCAGCCATGATTTCCGTGATGTCCTTGCCGGCGTACTCCTCGACTAGCTCAGGGCCACCAGGATGGTCGTCGGCAAACTCAGTCACATCGTAGACCTTGTCGCCGATGGTCACGAGCAGCTTCTTGTTTGCCACACAGTTTTCGACTTGACTTCGAGACACCATAGCTGTGAGTTGCTTAGTTATCTTAAATTAATATTGATGCGATCGAGCCTTATAGACTGGGTTTGTCGTTGTATTTGTCTAAGCGGTTTATCAGTAATGAACGTGACGGGTGACGATAAAAGTCGTTGAAAAATGTTACGCGCTACCCCTGCAGGTTGGGCCGGGAGCTCCGAATACGAGCTAATCGATCCCAAAAGGGAGAAATGTGAAGAATGGCACTAGCGATTGTGCACGCTGCGAGAGAGTTAACCTAAGGTTGCGGAGCCGCTTGTTGACAATACTGGCTTATGACACTGTATTGAACGCACGTGACGCCGCGGAATGTCTTGGTATCTTAAGGCTACCCCTGAGGAGTCTCGGGAAGCATCGGCTGTGATGGTACTATTCTCATACTGAGCCGGGTTCGTGATTAAATTTTTTCGATTGTGGGCACAGGTCTGGAAAAGCGATGTGACACTCAATAGCGATGATGTCATGCTAATTTCGGCTCGCCGCCGTAATCTTAACATGTCATCGAGCGCCAAATACTATACTTCAACACCATGAATCTGCTAGTGATAGCCATCTGTTTAAGCAGCTGCTCAGCAAAGCTAAATGTTCGCCATCAACACGAGGTCCCCGAAGTAGTAGCCCTGAATGTTCGGCGGGAACGGTTGGACTTTCCACCTTCCTTGTTGAAGCGATCAACACCCATGGCTGTCAATAGGATGGGAGACTACTATGTTGCCTCTCTGCAGATAGGTACGCCTCCCCAGCAGGTAGACGCCCTGTTGGACACCGGGTCTGCTGACGTGTGGGTATATTCTGACAAGGCAAACGTGCCAAATTCGTATGCCCCGGGTAACTCTTCGACGCACCATTTTCTGAACCACGATTTCAGTATTCAGTACAATGCCGGTCCGTTCAAAGGGGATTATGTGATGGACACGATGGCTTTCTCTGGTGCTAATGTTCACCAGCAGTTTGCAACGATCGGCACCCGCCAGAATACGGAGGCTTTTGGCGTGTTTGGACTCGGGTTTGCCAGAAATGAAGCACAGCCCGGTATGTATGCGACTGTGCCACAGAACCTTGTCAACACTGGAGCCATAGCGAGAAACGCCTACTCCATTTGCCTTGACTCAAGCACGGGCTCTATTATTTTTGGTGGAGTAGACAATGCCAAACACAACGGCCTCCACACAGTGCCCATCACCTCCAAGGTCATCCTGTCTGTAACCGCCAGTGCCTCGGGGACACAGTTCGAGGCGCTGTTGGACACGGGCTCTCCGTTTTTGCTAGTTCCAACGACAGTCGCCGAGTACATTGGGAAGACCTTAGGAGGAAGGAAAGAGGGCGAGGATTTTATCTTTGATGACCTGCCCTCCGGTAATGTTGAGTTTTCATTTTCCGGTGCGAGCATATCCGTCCCGGGTAAAGACCTCGTAGTGCGCCAAAACAGCAAATATAAGCTTCTGGTGTATGCAGATGAAGCCGATTACATCCTGGGCAGCCCCTTCATGACGTCGGGATACTTTGTGTTTGATTTGCAGAATCGTGAGGTCTCGCTGGGACAATACAGTCCCTCGAAGAGCTCTGACATTCAGGCTATCCCCAAGCGAGGGCCGATTCCAGGGGTTTTCAGCACTCGGTTGTAGTATCAGCAATCATCAATTGACCTATTTTCTATGCATCGATTAAGCCTTGATAGCATCCTGGGCTCGCTTCTGAGCTGGTCGGGCGGCCAACTTTTCAGTCCACTTGGTCAGCTCTGGGAAACTGGACACATCTGGACCACCAAACTTGGCAGCAACAACAACAGGAAAGTAGATCAAGACGTCGGCGCCGGAGATCTCGCTGCCAACCAGGTAGCCAGTCTTGGTCTTGGCCAAGTGTCCCTCCAGGTACTCTAGGTTTCTGGTGAACTCCTTGCCGATGATTGGGTCCTGGAAAGCCTCAGGCAGCGAGCAGCCCTTGGATTTCCACACGCCAAAGAACATCATGAGGGTGGCGGCAAGTGTTCCCTCACCGTAGTGAAGCCAGTACTCAACGTCCAGCTGGTCGTCCTCAGACTCTCGGTAGAATGGGGTTCCCTTACCAAACTTGTCAATCAGGTACTTGACAATGAGACCACTTTCAGCAATCACCTTGCCGTTAACCTCAATGAGTGGGAGCTTGCCGAGTGCGTGGAGCTGGACAATTTCAGCGTTGATTGCGCCGTCGGCGTTTTTGTTGTGCTTTTTGATTTCATAGTCAACGTTGAGTTCCTCCAGGAGCCAAACGATACGGTCAGCTCGGGAATTTTCAAACCTTGTTAGATGAATCAACACGTAGTACCTACCAATGCAGGGTAACTTTCGCCATGATGTCTGTTGTAATGTCCTAGTGTAAGGTCCAACGCTTTATATACTTCTCCTCAATAACATTTTTCCCCGCATACCCCACGGAGTTTGATCTGTGTAACATGCATGTAGCTATTACTCACCTCTGTGTCTCATGCACCGCTCATCGTCCCGACGTGATACGGTTGCCAAAAATAGAAGCAGGTGCCTTATTCGTATGCAACGGTAAAATCGCCACTGAAACGTGGCCCAGACAATTCGCATGGGCTCGTCTCAATCGCGGTTTTATGTACCCAACTGTTGGTTCCACCATGCGAGACGGATTTCCGTGCGGAAGTGCCGATTGCGGTCGTCCGTGCGGAAGTGCCGTACGCTCGGCAGGGTCAGGAGTAAATTTAGGCGCAGGCACCTCAATTGAGCATTTTACAAGTTTCATTAGTTCTCTCTACTTGCTCAGCTGGCTAAAATCTCTCACATTGCCAAAACCGTAAACCCTAACCCATATATACCCTAACCCATGCCCCCAAAATCACGACGTCACATTTCTGAATTTTTCATCGAAACTGTTCGTATGGCGCAATGGTAGCGCGTGAGATTGCAAATCTCGAGGTCCCCGGTTCGATCCCGGGTGCGAACTATTGTTTTGCAGTCTGTTTCTATTAGCTTTGGGCTTCTGTTTTGGCGATTTTTTTGTGCCTGTCGAGGTCCTAAACATTAACATTAAACAGTGTTGTCCCAAATAGGAAGGCGCGCGGCTGACTTGTTTACTTCCGGGTAACGTGTGTCCCCAAGATCGCACATGTCTTGGGATGCTCATTAGTTACATTTCTTGACAGAGTAAACAACACAAGCAACTAACCATACAACTAGCGCTCAACGCGTAATTGACGACTATTTATTGAACCAGCACCTATTTATTGCATAGACGCGTCGTGATTTTTGAGATGAGACGACACGACGCGACTGACACGGATCTATCTGACCTCAACTTTCGGCGAAAGTATGGCCTCGATTCTGCCAAAAAGCCAGTGAAACACGCGATGGACCTCACAGACGACGATTTAGGCTTGAGGAAAGGCGAAATGTCTTTTGGCGATATCCTGTCACCACAAATCCCACGGTCTGAGCTTGACAAACAGTTTGAGAACTTTACTTTTGCCCGTGACTTGCCGGATCTCTCCAACGTTAGCATTGAGCTAGGCCGTTCAGTACGTCAGAACCTTTCAACCAGACGAAGCAGAAGGGCCGGTGACTCTTCATTTAGTTCACATGAAGACATGTCGAAATTGAAAGATGACACACGGGAGTTACCTCAGGTCAAGTCACAAGGAATGGATCACTCGTTTTTGCGAAGTGCTCGAAAACCAGCTAGGGATATGGCTGCTGATATAACTGGCCTCTCGTCGATATTCCAATCAGACGCAGAGAGCGATGTTGTTTCACGACAGAAGCACAGACATAAGACGATTGATTCAGTACCCATGGAGGTGAATCAGCGTGCCATGATGACGGCGTTTAACAACTTTCACAAGAAACTGACTGGCCTCGAGGATGCCAGGTCAGCTACAGAGAAAGAGCTCAAGAACCGCAAGGATGATGTCAGCTCGCTTAAGAAGGCGCTGCAGGAAGCTGAGGAGAGAGAGGCGGCGCTTAAGGTCAAGAAAGACAAGTACAAGCAATACATCATTGAGCAGAGCGAGAATTTCGAAAAGCTCATGGTAGAACACGACAAGAAGGTCGGCCAGATCAAGGAGCTCGAGCAGCTGGGTCAGGATTTGACAAAGAAGCTTAATGAAAAGGAGCAGAGTCTACGCGACAAGGATCAAGAGTCATTGGCCAAAGACAGAGGTATGGTGGAAAAAGAGCGGCTAATTCTGGAGAGGGACCAAAAACTGAAGGAGGTTGAGACGGCTATCCAACAAAGGGATGTGACAATCGCCCAGAAACTGGAGGTGATTAGAGAGAAGGAAGGTGTCATTAGAGACAGAGATGCATCTATTCAAGAGAAGGACGCGAGCATGCGAGAGAAGGACTTAGAACTGCGAGAAGCAAAAGCCAAGATTGATGCTCTGGAGGCACAGCTGGAGAACTTGCGGCTTCAAATGCAGGAGAAGGTTAACGATCCGGTGTCTACGAAACTGGGCGCTCCCGAGCCAAAGGTGAACCAGTCTAAGGCGACTGAGACCTCGTTTGTGGAAGACAAGAAACTTGTCGACATGGACTCTCTTGAGTATCTGCTCCGAAAAGTTCTGGGCAAAAAAGAAGTCCAAGAAGAGGAAGAGGTAGAAGAGACGGTCGACGAACCCGACATGGAGTCAATCGTGCGAGAACTTGTCGAGACATTTTCCAGTCGATTCAAGTCAAGTAGCAGAGAGAGAAAACCCGAAACAAAGAGTGCTCAGCCCACCTCAGCATTCACTGCAGGGCTCACTAACCATCTGAGAGCCACGCCAAAGCTTGTTGACCGGGTTTACAAAGAGTGCGGTGTCTGCACTGAGCCCAATACGGCTGCTCCTACAACTGCATTTAGCAGCGCACCACTGTCAAGTTCATATAGGTACCGACAGTCGACAGCATCCACCACAGGCTGGGAAGAAGAGGCATCTTTACGGCCGTCGTCCCCGCCAGAAGCCGCCGCTAAGCTTGTCTTAGACGGCATGAAGTCTGACTTGACTTCGGCTCTGGATCAGTACCTACAGCTGGCCGTCGACTACAAGGAGCGAGAGCCAGGCGAGTCTCGACGCGAGAGACGAAGACTGGCGGAGACGCTGCGGGGCCTGTTTGACGAAATTGAGTCCCGTTCCGATCAAATTTACGCTATGCACGATGTTATGATAGCTGCGAATATTCCCGTGTCGAGTGATGACGAGAAGCCTTACCCGCCAGGACAGCCTCGAACGGCTGAGAAGCACGCCTGGATTAACGTTTAACGAACTAATATATGGATAATGCATATGGCTAACTGAGTAAATACGTTTAGGTTACAGTCCCTGGCAGGCTATGGAATCAACCCCAGAATAATGGTCCAGAACAAACCAACAATCGAATTGAACGGCACAATGGCCTCTGCTGGTAGAAAGAAAAAAGTGACACAAGACGCCGCCGGCCAGACGACGTAGCTTGCCTTAAGGGTCTTCCAGTAGTTCTTATCGAGATAGTTGTCCACGTCTAGATGATCCCAGAACGCGCTATAAGATAGGAAGGCCACCTGCGAGACTGGGTTGCCAACAGTTTGATCGCAGATGATCTTGACAATATCTGCGGCTATGCGTGTGTTGAGTTGTTCTGTCCAGAAGTTGGTCCATATGCCGTTGATGATACCCCAGACGTAGAACTTGAGAATTTTCGCAACGTCGAGTCGCTGAGTAAAAAATAGCTGTAGCAGGCCTTGCGACAGGCCACCCAGGGCACAGGAGATTATGGCCGAAGATCCGGGCGGGCTTCTTTGGTACAGTGTGTCGTAAAACAGAAATGATGCGCTGACAAACGAGAGTTGGACCAGGAGCACGACGCCTATCAGGACGAGGTCATTCTTCCGTCTTACGGGCCCTTTTTCTAGATCCATCCTAACAAGCTGGACGGGTTTATTCAGGGCTGTGAGGAAATTCTGTACTCGAGAAAGGTGCCTCGGGGATTGTGGTGTGAGTCCCTGTGTGTTGGTGTGGCGTCACCTTTGGGTATCAATGCAATGCTATTCGTAACTCAATTGAGTCTGTCGTCAAATCATAAACAAATAAATAGTGCTGTCTTCGCCAGGAAGATGAGATGAGGTGTCGTTGTGGTGAGTCCGCGCTGGGAGAAAAATATCGTTGACCATGGCACCAAAGAAGCAGGCGAAGAAAGGTCCCTCGGATCTCCAGGCTCAGGATGAGGTAGGTCACAAGCGAGTCCATGAATGGACAACGCTTACAAGTTAGAGTGCTCCGTCTTCTCAATTGAGATCACGGGGTGACTCAATGTCATATTGCGGCGACACCACGGATAGTCAATGGATCATTAAAGAAACATGGTATTCTCTTTCACAATACCGCTCGAAACAGCTGGTACTGTCCTTGATAACTGTCTTGCGATCTGACCAGATAAAGCTAACTAGAAACTTCAAGCAGTCGTGCTATGCGACTCGTATCAGACAACGTTCATGCCGCTGACCATGGAACAGCCACGGGTTCTGCTACCCCTCTGCAACGTCCCATTGATTGAGTACACTCTTAACTTTCTTGCAACCGCTGGTGTTGGCGAGATCTTTCTTGTCTACGGCAAGCACGGCGACCAGATTCAAAAGTACATCAAAGAGTCAAAATGGGGTACGGAATCGCCGTTCACCATCAACAATCTGCCGGCGCCTGAAGCTCGGTCAGTCGGCGATGTCATGAGAGACCTCGACAACAAGGGCATCATCAAGCGAGACTTTCTTCTCATAAATGGAGACGTGGTGTGCAACCTTGACTTCGAGAAAGTTCTGACCCTACACAACGAGCGAAAAAACAAAGACAAAAACCAAATCATGACCATGGTTCTACGAGAGGCTACTGCGCTGCATAGAACTCGACAGCGAACAGATCCAGGGGTGTTTATTCTAGATGAAGCCACTAACAGGTGTCTAAGATACGAACCTGCGAATCCTAAGGGTCCTGTTTCACTGGATGCTGAGCTGCTTGCTGAGCACGAACATATTTCATTTAGAAACGACCTGATTGACTGCCGAATCGACATTTGCACACCAGATGTACCAGCATTGTTCCAGGAGAACTTTGATTACGACCACCTCCGAAGTGACTTTGTTCGGGGTATCCTCACGTCGGAGCTGCTTGGAAAGACCGTGTACGCTCACATCATTGGGAATGAATACGCGGCTAGAGTTCACTCCCCACAGACCTACGACGCCATTAGCAAGGACATAATCTCACGATACACCTACCCCATCACTGTCGAGAACAACCTCATTGACCAGCACTACACTTACACAAAGGGTCACATTTACAAGCAGGACGGCGTTGTTCTGGCGCAGTCATGTCACGTGGAAACTAGTACTGTCCTTGGTGCTAGTACTTTTATTGGTGACAAGACTGTAGTCACTAACAGTTGCATTGGCAAGAACTGTGTCATTGGCAAAAACGTTACCTTGGAGGATGCTTACCTTTGGGACAACGTTCGAATCGAAGATAACTGTGTTATCAAGGGTACAATTATCGCTAATGGTGTAACTGTCAGGAAAGGCGCCAAGGTCTTGCCTGGTGCCTTGATTTCCCGCAACGTTATCATTGGCGAAGGCAAGGTCGTCGAGGGAAAAATCACAAACTATGATGATGACGTTGAGACGGACACGGAAGCTGTTGGTGAGGATGGTGCTGGTTACCTCTTTCAGGATTCTGAGGATGAGTACAGCGATGACGAGTCGGCGAAGGACGTCCAGATGGACGGACTTGTATACAATATGGGCCATCTGAATGTGTCTGACACGTCCATCGCCTCGGTCAAGAAGAAAAAGATGGGCCACCGACGAGCTTATTCGACTGAGTCTGCCAAGATCGACGTCAGCAGTGACGAAGAAGATGAAGAAACGTTCCTCAGCGAGGCCGTCGCTTCCATTGAGCGGTCCATTGTGGAGAACCACAATGCGGACGTGGCTATTCTAGAGCTGAACACTCTGCGAATGACCATGAACGCATCGTATGAAGAGGTACGAGAGGCAACCATGATTGCTTTGACCACACACATCACGCGGCTCGTTAATTCCGAGGCTGAGAATGTCAAAAAGGCCACAACAGATGTCTTCAAGCGGTACGTTCCTATGCTCAGGCGACAGATTTTTGAAAACACTGAGCAGGTCGAGATCTTGTTCCGGCTCCAGGAACAGTGCGCCAAAAGACCGCGAGGCGCCAGCATGTTTATGTGGGCTGTGGTTACACTGTATGATGAGGACGTTCTAGAGGAGGACTTTATCAAGCAGTGGTATGCTTCGCCCGATGCAGCTAAGACAAACGAGTTGGCTGCAGTGCATACAAATATCAAGCCATGGATACAATGGCTGGATGAGGCAGAGGAAGAGGATTCAGATGATGAGTAACGAGCAAACCCACAAGTGTGTGTATGAAGAGCAAAGGTTCTAGATAGCAAGACATTCTGTGTAATCTAGACGAATTTAAAGCACGACAGGACCCTGGCACTGGCTTTGAACAAACTTCTTGGGATCCATAAACTTTTGGATCTCCTCCACAGTGGCTTCCAAATACTTGAGCCGTATTTCCCTTCCATAGAGGCATAAAGCGCGCCCGTCCACCTGAGGGTAGCCCGTGATGATTTCCAAGTGCTTTACATGCAGCTGGGCTCTCTTGCACTTTCGTTTCAGGTAGTCATCGTAAGGCACCCTCTGCTTTTTAAAGTCAATCCATTTCTGCTTTGTTTGCTCCCAGAGTTTCAGTAACTCGGCATCTTTCAGCCACGAGGGAGCGGCATCATCCTGAGGGTGGTTGTAGTACTCATTGGGAGTCAATCGAAGGTCGTCAAGCGTTTCGGTGAGCTCTGTGACGTTCCAGTGACGGATGGCATTCTCGACGACGGTTCCAGCCACGATTTCGTCGGCCTCGATATTCAAAGAGAAGAACTCTGATGTGTTGAGCAAAAATAGCATTCCCGTGTTGAATCCCTTCTCTCTCATGCTCTTGTGAAGATAGTCACGGCCCTCGATAGGATCAGAAGCCCTGACAATGTACATCACCTTGATCATGTCATCGTCGCCCGTGATGGCGCTGGGGACTTCCATGTACACCTTAGCTTCCCGCCCGTTCCAGACGTAGTGGTAGAAGTCGTAGTGCAGCGAGTAATTGATGACGAGGTACACCACAGGCGGAAGGTCACCGTTGCCGTAATTTGCCGGGTCAGCCGCCATCTTGAGGGCGTTTTCAATCTTGAGGACGTTGAAGTCATACATGGCCTTGATGAACTTGTCATCCATATTCTTGTCGTACTTGGTGACGAGAGGGCTGTAAACAGCGTTGAGCATGGGGTTGTACATGGGCTTGGAGGGCTTTTCGACCAGCGGTAGCTTTGGGGCTTTTTGCCCGAGGCCCTTGAGACGTCCTTTTCCCATCGCGGGCGTACTCAAGACTCAGATCCAATAGCGGATGCTTCTCGATAAGCCTTCAATTGGTTTCGATATGCTCCGGTGCTAAAGCGTAGTTATCGATCAGAGTCTTCACGACAGTGGGTAAGATCGAGCAAAGGCTTTGCCCGCATTGCCAGCGTTAGTGGCTGGGATTGCCATCTCGCGAGAATGTGACCTGTCATGTAACTAATCATCAGGCGTCAACCCGCGCCGCTGAAGAATGAAAACATGAGACAGACAGGTAGCAGCAGGTTGTAAGGTAATTGTGCATTGAACCGTACGCCGGTATTGCAAGATGTACCCTGCTGGCTGTATAGCTGTCTCAATGTGATCTGCACTCTTGCTACGCGGGATTCTAAGCCTCTACCATCCCAACAATCGTATAGCCGCTGAAATACGAACATACCCCTCGGGCATTGTTATATGACGTCAGAACCATCCCAGCAATCGTATAGCACTGGTATACGAACATCCCAGCTTGGCTGAGCTTTCGCGGCGGAGTGGGCGCGCGGCCATCGAGAATTTCGGGGCAGTGCTTTGAACACTGAAACCTAAATTTGCCCCAGGCGTTTGATGGCTCGGGATTAGCAGCGGGGTTTGATTTGATGAGCGATGGTTAAGTTCATAAATCAAATCCCGATCGATCGAGCTGCAATGGAATAGGCAACACGTGAAGTCGATCGAGTCAACACAGCGCTGTTAATACAAATGACCGACAATAGGCCTTTGTTGCTCTAGACATGGTTTATATGTGACGTCATGGCTGCGGTAGGTTATAACCGCCCGATCGGGTCGCCAGGCGTCCCTATCTGCTATATAAACAGGTCAGTTCCTGTCCATTCTTTACACAAACATGCCACACCACCACGACAAGCATCATCATCACCACGGACCAGAATCCCACCAGCACGGCCCTCCCATGGGTGGTCCACCACAACAGGGCGGGCATCACGGCCACCACCACGAGGAGAAGCACGGCCACCACGGCGGTCCCCCACAGGGCGGTTTCGGCGGCCCACCACCACCCCAGCAAGGTTTCCACGGCCAGCAGGGTTTCCACGGCCAGCAAGGTCCAGGCGGCCCAGGCGGCCCAGGCGGCCCAGGTGGTTACGGCGGCCCAGGCGGTTACGGCGGACCTCAGGGCGGCCAGGGCGGTCGATGGTAATCAGTACACTACCATGGCCTGTGGCTCAAAATATTTATATACACATCAATTGACATTACGGAGTGGAATCAGTCTCTAGCGTAAAGTACGATTCTGCACGTACGTTTAATAGTCAATGGCCACGGGCCCAAAGCGCCAGTTGATGTGTGGGTATCGATGTCGCCACAGTGCAGGCTATTGTCGGTGCATGCACAACTTTATCCCCATGGGGCTGAGACTTTACCGAGGACCTCGCATTCCTGCACGTCTGTCTCAGCTATGACCGCCAGATTCGGTGCATGCACCGACAATAGCCTACGCGTGTGCGGTTAATGGCATTGGAGGAACTTACCGAGACGCGACAGTGACGACGGATTAGCTTATAGCCCAAGGCCACAGGGAACACTATGGGCTGTGCTGGTGAACGCTTCCTCATTGGGCAGGTGCCGCACAGAGCCGAAGGTTAGGCGCATAACAGGCTGAGGTCTAAGTTGGCTAATGTCTTATACAGCGCAAGTTGTGGCACGTCAGTGTTTAAACTTAAACCTTTCATGTCGTAAAGTAAAAGTGCATTCTCACCCGATCAGGCGCTTGCAAGATTCTGCTCTATCGACCTGTCTCCTTAGAGCCCCGCGTGCTGTCCACAGGCCTTATTTTAGTTCACCCCAGTAACCTGACCGCTGCACCCCGATGCACCCGCCATTTGACAACATGAAACGTCTGAAAAATACCCGCTGCACCCAAGCACGCAAGACTCATTGCCCGCGCCAGCTATGCAAGTGTTTATACATGCCCCTGTATAGTAACGGTCGTGCAGCGTGCGAATTGAGCACAATATCAACTGTGCTATCTAACGTCCTATCTAACACCGGTAACGGCATCACCCCCGTGCCGAACCGCACAGCAAGGGCCGCACAGTACGCGCGGTGCTAGCCACGCTAGGGATTACGCTAGCCTTTTCAGGCACGCGCGCGCCAGGCTAACGCTCTTCAACGATGCCCTGTGACCTCATTGCGCGTCTAGCTGGGTTAGGGACCCATTTTGGTAGGCGTCGTCCCCTTTTGGGGTATAGTGAGCACCAGACCCGTCACACGCACTGAACTAGACCACGGCGATAGAGGTGAGTATAGTTTCCCAGTGAAGCGACGCTAACAAGTGAATGGATCCGCCCTCGTTCATACAGCTGCCCCGAAGCACCCCGCCGGTATCGACGCCGCTGGTCTCGCCTAATGTCGCCAAAGCCCAGCAACGCTCGCGAGCGTCTAGCACGGCGTCAATGAAGATAGACCGCCCTGTGTTCCAGCTGGACTCGCCCGAGACCCTCACGCCTATTGTCACCGAGGACGGCGTCGTGGTGCAGGGCTACGCTGATTTGGAGTCCATCGCTTCGATCACTGGTAGCGTCACCATGTACAGGTCCCACGAAGACAAGACAGGCCAGGCGGTACTGATCAAAGCCTCAGAGCGTGGTTCTCTAGAGGGTTTGACGCGGCTGCGGCACGAGTGGTCCTATGTCAGTAACAATGCGCGAGACTATCCAGAGCTAAACGATGTGGAGGGTGTGCTCAGGCCAGATAAATGTTTCCGAATCAACGACAATCCTGCTCAGGTGGTTCTGGTGTACCCAGACAACAAGCTAGTCACCCTTAAGGAGAAGTTCGTCTCGGGCGTGCCTAGCGACGAGTGTCCAGTCGCTTCTGTCATCTCTCCCATATCTGTGCAGCGCACGCTAGATGAAACGCGACGCATCCTGCGGGTAATCATTGACATAGTCGTGACAATCTCCAAGGTGCATAAGTTGGGGCTAACGCACAACGGTCTCACCTCGTCGACAATCTTTATCGACAGCCACGACAAAACATACATCTCTGGATGGGACTTTAGCTTTCCTCTCAAAGCCGAGGATGCCTCTCGAGGGTACCGCAAGTCACATCTCGAGCAGATCAAGGACTGCATGGGCTACGTGTCGCCAGAAACTACGGGCCTCTCCAACTGCATGGTCGACTTCCGAAGTGACTTCTATTCCATTGGCTGTATTCTCTACGAGCTTCTGCTAGGCGTTGTTCCATTTCGAACGTCTGACGCCTCCCAGCTGGCGCATGTGCATGTCCTCAAGAACCCACTGGGACCGTCTCTGCTGGCCTCGTGGGTTCCAGAGTGCCTGTGCCTCGTCATTTTGAAGCTGCTGGAAAGAAACGCCCATGAACGGTATCAGTCCGCGCAGCATCTCGCGACCGACCTCGAGCTCATTGTAGAGCGGCTCGCATCAGGCGAACACCAGCTAGAGTTCGTGCCGGCTTCGGGCGCTCCCGCGTCGCCAGTGTTTATGATTCCACAGCTAATTTACGGACGAGAGAGCGAGCTGCAGGTTTTGCTATCGTGCTACAAACGCAAGCAAGACGGTCCGATTCAGTTTTTCTTTTGCAACGGTGACCCTGGAACGGGCAAGTCAAGGCTAGTGAGCGAGCTGGAGCGAACAGCCATCCAGCGGAACGCTTTCTTCTGCGTGTCCAAGTTTGACAGTTATCAGCGAGGTGCCCCATTCTACAGCATCGTTACAGTCCTGAAAGATATTGTTCACCAGATTCTGGCTTCGTCAGTGAGCGCCATCTCGCGGTGGAGAGAGACTATCGTGACAAATGTCAAGGGCGAGTTGGCGGTCATGTTTCCTGTTATCCCAGAGCTCAAAGAACTGCTTGGGCATGAATACTGCGCCCGACTGGCGAAACCTCAGAAACTGGGCCCCGTTGCTCGAGAGATGAGACTCAAGTTTGTCATCAAGAACTTATTTTGTCTGTTTGGTCGACATGGGGTGACAGTGTTTCTGGATGACATTCAATGGTGTCCACGGACGGAAATGTCTCTGTTCCGTGAACTCGCCACATTTGCCAAGGAAAAGTTCCCAAACGAGGTGTTTATCACGTTTGTCATCGCGTCAGATTCCGACAAATACCATCGCTACCAGAGCCTTATCTCGCTGGCCAAGGATCTAGGCGCGAAGTACGAGCTCATTAACCTGGATTCGCTTTCGTTCGAGGCTGTGCGCAGTCTCGTTACTGATGCTATGGCGGCCGGTGTCACAGGCAGCTCGCAGACCATTTCACCTGCCAGCAGCGGATTCCTGGAATCGTCTGTGGCCCACACGCCCTGTGAGTCCTTGGCAGACATTGTTTATCAAGTCACCAAAGGTAACGCCCTTTTTGTGCATTTGCTTCTGAAATATCTTTATTCGGAAGACTATATTTATTACGACAACGGCCGTAACGCGGGTGCCAAATGGAAAGTGAACTTTGATCGGCTCTCCGTGGCTGCGCTCCCCAAAAGCATCACCGACGTGGTGATTACCATGGTGCATAAGCTGCCTGAGAAGACCGTCAATATTCTTCGCTATGCAGCGTGCATCTGCAGCAACACATTCACTCTGCAAGACGTTGCAATTGGCGCCGGTGTATCACTCTCAGAGGCCTCAAGTGCCCTGTACCATGCGCTAGACTGCCAGTTGGTCGTCCCCATCACTATGCATTACAAATTTCCATTTTCGGATCCCGTGGGCACCACCAACATTCAGATAGGCGAGAACGAGATTGTTCAGGTCGCCGCCCAATCAACATACCGGTTCTATCACGATCTGGTGCAGCAGGCAGTGTACTCGCTGCTAGAGGGAGCCGAGGGCCGTAAGGTGCACAAGCTTATCGGAATGCATTTACTCAGAGCCAAAGGCATCACCGCCGATAAGGGCTCTTCTCCACACATTGTGGAAATCGCCAACCAACTGATAAACTCAATGTCAGTCGTGGAAATGGAGCATGAGAAGGCCGTTTACATTGACATTTGTCGCCAGGCAGGTGAACAGGTATACGGCCTATCAGACTTCGATATGGCATATACCTACTACGACACGGCCCAACGGCTCATAACGCCGGAAATGACCAAGCTCCGTCCACACGTCACCAGAAACATCTTGCATAATCTCGTGGAGCTCGAGTACAGTCGAAAGCGGTACAACGAATGTCTGAGCCTTATTGAGTCTGTCTTTCCCCAGTTTCCCACGGAACTGGACCAGTCCATGTTGTTGAGGACGAAGACTAAGGCATTGCATGGTTTGAGCAGGTCTGGTGAGGCAATTATGGCTGGGTTGGAGGCGTTGAGGTTGCTGGGCTTCGATTTACAGGCTACAGAGGAGTGGAATAAGGACTACAGCGATCAGCTGCGGCCTCGAGTTCCAGTTGGGCTGAGCGAGATCAAGGCTTTACGGGAGCTGAAGCAGGCCAAAGACAAGAAGTACCTTCTAGCACAGGAGGTCATTGCCATCATTACTATTCCCGTGGTATTGACAAGGCGGCACAACCTTCTGAGGTCTCTTGTGTACACGGCTGTTATCGCCATGATGGATCATGGTATTTCGGCGTCGTGCTCGTTCAGTCTGCTGTCATTGGCGTCGCGGTTGCAGAGTGATGGTGGAGAGGGGAACCTGAGTCGAGCGTACGAGTACTCGAGACTGGCGATTGTGACATTGACGTCAGACACTGCGATAGGTCTGGATTTCGGCATCAACATTTACGAGTATTACACGCTGACGTTGGCGATATATTTCGAGCCGCTGTCGCAGGTCATTAGGTGAGTTCCTTCCATGATGATGTGAGCTAACTTAGATACTACGACCATGTTTTATCATCAGGCCAGACATTTGAGGACCATTGCGGAATGTTGAGTTTGTCTTAGTGAGTATGCTCGAAGTACGAGGATCAATTTGGATTAATAGAGCTGAGTCGCAGAAACTAACATAGCGACCTCCGACCGATGTGCAAGTTCCTTGCCGGCGAGCCCCTCCAAGGAGTTCTCGATCTCTTCAAAAGCACGAAACCTGTCACAACGCATCCTGGAGATGAAACCGGAAAGCTATGGATCCAAGTCCACACGCAGGCGATGTGCAACATGATGGGCGAAGGCAACGACCCTTCCAACCTGATTGGTGATTACCTAGACGCCAAGGCTATTGAGAGAATCGCCCAAGCCGAGTCCGCTGAGCTGAAGTACGCCTATTTCGTCGTGCGGTTGGTCCTGGCAGTCATATACGGCCACAAATACGTCGCTGCGGAGATTATTTGCAGCGACCTTCCCAAGCTGATTGCTCAAGTCCCTGTGACGGTATACCATGTCTTTTTGACGTTTTACGGCGCGCTCGCAATCATCGACAAGCCAGACCGAACAGAATCCGACGAGGTTTTGCTTCACGTTTTTGTCAAGGACTTGGAGGTGTGGTCCAAGTTCACGCCCTCCACATTCCGACACAAGTACGAGGTGGTGCAGGCAGAACTGGCCAAAGGCAAGCTCGACAGTATTGGAGTGTTGGACATGTACGAGAGCGCTGTTCGCCATGCACTCGATGGTGGATTCACCCAGGAAGCGGCTCTGATTAGTGAACGATGCGGCATGTTTGTGCTGGCACGGTCCAGAGAGCGAAGCCTAGTCTACTTCCAGGAGGCGTGCAGGCTATACACACTGTGGGGTGCATTGAAGAAGGTCACACAGCTAAGTTCACGATTCGACTTTCATGAGAGCCGAGTCAGCGATGGAGGGCTAAAGAGCGATTTTGGAACTAGTCTGATCGAGCGCCAGTCGTCGCTCAGTTCCAATAATGTTGTGCTACAAAGCACCTCGCCGCTTCGATGGATCTTCTCTAACTTGTTCCGAGATGAGCCTGTTGAAAGCAACAAGTCAGAGCATGAGCCCGCGACGCTCGACGTGTGTGTGGAGAGCAAAGAAGAGCAGACCGCGATTAAGGCCTGTGTGGATATTTCAGAGTCGACAGAGAAGGAGGTAGTGGTACAGCGGCTAGTGGAAGGTGTGATGGCAACTTCTGGCGCAGACTACTGCGTGTACATCTCGGTCGACAACGACGAGCTCTTCGTGGAGGCTATTGGCAACGCTAGTGGAGTGAGCCAGCTGAGGCACGTGCCGCTCCCAGCCCGATCCGAGATTGCCCCAGTCAACTTGGTACATCAGGTGGTGAGCGGTGCCGTTACGGTGGCTCGGGCTACTGACCCCAAGCGGTTTGACGCGACTTACGGCAGAGACCATTACTACAGCGGCAGAGAGAGCCAGAGCGTTGTCTGTGTGCCTATTCAGACGAACTTGCGTGTGGTCGGTGCGCTGTACCTGGAGCAGAAGTTGTCGGTGTTTTCGCTGTACCGTACTGAGCTGATTGCCGTGCTGTGTACGCAAGCCGCCGTGTCTACAGAGAAGCTTATGCTGTACCAGGAGATGGAGGTGGCGAAGAGGGCTGCTGAGGAGGCTACAAATGAGAAGGCACGATTCTTAGCGAACATGTCGCACGAGATTCGCACACCATTCAATGCGCTGAGCTCTTGTGCTTTGTTTTTGCGTGATACGGAGCTGACGACTATGCAAATGGAGTATGCCGAGACGATCCGCAGTAGCGCCGAGCTGGCGCTGGCAATCATTGACGATATTCTAGATATCTCACGACTGGAACACGGCTCGGTCGAGATGCAGCATACAGCATTTTCGCTGTCTCGTGCTATTGACACTGCGATGCAGACGGTGGCCGCCAAAGCCGCGGATAAGAAGGTCGAGCTGGTCCACCTGTTCAAGTGCCGTGATATCGACAGGATTTACGGCGACGACACACGGCTGAGCCAGGTGATCATGAACTTGGTGGGCAATGCGGTCAAGTTCACCTCCGAAGGGCATATTGTCATAGAGACGAGCGCCGAAAAAGTTTCGAGCGACAACCGGTACCAGATCAATATATCTGTGGCCGACACGGGTATTGGTATTCCGAAGTGTTCGCTAGAGCGGATATTCGAGCCGTTCAAGCAGGTTGATGGGTCTTCCCAGCGAGCATACGGCGGCAGCGGCTTGGGTCTAGCAATTTGCAAGAAACTGGCCGAAAAGATGGGTGGAAGTGTCTCAGTTGAGAGTGAGGAAGGCAAAGGATCCACATTTTACTTTTCGCTTGTAGCACGAGTGGAGCTGGCCGACGAGGTGGAAGTTTACAGCGGCAAGAGGTGTTTGGTGGCGATTGAGCACGATTTGTCGAGAGAGTGTCTGGTGATGGAGCTGCGGGCTCTAGGGTGCAAATGCACCACTGGAAGCTTGGAGGACAAGACAGGGTTTGATTTATATGTCCTCGATTGGGTGTTGGTTCAGGACAAGCTGGTGTGGGTCAATAATTTGGCCAAGTCGTCAAAGGTTGTGCTTGTAACGGAGTTTGGCATTTTGCCCAAGGTGGAAAACGTTGGGTTCTTGGGTGCTCCGATTCGAAGAGGTCGCCTCACTGAGGTTCTCAGGAGTGCCTTCGAGGGCGTCAAGGAGGAACCCCGAGAAAACGTACTGGCGATGATGGGTCAACGGCACCCACTCAAGATTCTCCTGGCCGAAGACAATATCATCAACAAACGGGTCGCGTTAGGTCACCTGAAGCGGATGGGTTACGAAGCCGACCATGCCAGCGACGGAGAAGAAGTACTGGTAATGTGTGAGAAGGCTGCCCAGAGCCAGATGTACGACTGCATCTTGATGGACATTCAGATGCCGCGAAGGGACGGTATGGCTACTTCGCAAGAGCTGTGTCAGCGGTACAGCAAAGTGAATAGACCGAGAATCATAGCGCTGACGGCGAATGCGGGAAACGAGGACCGCCAGAGGTGTCTGGAGGCAGGCATGGACGACTATATTGCAAAGCCCATTGTGCCTGACAATCTGGCGGGTGCGTTGCGAGCGGTGATTCCGTTGCCAGCTCAGAGCGGGGAGGCAGACCCGAAGATAATCATCACTGAAGATTGTGAGTGAGCATGGCAGTTGCATCGAGTGTGCGCTGTCTCAAAAGTTTGTATTTATTTAACTGATTTGTATTTATTGTGTTGTCTTTGTTGTTGATCAGAAACCTGAGTATTTATAGATTTACAGGACGTTGCCTCGCGATCGGCAGTTTCAGTGAGAAGGCCAGCGGCCGGGTATTTGATTATATGGAAGTGCAGTCTGATTGTCCTCAGTCACGGAGATCTGTTCGGCCTACTCGGGCTTATTGGGGTCCTATCCGGATAGGCCCCGGAAGGTTCAATTTACCCGGCGTACGTAGCCCATCTCGGCCAAACACGGGGCTTGGTGGGAGCGTTACACGAGCAAAGGCTCGCTAACTGAGTCTGGCCACCGCGCTGCTCGGTTAATTGCACAGGAGATGCTACAGGGAGACGAAGGAGTCAGGCAGGGACGAAGGGTCTGGTGACGTCTCCTGCAGCCATATGCAGAGCGTTTATATTTTTCACGTGACAGCGCCGTCCAGCCAGCCACCCCTGCCAGTCGAAGCTCGGAGGAAACATCAACTGCACGCGTCTGTGCTGTGGTGTACGGATTCCTCGCGGTCAGGCGGTTGGGTTGCATAGGCCGGATCTGACGTGCGGTATCGGTATCGCTGGGGTCCGGTAGGCCTTACGCCAGTGAGCGCCAGGGTTGTGGCAGGGAATTCGATTTAGTGCCTTGGCTGTCACGGGGTCGGCTAGCGTGCTAACTAGAACCGTGGAAGTGTGTAGAGGTTAGCGTACGCGTAGAGGGGTCAATCTATCGTTAGCGCGCGTAGAGTTCAGATTTGATAGTAATTGAGTTTGTGTAGGGGCTGGAGGAAATCTGGCATTGTTAGGAGCGCACGGTGTAATTTAGCGTGGGAGCTGCATAGTCTAGTTGCCGTAAGGCAACGCGCACCTTATCTGGGAGAAATGGTTTTCCACCGCAAGCCCCTTTCTGTGACTTGGGTAATCACACCACAACACTCTTTTATCATCAATCAATGCAAACCATAAAGTGTGTCGTCGTTGGCGATGGTGCCGTTGGTAAGGTAAGTGTGTCTCGTTTGACTGCCTATAAGCGTGCGCAAGGTATCGCGTGAAGACTACAGCCCGTCCTTGATCTGGCGGGACTGGCATGAGGGATTCGATTGAGGTGTGAAGGTGATGTGCGATCAAAGAGTAATGATTGAGATTGCTATAGATACCTTCACACACCTCGCACTGCGTGCTCGGATGTGCTAACTAGACCTGCCTCCTAATCTCATACACAACCAACAAATTCCCCTCCGAATACGTGCCCACTGTCTTTGACAACTATGCCGTCACCGTCATGATTGGCGACGAGCCATACACCCTTGGCCTTTTCGATACTGCCGGACAAGAAGATTACGACCGACTGCGACCCTTGTCGTACCCACACACTGACATCTTTTTGGTGTGCTTCAGCGTCACCTCTCCAGCCAGTTTCGAGAACGTGCGAGAAAAGTGGCTGCCTGAGGTGCATCACCACTGCCCAGACGTCCCATGCCTGATTGTGGGAACCCAAGTAGACTTGCGAGATGACCCTGTCGTTCTGGAGAAACTCAATAGACAGCGACTGCGACCAGTCTCTACTGAGGCCGGTGACAGGCTCGCTAAGGATGTTAGTGCTGTCAAATACGTCGAGTGCTCGGCGCTCACTCAGAAGGGCCTCAAGAATGTGTTTGACGAGGCTATAGTGGCTGCTCTGGAGCCACCGGTAGTCAAGAAGAGTCGGAAGTGTGTTTTGGTTTAGACGCTTATAGCTCAGGTATGCAAAGTGTTTGGGTTTTCCTTAGACGAGCCATCAGCAAGCAGGCGAGCGAAGCGAGTCTGCTGGTTCCACGCGAAGTGCTGCCACTGGCGTAACGTTCTTTACATCGCGTAGATAAACGCGTGGTCATTTAATTTTACGGCTTTTGTCACTGCTGAGATCGTTCTCTCGCGTATGAACCCCTCACAATGCAGCCGTGCGATCACGCCGCTATCACGCCTGTCTACAATTTACCCCTTACCTAGCGGACGCCGGTTTGGCCGCACCACATACAAGTGGGGGTCTTGACGAAGATTGGAGGAGAGATGTGGGGTAAGTGAGGCTACTGAAACTCATTGATGCTACTAGCGACGATCACCCCATATTATTCGGGAGACTATTCGACAAACAGTGGCGCTCGTTCCAAAACGGATACGCGTCCCGCGTTTTTTTTGATTTCTGCAAGGTGTTGGGAGCTATCACTGTAACATGAATCGATGAAATATTGATTTTGGGCAGTTGAATCGGTTGAGGGCATCCGAGTCTAGATTGTTTATGGTGCTGCTTCAGTAATCTGTCCAGTGCGAACGTGTAATTGATTCTCTACCAGCGTACCACCTCAGAGAGCAAGACGGATAGCTTGGAAATCTCCTCCAAGCAGCCAAACACCAGCAAATCAAGACGTCCAGCTGTGTTATCAATGGCGTAGTCAAGTTTTGTTACATGTCGAAGGATTTGGCGCGATGAGGCGTGCTTACTATTGGCATTTGTCAGCAGACCGCTACGACTCTGTCTCTACCAAAGCCAGGTATTCGAATCATTCCGTAGAATCATACGAAAATACAAATCTTGCAACGTTACAATGGTTCCTATTCACTCTTTTAAACTCCACCTTCTTCAGTCTTCCGTGGTTCACATCATGATGAGCGCGCAAAATTTCATCCTCCAACATGTCCCAGGTATATTCGACCCCTAGGTCGGACACTCTGTGTGGGTAAATCTCTATTCAAACTGAGGAGCTAACATAGTTTTGAGTGGCGAAAAGATCAGTGGCGATGACATTCGAAACCAAAACGTTCTCGCGTGCCAGGCCATTGCCAATGTGGTGAAATCGTCCCTGGGCCCTGTTGGTCTCGACAAGATGATGGTGGACGATATTGGTGATGTCACTGTTACCAATGATGGAGCCACCATTCTGTCTCTGCTTGATGTCGAGCACCCTGCTGGCAAGATCCTCGTTGAGCTTGCTCAGCAGCAGGATCGTGAGGTTGGCGACGGTACCACATCAGTCGTGATCATTGCCGCCGAGCTGTTGCGACGTGCCAACGAGCTCGTCAAAAACAAGGTTCACCCTACCACAATCATCACAGGTTACAGACTTGCCCTCAAGGAGGCTGTCAAGCACGTCACTGAGGTTATGAGTACATCCGTCGAATCTCTGGGTAAAGATACCCTTGTTAACATCGCAAAGACTTCCATGTCCTCCAAGATTATTGGCGCTGACTCTGAATTCTTCTCAAGGATGGTTGTTGATGCCATGCTGGCCGTCAAGACCACCAACGGCAAGGGCGAGATCAAGTACCCTGTCAAGGCTGTCAACATTCTCAAAGCCAATGGAAAGTCCTCTCTGGAATCCGTCCTGGTCAAGGGTTACGCTCTTAACTGCACTGTCGCTAGTCAGGCCATGAAGACCAATATTCAAAACGCAAAGATCGCCGTCCTGGACATGAACCTGCAAAGAGCCAAGATGGCCCTCGGTGTCAATGTTCTCATTGACGACCCAGACCAGCTCGAGGCTATCCGAAAGCGAGAAATCACCCTCATTACCGATCAGATCAACAAGATTATCTCCGCTGGCGCTAACGTGGTGCTGACCACCAAGGGTATTGACGACATTTGCCTCAAGATGTTTGTGGAGGCCGGTGTCATGGCTGTGCGACGATGCAAGAAGGAGGATTTGCGACGAATTGCCCGAGCCACCGGTGCCACAATGGTTTCTAACCTCAGCAACTTGGAGGGTGAGGAGGTCTTTGAGTCCTCTTACCTCGGAAACGCCGAGCAGGTTATTCAGGAGCGAATTTCTGACGACGAGTGCATTTTGATTAACGGTACCAAGACCCACTCCTCTTCTTCTATTATTTTGCGAGGATCTAACGAATACCAGCTCGACGAGATGGAGAGATCTATCCATGATTCGCTCTGTGTTGTCAAGCGAACTCTGGAGTCCGGCAACGTTGTGCCAGGTGGTGGTGCCGTTGAGACTGCTCTCAGTATTTATCTGGAGAACTTTGCCACGTCGCTTGCTTCGCGAGAGCAGCTGGCCATTGCTGAGTTCGCCAACGCCCTGCTCGTCATTCCAAAGACTTTGGCTGTCAACGCCGCCAAGGATGCCAGTGAGCTGGTGGCTAAGCTACGATCATACCACGCTTCCGCCCAGAACTCTCCATCTACTGATCTGAAACGACGAGGATACAAGAACAACGGTCTGGATCTGCTCAACGGAAAGATTGTTGACTCTATCAAGGCCGGTACTCTGGAGCCTACCATTTCCAAGGTTAAGGCTTTCAAGAGTGCCGTCGAGGCTTGCATTGCTATTTTGCGAATTGACACAATGATCAAGGTTGATCCACCGCAGCAGCAGGACGATGGTCACGGACATTAACAAACGAGCCGCGCCGAATGAGCGAAGCGAAACTTCAGCAAATGCAGCCGCCACACCGCGGCAGCGCAAAACTTAATGCCATCCAGGCCAACATGCGAGTTATAGAGATCGCTGTGCCTGAACCTGCACGACAAAATCTAGTTAAGAACTAGTTAGAAAATGAAAACACACACGTGATCTTGTCTACAATCGCCTTTGAGATGACCTCCTACTTTTCGTATGTTTCCAGAACCCTCAATGTATATAACATTACTCAGGCTGAAGCTACATATCAGCATAACTATCGGCGATCCTGCCGGCAGAGAGTGCGTTCATCGCATCGCCTTTCCTCAATAGCTAACATACTCTGCTGAACGGCGAGGCGGGTAAGCGGCAATGCACCTCCCTCGATAGAGATTGGTTGCACAGAACTGCTTATAACCAGCCGGGCGACATATTGGCAGTGAGATCAGCTACTCTCGATTTGGATACGAAACTATATAACCCATCCCCACATTTATCCTGAGGCCTGTTGTCTTTGTATAGCAGCGCCGGAAAGTGACAGCCGCAACCGTTAGACGCTGCGCAAATGTCACATGCACACATCAGCCGTCCCACAGTGGCCTCTAACGGTCGCATCATACAACACCTAGGCACCCGTATTCATCCGACCTGCGCGTGATCCCGAGTCCACTAACGGTCGTGCATAGCACGCCGGAACGCCCATAAAACGCGCGGCATAGCTCGGCGACGCCCGGAGAAACATCGCCAAGTAGCGAATACGAGAAATACATTTACTAAGTTTTCGGATTAACCCGAGCTCCACTGACCGTCAAAGTCTGCGGTCTTGTGACATGCCGGCTGTACGTCACCAGTTTAATTAAATGCTTATGTAATACCCCAGACCCCTGCTCTTGGAGCGGGCATAACTGGTGCCAGTCCGTAGAATAATGGGCGCAGCCATTTGCTGCGTCCACCCAGTGCTGCTCCCATATACAATTTGCCGTCTGCCGCTGTCCGCTGGCTGCATCTACGCCTCGCTACGGTGTGCCGCTAGGGTGCGGTACGGTGCATATACGACCTACGCGATGGTGTATTTCCGAAACGACCTGGACCCTAACCCACGCCACTAACGCTTTTATCACTACCAAATTGGACAAGCATTGCGGGCCGATGCACTCCACCTTAAAGGTGCATGTCATTATAAGATTAAGAGGAATTTGATTGGCTTTTACACCAGTTAGTGCTTGTGACTCGCTGTGAACAGTTTGCGAGGTATTCAACATACCTCACAAACCCTGGTACCACAAGTCTGAGAGACGATACGGGCACACCCACACGAGCAGATACGAACACGAGTGTTACGACCACGCCAGCTAATAACAAACAAACAACACGACACGAACGCGACACGACACGACACGACTGACACGAATATACAACGCGATCAACGCGATGAGTAAGATCAAGCTGGAGGACGAACCGCCTTCGGTGATTGTCTCACCGCCCAGCCGGCGTGGATCTGGCATCGGAGCGTCCGGGTCAGACACAGAATTGAAGAGAGAGGAAGCACTTGGTCACAACCTGAAGCAGGGCAAGCGACGTCCCCATAGCAAGTCGCGGAAGGGCTGTGCTACTTGCAAGAAGCGACGGGTCAAGTGCGACGAGACACATCCAATTTGCAAGAACTGCGAGCATCTAGGGCTAGAATGCTCGTTCTCCATGCTTCCCGCAAATTCGGGGCTCCCGAGCACCATCAACATGATGGATTTGAGACTGTTTTACCACTATACGACAGAGGTGTGGATGACGATAACCGCTGCGGGCATTCGGAACGACCAAATTTGGGGCACAGACGTGCCTAGTCTGGCGTTTGAGTATCAGTTTCTTATGCATTCAATTCTGACCTTCTCGGCGACGCATTTCTCGCGGTCAGAAGGCGGCGTCCCAGACAGTGTCGTGACGCTACATCGAGGAGAAGCTCTGAGATTGCTGAGAGAAGAGGTTAGGAATGTCACACCACAAAACCTTGATGCATTGGTAGCTGCGTCGATTTTGCTCATTTTGGATTCCCTGGCAAATGCTTCACTGCCTACAAATATGTCCCTAAGCTCGCTGCCAGCGTCGGCCTGGCTGCATCACGTGCGAGGAGCGGCTACTATTCTAGTATCCGTGTACCCACTTCCACCTGAGAGCAGATTCTACGAGCTGGTTAGCTACGACTTGGTCGACCTGGCCGACCCGTCTCAGCCTGCCGACACGCAATTTTCCGGCATTGCACACATTACGTGTTTTGACGACGACCTGAAGGAACTGTACCCTGTCCACACCTCGTCTCCATACTTCCAAACGCTGGTCTACCTCGACAAGCTGTTTCACCAGCGCTATAAGAATGATTTCATTCTCCGGGTGTTTTCGTTTCCGGCGCTGCTCGATCGAAACCTGTTGGAAATGATTGTGAGTGGAGACCTGTGGGCTAAGAGAATCATCAGAGTCTACTACAAACTGGTTCGGTCCTTTACGGCAGAAATGAAGGAAAAAGTCTGGTTTCTGGACGGGGTGGCCAAGGTGCTGCCCATAGACATGGACTCGGAATACGGCGGACTGGGGTTCATCACGTCTGCTCTTCCACTGCATATCGAGAATTTGACAATGTCACCGAGTTCATCAGCCAGCCCAGGTTTGGACAATCTTCTGGACCTTGATGCTGATGTGATGGATGTGATTGACCTGGGCGACTAGCGAGCTAAGCGAGCTAATTCCTAGGCATTCGCCAATGTCAACACTCGTGATCCATCATTAACTGAAAAACTAACGCGCTCCGCTCATAAAAAATTGCACCATCACGCCCTACTGAATTCGTGGGGTTCGCTCGGTGGTCTCCCACCACTTCTAGACTTTTCCATGTCTTTGGGGAAAAATATAAGTATCCGAGCGACTTGTGATTTGTACATAGCTATCTAGAAATGGTGCTCCACAATCCCAACAACTGGCACTGGGTTGACAAGAACTGTATTGACTGGTCTCGTGCGTACTTCAAGGAGAAGTTTATTGGCGCTAATGTCTCTGAGGGCGATGCTAGCGCCGAGATCACGGGAGTTCGAAGCGTAGAGGGCGATGTTGATGTTAGTCAGCGAAAGGGCAAGGTCATTTCCTTGTTTGATCTGCGTGTTGAGCTGGACTACAAGGGCAAGACCGGTTCCGAGGAGGTCACCGGTACTATTAAGGTCCCCGAGGTTGCTTACGACACTGAGAAGGACGAGTTCGAGTTTAACATCTCCATCAACAAAGACACATCGGCCAAGACCCCAGTCAAGGCTCTGATCCGAAAGAGTCTTGTGCCTAAGCTGCGAGAGCTTCTGTCTCGATTCGGCCCTGATCTTCTCGAGACCCATGGAAAGGACATTCAACACGAAGGTGTCGGTCTGAAGACCGCTGGCAACGGACTCACTGCTTCCTCCACCCCTGCATCTTCCTCCTCGTCTGCTGTTCCTACGCCAGTCGTCGGAACCAAGTCATACAACACATCGACGCTCAAGCTGGAGCCAGTCTTCAGCACCAGTGCCGACCAGCTCTACCGGGCCCTGTTGGACCCGGACATGGTGGCGGCTTGGACGCGATCCAAGCCAGAAATTTCTCCAAAGCTCGGCCCATACCGATTGTTTGGTGGTAACATCTCTGGTGAAATCAAGAAGCTCGAGCCGGCCCAGCACATCGAGATGACCTGGAGGCTCAAGGACTGGAAGGAGGGCCACTACGCCAACATGAAGTTGGACTTTGTCCAGGGATCTGGCGAGACCACGCTCAAGGTTAACTGGACTGGTATCCCAGTCGGTCAGGAAGAAACAGCCCAGGAGAACTTTGAGGAGTACTACGTTAGGTGCATCAAGTTGACTTTCGGATTCGGCACCGTGTTGTAACCGATTCCTCGCGCACAGCATTCGCTCAAATCCTTGCCGGACCGTCTACCCGTTTGAGACCGGTGAACCCCTGAAATTAACCCTGTGAAAACTGTAGAATGCTGTGTAGAATAAATTATAGATGTACAAGTTTCGTAGCGTCGTTAGTCGGGATGATGCAGGTTACTTAAAGCCCGGAGGGACACCCTGCGCATGTCTCTGGTTCCTCAGGCCTACGTATACACCACCCATTTCGCTGTTCCACGTCAACTGACCCTGCCTCACCAGCTGGATCATCTTGTACGCCTCCATGTTCAAATAAGGCAGCCCCGTGGTGTGATCGCGGAATCTCGCTGACCTGCCAGTAATGGCACAATACGTGGGCGGCGGCTTGCTAGCATTCTTGAGCACCTGCGAGCCTAGAAGCAGCGTCTTTACTCGCAGCCTAGTGTAGTCCAGTTCACTTTTGAAATTGACCAGACTGACTGTGTTTCGCGTCCGCAAGAGGTGTGGACCCTCAACGACAGGCAAATTCTGGTTCTTCTTTTTGAGGTCGGTTTCCTCATTGAGTTTCTCAGAGTCGCCCTCCTCCTCGTTCTTGGCATCTTCGCCGACGTTATCCTCGGCGGTTTCAGCCATTTTGTCGTTCTCCTTATCTTCATCTGCCTTGACATCCTCTTCTCCTTCCTTCTTGTCCTCAGGACGGACCTTCACCTCATCGCCGTCCTCTTCAGCCACCGACTTCTCTTCAGAGACCCCCTCGGCCTCATCGGCCTCGGGCTTACTCTCCCCATCTAACTCCATCGGATCGTCAATTTTTTCGTCCTGCCTACTCTCCTCCTTGTTCTCGACCTCATCAACATTTACTTTTGTAGGCTCTTCGGACTGCCGCTGACTTTGGACTGCTGAATTGTAAACACTAACATTTTCTGGCGTTCCGTCGCGCGCGTCATGCTCGTTCGTTAAACTATGGCCTTCCTCTTCTTGCTTGATTGCCGGTTCCTCCGAGTTTTCCCCGTTCAGCTTCATAGCCATCTCTTTCTCTTTCGTCAACTTGTCCAACGCAACCTTTTCCATAGGCGACATGAAGGTCAAACGAGGACCAACCAATTTTTGCGAAGAGACATATCTTATAACGTTCGTTAAAGGAATTCTTCTAGCCATCATGGCTGCACGCTGTCGCTGCCGTCTTTCTTCCTCCTGTTCAACATATCGATTCAAAGATGCAACATTCTTCTGCTCAGTGATCTTGGCTTCGGCAAGTCGTTCCTCTTGCGTCAACTTCTTCAGACGCTCTTTTTTCCTCTCTTCGTTCAACGGATTGGCATTCAGTTTCTGGATAATGGCCTCTCGTCTCTGATCAGCTTCCTGTAACCGCTGAATGACATCTTGGGTATTTTTGATGGCTGAAGCTCGTGATGACACTCTTCGAGACACTGACAGCAAATGTGCAGCGCTTTCGACCTTTTCCCTCTTCTCTTTCTTCTCCTTCGGTCGCACCGTGATCTTGAACATGTCCTGTTTCTTCTTTTGGTCCTTCCGTTTCCGTTCCTCACGCTGTTTCTTTTGCAGTTCCTGCTCACCGGCATCTTCCTCTTCTACCTCTTCCTCTGATTCACTGCTAGAGCTGAAGTTTTCGTCATCTTCGCGTTTTCGCTTCCTCGCGTCATCCTCTTCGTCTGCTTCTCCATCGGCCATGACCTCTTCCACTGCACCGTCTTCCACCTGTTCGCCACCATCACCCTCCTCATCTTCGTCACTCCCTTCATCCTCTTCGTCTTCCTGCTGGTCCTCGAAATCAACATCATCTTCGAATTCCATGAAAATGTTCTCTTCATCATCCAGCGGTTCCTCGGCTTCAAGCAGCGACTTCAACCGGTTACCGGCATTGGATCGCCTGCTTCTCGTAGCGGCCAAAGACACCTCAACCGCTTCGACGTCCCCAATTTCGTCCACGTCGCTGTCGGACATCGCTGACAAGATACCTTTCAAGAGACCCGTGATTTCACACGTGAAAACACGCTTGTCAGATTAACACTGTAATGGCTCAGGAAACGTATAATCTGGTGATTTGGCCTGTGCCTTAAAGGTCCAATTTGTCCAACAGTTGACCTGATCGCCTGGTGAGATGTGATATGGGTGCGCGGCGCAAAGTCCCAGGTAAATTGTGGTTGAGATTCCAGGTAGCGCTCCATTATGCAAGCATTGAGAACACTTAGAGCACTGGGACGGGCGGACTTTCGGCCCGCCGTGCTTCGGGCCACTGCCGGCTACTCCTCTGCCTCCGCCGACGAGCTCTCGCATTTCGCCCAGCTGGCCGATTCCTGGTGGGACATCAATGGTCCTCAGCGGATCCTACACAAAATGAATCTCTTACGACTGGACTACCTTCGATCTGTCATGAAGACAGGTGATCCTGGCTACTCGCTTAACCTCCTACCAAGAACAATCCAGGACCAGCTGCCTGAGGAGCCCGTGGCGAGTAAGCTCAAAGTTCTGGATGTCGGCTGTGGAGGCGGTCTGTTTGCTGAAAGCATTGCCAGACAGCCATTTACAGACAAGGTCCTTGGAATCGACATGTCACCTGACGTCCTGAGGGTGGCCAAATTGCATCGTGAGAAAGACCCCATGTTGACCAATCTCGACTACAGGCTGACCGAGCTGTCTGCGCTGCCCAAGGAAGAAAAATACGACATTGTCAGTCTGTTCGAAGTGCTCGAACACGTTGAAGAGCCTTCAGAAATGCTACAGCACGCAATTGACCGGACCAAGCCAGGTGGATGGATTTTCCTCTCCACAATCAACAGAACACCTGTCAGCTACCTGACAACCATCTTTGTCGCCGAGCATGTGCTCAAAATCGTGCCGCAGGGGACTCACACCTACTCAAAGTACATCAACGAGTACGAACTACGCGATTGGCTGCTGAAGGAGGCAAATGCAAATATTGAATATGTCAAAAGCGATGGCTGCATCTATGTACCAGGGGTCGGTTGGGTGCTAAGTAGAGACTGCTCAATTGGCAACTACTTTATGGCCATTCGGCTGGCGAGCAGCTGAGAAGCTCGTCAGAAGAGCCCTGAGTAGAACAATGACGTCAATGGGGAGGTTCAGCATAGAGGACACGATGGTCTGACTGCCCTTGTCGATTCGTGTGCCCTCGTCAGAGCTGGCATGAGTGGGTGTGGGAGTTAGCTTGGGCTCCTGGCTGCGAAACGATGGAGGGGAACGTTGAACGGTCTTCGTCTGCCACTTGGGGTTGACGTATCCCGAATGCTGGCCTTCTCGTGGTCGGTACTGATTTGTCATATCAGGCTGGCGAGTGATAGATGTATTGAAGAGCCGACGAGGATGCAGTGATGAGAGATAAGAGAAGATGAGGGGCTTTTATGTGTGCTTGCTTCATATGCACCAGCGGCGTGGCGTATGCTTGTAAATAATTGTACCAATCTGGTGGTGCGATGCTGATGAACTGAGTGGGACCCTTGCATTGGAGATTAAAGCGGAGGTAGAGTTGTCGTGTATATAATGAAGCTGCAAAAACGAGATTCGTTCGTGGATCAGCCTGTCTTGATACCATGTCTCAGTACCCTGTCATCGGACATCTCCATGTTAACCTCCGGATTTTTCCGCACCTTTCTGTATCATGATAATAACGCGGGGTTTCACTCCACGCTTCTGATCACACTAGCATGGGTGGCTTTATCGAGCCTCCAGCCTAACTGAAGTTCTGATCCGGTCACACAAAGAGAGTGTATTCGCTGCTCCCTCTATCGCTCAATGCTCTACTGAGCAGTCTGGGCCTCTTCTGGCTTGGCTTCGACAGGTTCATCAACAAAAGAGGGCAATTGCTCATCCAGATAACTCGGCCCCTCACTTTCCTGCATGGCTTCAAACTCCATCTCTTCACCCAGTGCCTCCAGCTCAGCGTCTAGCTCTTCCTCGTCGATATCATCAGGAATAGCGTAGTTTCGCGACATTGTATCCTGCAGTTCCTGGTTCATGTCCAGCAGATCAGCCATTTCGTCCTGCAGCGTCTCAATTTTGTCGATATTGATTTTGCCATACTGCTTCCGCAGCTCTTTGTTGGCAGACTTCATTGCATCCAGCGTAGCCATTGTGTTTCGCAAATTGTCTGTCGTCATCACAGCCTGTTCCATATTCCAGCTCTGCGTCTGCAGGGAGTCTTTCTGGGCTTCAATCATCTTTCGCTGCTTAAGAATCTTCAAAGCCTTTTGTTTGAGTGCGTTCTTTCCGGGACCATCTCTCATCCTTGACATCTTCTGCTGGTATGTGCCCAGCTCGGCGTTTAGTTTGGTCAGTTTGACATCGAGCGACGACACTCGGGTATCGAGTCCAGTGATGGCATCGGAAAGCGAAGGCTTTGGGGCGGTCGACTTGGTGCCAAATATTCTATTCATTCTGTCGCGTCTGTAATGCTTCGCTGTGTTATGCTCAGTTCACTGTGGCGAGGTTGGTCATTTGATACGGTCACGTGATTTCATTATCACAACCGGAAATCAATAATCACGGTGTGAACAATACCACGGGGTAGTGGAACGCAACAGCTGCTGGGGCATAGTTAATGTCTACTGTGCGTGGCTAGATACTAGCAATTCGATTGACAAGAGGTTCAGTCGGCCCGGCTGTGCCAAGTTTCTTGTTAAAGTTAAGGAGCCAATGATAAAGGTAAGGGAAATAAATATTGAGGCTGTCCCTTTTAAGGCGATGCAAAACTTTCATCTATTCTGAGCTTCATGTCGTCCTGGGCATCTCTTTGTGTTTCAAGGCGGTTCTCACAATGGAACTCAATAAGGTTGAGGAATGAAGAATTGTGATTGTCTATTTTACACTGTGACAAGCCGCTCCAGAACTGGAGGACGTTGGGCGGAACTTTCAGTAAAGTGCTTGGTTCGTACGAGAGGCTGTCCTCGAGACCTGACCGCTGTGCACCCAATATTACTGCTCCAAAAACCCCTCCAGCTCCCACCTGGTGCAGTCATGAAATGTCCTGATATGTTCTCCCTCGGTCCAGAAATAAGCGGTAGGCGAACACTTCCAGGTATGATAGGTTCCCAGCCACAAACTTTTCTCTTGGTTTAGCCTGACAAAGTTAACGTGTGGATACCTTACGGAGAGCTCATCCAAGTCTCCGAGCGAGGCCCTCGTCGTGTCGTCCAGATCCTGTGGGTAATGGAAGACCAAAGTCAGTCCACTTTTTTCGGTTTCAGAGTCGTATTCCTCTCGAGTTGATATTTCGCTGAGCATGGTGCCAGGTTGAAGTCAGGCCTCAGCCCACAGCAAGGCTTCATGACTGTCCGTATAACCCAAGTCAGACATAGCTCTAAGGTTATATGTATCGTGAAGCGCGCAAACCTTAATTCTATGTCTCCGTATGCACTGCATGTAATGGTTAGTCAGAGAATCAGAACCTCCTCTACAATGATGTGTACTGAACGGTGATTTACTGCGCAAGTTTGTTTACAGTTACGAGGCTGGCTGACTCCATTTGCGGACGTTGCTGGGTTCAGGTTTCCTAGGCTGCTGTTCCTACTGGGACCGCCAGCACTAATTTTAGTTGACTGATACTCACCATAAAGTAAAGTATTGTAATAACGCGAATCATCAGGGTAAGTCCATTCCAACGTTACAGCTGGTTATGCGTACCATACACTCGGTGCGCCTTGGTCGCCAGAAATTTACCCCGTCATAGGTACCGCTCTGCAGGAGATTCGCCATTGCTGGTCCCTCATTCCAACCTTGCTATCCCGCGCATTCCCCGATAGGCAATTGGGTTAGTCAGTGGTGCGAGATCTAAGACACGCCATCTGTAACAAGCGACGATCGCGCCCTATTGGGCATATGATGTCATCGCAGCCGGGGAGCTGGTAAGAGCGCGTCTCGCTGGTGTAATTCACCCAGCAGTGTGATAATTGTCAGAGTGCGATCGCTTCAGTATGTTCATTTCGCTGGTGCGCGCGAGCTTGGCGATACAAATCCCGAGACAAGCAATAAAGTTTATTCGATCGAGTTACATTCCACCATTAGTCCCTTAATGTATCACCAAGATTATTCCTAGTCACGTGGAGACGGAATACGGTCGCGAGGACATTGAAGGCATGCGCATGAAGGCATGAAAGGCTTTGGTAGCAATAGTGAGGGTGAGAACGGGGACGGAATCGACACGAATAGCCAAATCGAGCGTGCACATCACTCAATTTCCGAGTCATTCGAGTCACTCATCTGGCACCGCCAAGCGCCCATCACTAGCCAATTAGTAACATCTCGCGTTGGACCCGTCCACACGGTATTGACTGGAATGCCTGTGGGGCACTATAATGAAGGTCGACAAGATGTTTGTTTACACTTAGTGGGCGCCTGCTCAATCCGGATAGGGTCCGCCGAATGCACCGCTTCAGGAACGAGTAGAGATTTACGGCGCGATGCGACACATGTGTGCCGCCTAATCTTAAAATAGATCGACAAAGAGCAGCAACTCAAAGGGCGCTCATTTAGCGAAATTGTCAGATTGCCGCTTAGCAGAGTCTCCCGTGCCAGCTACGCTTACGAGGTATATGGTTACGCATCCTCTATCCTCAACTACCTCTTCAACATTCTCCGCATTCAGACATACACCTTCCTGAAATGTAAGAGACGCCCTCGTTTTTCTGAAATTCTTCCGCATCAGGAAGCCGCCCGGCCTCCACCAAGGGCCGTGCCAAATTGGTTTGCGTGCTATTAATATACAAATCGCCGCTGATGTTCCGCCTATATAAACAGGCTGATCCCCCTCATCCATCCCACACCCTAATAGTCATTCGTTACAATGGTTCGACAATTCCTGCCCGCTGCTATCCTCTTCGCCGCCGCCGCCGTCCTGGCCGACGTCTCCACCATTGAGTCTGACCTCAAGAAGGTTAACGACGATGCTGGTAAGACCGCCACCGATGTCAACAACTTCCAGGCTTCTTCGGGTGTCGCTGGTGCCGCTTCAATCTTGACTGACTCCACCTCCCTGCTGTCTGACCTCAAGCAGGCCACCTCTGACGTTTCCTCCGCTGGTACCCTGTCTGAGTCCGACTCGAGCGAGCTGTACAGCTTTATTGACGCCAACTCCAACTCCATCACTGACTCTCTGACTGCCATCACCAACAAGTACGATGACTTCAAGCAGATTGGCACTGACACCATTGTCAAGAGCAACCTGAATGACCTGGCTGACGCCACCACCTCGTTCGAGGATGCCGTCGTCAAGGCTCTTACTCCAGCTGACGGCACTAAAGTGCTGGGTGGTGTCTTTGAGGCTATCAACAAGGGTTTCTCGTCTGCTGCTGAGAAGTACGGCTCTAACACTGTTACTGCCCCTGCTGCTCCAGTCGCCGCTTCCTCTGCTGCTGCTTCTAGTGCTGCCGCTTCCTCTGGCGCTGCCTCTGCTGCCGCTTCCTCTGCTGCTGGCTCTTCGGCCGCTGCTGCCACCTCTGCTAAGGCTAGCACCCCAGCCGTCTCTGCTAAGCCAGCTGGTAACGGTACCGTCACCGACGTTTCAGTCCAGACTGTTACTGTCACTGAGCCATGTGGCACCACCACCACTTCTGGCCCAGGCGGTGTCTCTACCATCACTCAGTACACCACCACTGTCAAGACCATTCCATGCTCTGAGGTCTGCCACCCATCTACTGGCTCTGCTGCTCCACCAAAGAGCACTGGCCCAGTCGTCAGCGCTACCCCAGTCATTCCACAGACTGGTGCCGGTGCTAAGGCTGGCATTGCCGGTCTGGCTATCGCTGCCGGTGCCCTGGCTTTCCTTTAATTTCTTTAAATGTTGTGATGCCTGCCCAAGCCTGCAGCGTTTGAGCGGTGTACGATATAGCACTTTACTTTTAAAATTAATTTAATTTATAATACATCAGGACATTATGGAGTACTTCACTTTACACGCTCGGCACGCCCGACATGACTGCTGGCCCTGACTTGGATGTCTCGCTTGAACGGCCGAACACTCCACTGCCGCCTTGACGGTGGCATGTTGGACATGCTCCTAATGTTGGCAACGTTACATGCGCATGCATGTATCACCAATAAGGCATGCCAAGCTTGACGATGTCGACGGGCGTTCTATGACGCCCTCATATAGTAACGCCCCCTGAGAAAGATCATTTACATATTGGAAGGACATCCTAGTTGACAACAACATTCATGCCTAGCACCTTTGTACATGTACACTCTGAAGTCTAGTTTTGTCCAGGTGGGCCATGTCTCCATACAGGGTGCGCCGCACATAAAGCGTGCGCATCACCTGGAGTTAAGGATTTGAGTGTGTCTCATGTGGGCAACACGTACATTGATACTCATATACTTCTTTGGCTATGATTATGATTCGAATCCTGACTCACACGGACCATGATCTGAGCTCAGTTTGAGTGCGTAAGGACGTAGTTCATATGTTCGTCTTGACGCGCTGCTCCTTTCTGCCTGTGATGGCGCAACAGGTGATGAGCGCAAAGTATAATATCCAAGCCCCGCCTAGGAAATTACAATTCAATTACCCAGATTAAGCCTACGCACAACCGAACAAGGTCTGGAGATTACGAAAAGACAAGAGTGATTCGGCGCCTGACTGCCCGCGTTCATGGTTCATACGAATTCTTTGTCTGCCATTCATCTCCCTGCACAGAACCGTGTGAGCTGCAAGGTCGTAAACACCTTCACTTGTAGTCTGCCCAGTATTATCTTTAACTCTCCACGTGACGACCATCGACCCCGCTAATTGCTGCAGTAATATGCGGGGACGCGAGGCCTCGGGCCCTGAGCAATCGGGCATATGACTTTGAGATGGAGGGCTAACCGAGTTGGAAAATCTGGAACTACAGCGGGAATCTCTGCATAAGCCATTACACAACCTTAGTAAGCTGACAGAGCCGAACCCTGCGCGCTGACTAACACTTTGTGAGATGACTAAAATGACATAAGCGAGCGCGAGGTGGGAGTCCGAGAGGACCTTGAATAAAAGCGACCAGGCCGAGAAATACAATGAATATGCTGAACTTATGATCGTATCCGCTGTATAAGAGCACCGCCCGGCTACCGATCGAACATTGTCCGCTGCACTCAACTAGTCGGCACGCTCGGCCCGCGCCTGCTCGGCGCACAAACGTCCCAACGCGCTAACACTTATGCAGACATTAACCGACAATTTCATTTAATTAGCCTTCTCTTGTGTGGCCTGTATATCTATCCCCCAATTCCTGTACATATTCAACATGTTTGACTCTATACCCGAGGCACTGGACTCTTTTGGTGAGTGGCCGAGGAAAAGACTATGCTAACAAGAAAAGGGCAATTTTTTGGTTGTGCTTGACGATGAGTCTCGAGAGAACGAAGGCGACTTGATTGTCGCCGCCGACAACATAACCCAGGAACAGATGGCGTTCCTGGTCCGGTACTCCTCTGGTTACGTCTGTGCTCCTCTCAGCAATAAGCTAGCAGATCACTTGGATCTGCCGCTGATGAGAGATATGAAGGTCAAGAGCTCTGGCGATGACAGGCATGGAACCGCTTACACCATCACGGTGGACGCTGCTGAAAGGACTTCGACTGGTATTAGCGCCCACGACAGAGCCGCCACCTGTCGACTGCTGGCTACCCCTGGCGCCCAGGCAACAGACTTTATTAAGCCCGGTCATGTGTTGCCCTTGAGAGCCGTTGAAGGTGGAGTGCTGAAGCGAAGAGGACATACCGAGGCGGCTGTTGATCTGTGTAGGCTGACCGGTAAGAGCGAAGTTGCGGTCATCTGCGAGATTGTGAGGGACGAGGATGGTCTGATGGCGAGGAGAGACGATTGCCTGGCGTTTGCAAGGAAGCATGGCCTCAAGGCGATTACGATTGATGATTTGGTGAGCTACATTAGCGGGAAGGCAGCGAACGGACACTAACACTCAGTTGGGTACAATCCATATAAGCAATCAAGGAACATCAAGCTTTCTTCAACGACTAACGTCTGCATAGGATAGGATTAATTATTTATGCATTTCTCAGAGAACTGGCCCGTAATAGTCTACTCTAGTAAGCGTCTAAGCATCTTTTGGCTTATTGTTGGCCTCTTTTTTCTTGTCTTCCTTCTTTGGCTCCTCCTTCACCTTGATTGGCACCAGTCGCTCCTGGGTGCCCCACTTGTACTCTCTATTTGGGTTGGCAAAGTGCGCCACGGTCTCGTCAGTGACCTTGGCTCGCTTCTGCTGGAAGTCAACGACAAACTCCTGGAGTTCCTTGATGGCCTTGGCCTTGAGCTCACCAGTCATGAGCTTGCCGCTCTTGTAGTCGTCGTAAATCTGCTTCAACTCGGCGTCATCCTCGAGCAGGAAGCTCAGGTAGTTATAGGCGACGTCAACTTCCGGGTTACCACCGTATTTCTTTTGCTCCTCTAGCGTGGTCCTTCCACCGGAGAAAGCGTACTTGTTAATCTTCTTCTTAACCTCGTTGGCGGTGTCCGTCATGTAGATAGCGGAAGTCTTATCGGAAGCACTCATCTTGGACGAGGCGCCCTGCAGAGCCGGGAAGAATTTCGAGTGGATCAACGATGGCTTCTGATACTTGAGCTTGGTAGCCACGTCTCGACACACTCGGAAGTAAGGGTCCTGGTCGATGGCGCATGGAATTAGACATGGAATGTCAGTTCGCTTGCCAAACAGGAAGGGGAAAGAGTTGGAGAAGGAGGTGGAGATCTGAATAGAAGCAAAGTGGAACTTGCCGATACAATCAGAATCCTTGAATCCAAAGACCGCCTTGGCGGTGGACGTGGTAATTTGTCGGGAAACCTTAACCACGTTTTCGTAGAAAGCACCGCCCATGTATCCAGTGTCGGTGAAGATGAAGGTCTTCAAGGGATCAAAGCCAAATGTGATGATATCTTTAGCATTCTCCTTGGCGAACCGCTTGACGTCATCGATAGTTAGCGTTGGCTTGAACAAGAACTTCTCATCGTCAGTCAACTCAATGACAAGAGGCACATCAAAAACATCCTGCAACCACTTGGTGAAGACAAATGGAATGGTGTGACCAAGATGCATAGAGTCACTGGATGGACCTCGTCCTGTGTACAAAAAGAATGGCTTCCCTTGCTCATACCTGTCCAGGATGTTTTCGATATCTCGCACAGAGAAGAACATGCCTCGTCGCAGCAGCCTGTGTGGTTTGTGACCGGTAACCCGCTCGAATCGGTCCAGAACGGCTTGGTCGACCTTCTTGGTGCCAAACAGCTCAATCAGTCGGTCATAGTCGATTCCCTGGGCCTCGCCGTCGACGACAGCGCCCTCAACCTCCCACGGAGTGACTTTCTGCTCCTTGTTGGAGTCCAGCGAGATGTCTTCCACAGCTTTTTCCAGGCTCATCGTGTAGGAGATTATTTCGTTGTGTCATTCTCCCATCCTGAGTGAAGCGTACCGGTGCGCGTGCTTAACTTTCAACGAATGGATCAGTCATGGGGTGTTCTGAGAATAAAAAGGCGTTCGAGTAGCTGGATAGCGTTAATGAGAAGCTCAGTAGGCTGAGTGAGGATTGGCAGCACTGTTAGGTCGATGACTTGACGACTCGCGGGCTAAGAACAAACGGTCACGTGACTTGATTTCTGATTTTGAAGAATCGTCGAGTAGATTTGAATTGATCTACACGGAGGGAATTACCTAGCCAGTATCGATACCTACGACTGATTCTGTGCCACTGGTACAAAGGTGTTTGGTAGTCTTTGCGAGATACACAACGGCGTTTGATAGACTTTGCTAGATACACAACGGCGTTTGCAGCCGACTCGCTTCGCTCGAGGCTGTTTAGGCACTGAATCGCTTCTCGGCCTCCTTCCAGTTAACGACACTCCAGATAGCCTTGAAATAATCCACCTTGACGTTCTTGTACTGTAGGTAGTAAGCGTGCTCCCAGGCGTCAATTCCGACAATTGGAATGTATGGGCCAGTGACTGGGTCCTGGTTTGGCTTAGTGATAACCTCAAGAGCACCAGTCTCCTTGTTCTTAACCAGCCAAGCCCAGCCAGAGCCCTGGATACCAGCCAGCTTACCGTTCACGCTCTTGATAGCAGCGTCCACGCCGCCAAAAGCCTCGTTAAGAGCAACGTCCAATGGGGAACCCTTAGCTGGTGGCTCACCACCGCCAGCAGACTGTGGGGCCAGGTTCTTCCAGAACAGAGAGTGGTTGATGTGGCCACCGCCGTGGAAGTTAATGAGAGACTGAAGCTCTACCTGGGCTCGGACGTCGCCCTTCTTAGCCGCCTCGGCAAACTTCTCGGTAGCCTCATTGAAGCCATTGACATAAGTCTGGTGGTGCTTAGTGTAGTGGAGCTCGTTGATCTGGCCCGAGATGAAGGGCTCGAGCTGGTTGAAGTCCCAATCCAAGTCAGGCAGGACAGCCTTTCGGGTAACGGCAGCGGAGGAGAAGGCCCGGGCGCCAGTTCGTAGAGTTCGAGCAGCCAGCATTGTGAATAGCGCGTTTAGTGGAATTAGTTGCGATGGGTTTATAAGCAAGTCGCGATTGGTTGGTGACAGCAAACGGACGTCCGATCGCGCAAGCCCAGCTTTGGTGAAAAGCTACACGCTTGGAGTTACAGAGCGTGTGAGAAGGTTTACAGATGAAAGGACTCAATTGAATAGTAGACTGCACTTGGTTTTCACAGAGCTGGCTTGGTGTCCGTTGCGAGATAGGAAATCGTTTAGTACCGTGGTGGCCGGCTTCACGTGCTAGTGCGTGTTCTGGGATCCGACTCGGTCATGATCACGTGTGTAAGTGAGTAGTGGCCATAATGGCTTGTTCCAGATTGAGTTCATAGATGGAAATGAGATGCATGACCTCCGACTCGGCTATGACACCATCGCCAACATGCTGGGACATGTAAGTCTGGGGCAAACTGACAACAAGCGCTGCAGAGCTTTGGCTGGATAGCTAATGGGTTCTGTTAACCATGTTGTTGCCAGCAAGTCGAGCCTTAGAGCCATTTATACCGGCACATTACGCAGCGATCCATCATTTTCAATTGAGATCTCACACACTACATAACTCAAGCACTTCAGTACAATCAGCACATTCAGTGCCATCACTATGAAATCTGGGGTATGTAAGCTGCTTGGTGCTTTACCAGGGCATCGGTATGCTCAGCCGTACGGTACTTCGTCAACAACATGGAAATCGTGTCCATATAATCATGGCAACACCATTTAATTGAGAAGAGGCGTGACTCTGGAGTTGTCTGATGGCGCAGACCATCCTAGCCCAGACGCTGGCGCCACGTGACCCAAATACAACACATCGCTCCACGACACACTACACCAGAACCATGCTGGACCAACTGATTGGACTGGGAATGTTGGCTGTGGCTACCGCTGTGTTTGTTTACTACACAGTGTGGACCTTTGTTGTGGTAGGTGCCTGATCCCGTTCAAAACTAACAAGCCATTCATCGATGAGCCCAACATTTTGACTTCGTTCTTCCCTCCTCGAGAATGGGCCATCCGAATCCCGGCGATTCTCTTGATTTTGGCGCTCACCCTCGTGGGAACCTTCGTTGGATCTGTTCTGATCAAAGCCGCCGAGAAGGAACGAAAGAAGAACGAGGCAAAGAAGACCAAATAAGCAGAGCGACCAGCGCGACTAACCGTCTAGCCACCTCTTTGCCCTAGAAACAAAACCTAATACTACAATGTCGGTAAATACTAAAAGACGCATAATAAGGAGTTGCGTAAGTTTCTGGTGTCTCGTTGAACGTGCCCTGAGCTCGACGTGAACGAACTAGTGCCTGTTGATGGTGCCAGATCAGAAGCCTCTGTAATCCCAGGCTCTGTGGTGTTTATCCCTGTACTTCTCAGTTCTCGGATCTCTCATTTCATTCGAGTCGTCAAATGCTCAGGGTCGATTCAATTTTGTTTTTCCTCAAACATATTTTGGAGTAATACCTTGTTGGAGCCAGCCCGTAGCAATTTAAGCTTGCTATAGCTTGGCTAATACGGCAGGGATGGAATGTGCGTGGGTGGGTCGACTAAAAATAGATCACGAAGGCTTGAATAGCAATAAATAAGTAGACTACATAGTTAGCGGTCAGCTCGCTCGGAGCTCTCCCGTCCCCTGCTTCGTAGCAGGCTCAGGACCTCGTAGACCCGATATCTCCTTAGCGTGTTGTGCAACCGGTGAGGCGACCCCGTCCAGAAGCGGCGGTGTCCAGAAATAGTTGCTGGCTCCTCCTGAGCATCTTCCTGTAGGGTCTGAGGCGTCTCGAACTGCGGGAAATGCGAGTATTCGAAAATTGGTGTGGGTGTGGCAGTCGTGGCGGATGTGGACGTCGTGATTTGCGAGGTAAGTGATTCCGGAGTACTCAGCTCCTTGGTGTCTTCTTCGTCCTTGAGGGTATCGAATTTGACATCAAACTTGGCATCGTAATTGGCAAGGTCCTGTGTAGCCATTTTTATTTCCGAGCAACTTAGTTTCAGCATCGCTGGAGATGATGCCCAGCGCTTGGAGCTGTGATTTCTCTGGGATTTGCGGCTTGTGACTCCTGTGGAGATGGTATTCCGTGATATTAGCGTGTAGAGTATTGTCTTAGCTCGTGATCAATGTGATAAGCGCCGAACGTGATGGGTCCCGTGGGTAAGCGCGCTGGTATGCCTGTGAGTAGCGATTTTGTCCCCAATAGATACCTGGTATACAACTATCTCATAAACCTGGTAGCGGTCAATATACTCCGTGCTATTAGTTGCTGTAAGTGATGTATGCAGGAATGACATACGAGAGGCTGGGACTAATAAGCGCGCCACTTGTATTTACACGCCTGGGCTTTATTTGCGGAGTTACACATTCTACCCTTAATCACGTCCGACACACGATAGCATTGGCCACAGCATTGGGGTTACACAGTACGGGAGTGCCCGGGAATTCATTATAGCGTATTCATACTAGCCCCCGAGGATGAGCGAAGTAGAACGGTCACTCGTGAGAGAGTCCTCTATGGACCATCTCCCTACCAGTTCCGAGGAGTGGAAAGAGCGAGGGTCTGCCACACTAATAACAACAGAGAAGGGCGAAAATGGCCAGGTCACGACAACAGTCCTCAAGAAGGGCGTTAAGGACTTCAATTTCGGACGTACACTGGGCGAGGGCTCCTACTCGACTGTCATGATGGCTACCGACCGACAGACGTTGCGTGACTACGCAATCAAGATTCTCGACAAACGTCATATCATCAAAGAGAAGAAGGTCAAGTACGTGAACATTGAGAAAAACACCCTCAATAGGCTCGGAGACCATCCTGGTATCATTCGACTCTATTACACCTTCCAGGATGAGCGGTCGCTATATTTTGTCCTGGACTTCGCTCCAAACGGCGAGCTTCTCACTTTAATCAAGAAAATGGGTACATTAGACGAGGATTGTACAAAGTACTATGCAGCGCAGCTACTGGACGCCATAGACTACATGCATTGCAAGGGAGTCATTCACAGAGATCTCAAGCCGGAAAACATTCTGCTAGACGAGCGCATGCGGATTCGAATCACCGACTTTGGTACTGCCAAGTTGCTCACGGAGTCCACCGAGAACGGAGAGTACCCAGAGGACGTGCGAGCCAAGTCTTTTGTGGGTACGGCAGAATATGTGTCTCCGGAACTGCTCACCAACAAGCACACGGGGAAGAAATCAGACATATGGGCCTTTGGATGCATTGTTTACCAGCTCATTGCCGGCCGACCCCCGTTCAAAGGAGCCAACGAGTACCAGACTTTTCAGAAAATTGTCAAGCTACAGTATTCCTACACGCCGGGGTTCCCTATTGTCGTAAGAGACCTGGTCAAGCGAGTGCTGGTACTCGACCCAGAGCAGCGTCTTTACATTGACAGAATCAAGGAGCATGCCTTCTTTCAAGACACTGACTGGGACAGGAAGGCTATCTGGAAGCGACCGCCTCCAAGGATACAACCGTACCGCCCATCATCGCGGTCGGCATCTCAGCAGTCAGTAAACATCCCGCGCGCCCCATATCAGTACGATAAGCCGCAAATTAACAAACCAATCATCACCAAGCCGAAGCCTGCGAGCAAATCAAGTCAGCAGGTGAATCAGCTCGCGGCCAAAGCCAGCAATCTGGCCATCTCATCTGCCACTGCAGCCGCGGCCGCTGTCAACAAGCAGCCCCCGCCGAAACCTATCGCTACAAGGCGATCCATGCCTCAGCTGTCTCATATCAGGGCAAACACACAAGTGCAGCTGTCACCAGTGAGCCCCACCGGTAGATCTCATCGCGACCAAGATTCGAAAAGTGTACACGAAAGGCGGAAACCAGGTCCGGTGCAAGGCGGCCCGCCTCCACCATCAGCACCACCGCAGCCTGTGCAACGATCTTCTGCAGAGCTTTTTACAGCGGCAAGGATGGCGGCCTCACATCCCAAAGCGCCATCTCCGACTCCGCTTGACATCCCGCCGCCAACAAAGCTCGACGCCGATTGGTCAAAGATCCTGATATCGGCCGAAGAGCGTATCATCCGGGTGGGCCAGGTGCAGCTAGTGGTCACCAGTAACACTAAAGAAGGACAACTGGAAGAGGACGGCTCCGATCGAGAACCTAGCCGAATCTCCAAGTTTTTTTCTGGCGGCGCTCGAAAGAAGAAGCGCACTCTGGTTGTGACGTCAGCCGGTCGTCTGCTGCTCTTTGGTCAAGATGATCGAAGACTGCGCGTCGAGGTGCCTATAGGCGTTCCACAGGTGTCAGTTCGTGAACTCTCATTCAATCGAAAGACCAACTGCGGCGTTCTGTCGGTGGAGACTCACAACAAGATTTACACCATCGAAGATCCAAACGGTACAGGCGACTGGATGACGGCTATCGAGAAGGCCAAGAACATGCTAGCGCAGGCGCAGGCTCGTGATAACAGTGTTCGTGTAGCGGCGGCAGCATCGGCGGCTACCGCCGCCACTGCCGCTGTTCTGGCCACCCGGGCACATACTTCGGCGCCGCCACCACCGCAACCGCAAGCAGAACCGATTCACCGAACAGATTCGTACGAAGAGGAAATCGCTTTCGCGCCAGTGCAGCCAGTGCAGCCTTTCCAATTCGTCACGCCCACGAGTTCAGCGTTTCTGCAAAAAAACGAGGAGCGGAAACGAGGACGACGATGATTATTTATTTAAGTCAATAAAGTACACTGTCGCGATTAGCATGTGTTCATTAGTCAATCGTAACCACTTCGTTGCTGGAATCTGGTGGCGTAACAGGCTTCTCAGTAACAGGCTTCTTGACAACGAAAAAATGAGAGTCGAGAGTTCTCTGGTTCGCGTCATGGCCTTTGGCCTTCCGTCTCGTGGTTTTTGCTTTCGCCAGTTTCTTCGATGGGCTCTTTGGCGGAGTTGGTTTTGGAGATGTGCTTGCCTCTCGTTTTGTAATGTTGACTGTTGCTTCCTCTATAAAATCAACGTTGATCTCTTCGGTAGGGGTCTTTGGGCGTACTGGTACTGATGATAACGTGCCAGTGGCTCTCACAGTCCCTGGGGTTGCCGACATGCTTTCTGACATTCGCTTAAACATTGAAGTCAACAGCTGGTTACCGCCGCTTGAGGCTTGTAGGTGCTTTTCAAGGTAATCGATGCGGCTCTGTTGGACAATGTAGGGCTCTACCACGACTTTCACATTCGGTAGTCTTAGTTTGCGATCTTGCACATCTGGCCTGGTTGGCGGCTCGATACCAAACAGTCTGCCAAAATCCTTGATTTCGAATGTCCACTTCTTGGTCTGGTCCTTTCTCGTTGACACGCTGTTCAGCGCCCACATATCGAGTGAGTCTTCCTTCTCCTGTATGCGGAAAATAGCGTACATGAGGGCACAGTCGTTTACGAAATCGACCCAGGCTGTGTACTTCTGTATTTCGTGTCGGATTTGCTCTGAATCGACGCTTTCAACGGCTCTATCCAGGGCCACCTCTTTTGACTTTTCGAATGGCCTGCCTCCCCACTTGTATACTATTCTCCCGCTTTCTAGCAGCCAGCGAGTGTTTGGAACTTTAACGCGCGAGAGATCTAGCTCGACAGATTCGCGAAGCACAGGGTGGAGGTACCACTCCACAATGACTGTTTCTGGCCGCACGAATTGCGACGCCGCCTTAGGGTGCTTGGTTGTAAAGAATTTTGATTCGTTCTTGGCGAGTTCGTGAAGAAACCTTTCCTTCCATATCGCAAGCTTCTCTTTATCGCTGTAGAGGTAGCGAGGCGACCTTCGGGCTCCCTTGAACCCGAAAACATCCTCAAGAAGTTCCTTTGCAAATCCTGTCTTCTTGTTCGATGCTTCTTTGGCAATCTGGTAGGCCACCCCGCCAGTGCCAGACGAGTAATCGCCGCCAGCCAGCAAGGCACGTAAGACGAACTCAAGGCGGGAGTAGTCACCTTCTGGGTCCACTTCCACCACTTTGAGCAACCGATCTGCGCCGACTCCAGTGTCCTTGTCTTTGTACCTGACAATCTTTGTCGCGCCAAAGGCAAGCGAATCTGAGTCACTGGAAAACACGTAATCCACGAGTCCCTCGTATTGCAGCATTGCACACTCCGCTTCGGCCTCACCAGCCGCGTCTATCGTGGGGATCTCAAACCGAAGGCATTCATCTCTTAGGCAATTGACAATCAGCGGCTCTACTGATGATGCTCTCGCAAATCCTCGTTTGACTAGTGGCCTGTCTGGCCCATCAAACACCAGTACCAGCCTTATATCGAGATTCTTAAACATGAGCAATTTCTCCTTGAACTTTCTGCTGACAGCCAATGTGGCGTTCTCGACATTAGACAGGTAACCAAGCTTGTGGACGCTGTACGCCCAGAGAGATGCATCAACAGCTAGTCGCACTGGCCTTCCATTATTAGAATAAAACTCCGCCGCGAAATCTTTGATCTTGATCTCCCTCTCTGAACCAGAGAAGTCCAGCCACAGCCTAGTTAGTTCGAACTTCACCTCTCACTCACTGATCAATGCCCATTAGTTTGTTTGTTTGTATGCGCGGCTCGCTCTCTGAGGCTCAGTCACGTAAGTTGGTGGGGCAAGTCACGTGAGTGTTCTGAGGATGCGAAGCATCACCCCATATAGGTACACTGGGCATTAAAAAACGGCACCACCTTGTGTTTTCTTATATCGAATAACAATTCCCAGGTATGCAACTGTGGACTCGAGTCCGAGCCATGCATCAAGAGATCGTACTGCACGATGTATACCTGTACGTTATACCTTGAACACGCTGTCGCATTATGTAAATTTTCCAGGTTGCCAGGCAGGTTGAATGTTGCGTTTTGATAGGTTTGGTGATGTTTGCGATGGTGCGAAGAGCTCGGAAATATTTAATTGTCGTGCGAGCCTGATGGCTATCGGCTACACTCGTTGACTGTCCGCAGCACACACCAGCTTGACGATAAAACCCATGTCCGAGGTGATAAGCTGGTCCAGCGAGTCCCGCTTCTTCGGCGGTGTGTACCTACTTCGCTACTGGCCTTTTACAAGCATAATAAATGCAAACCTCGACGAACCCAAAGAAAGTCCTCATAAGTGGTGAATATCAAAGTCATACATCTTAATCACATACTGGGGCACGATACTTCAGACACCAACTCCACAGGGCCCGCTTCTTCCAATAGTTCTGTCGCATGAAATCCTGCATCCACCTCCACAGTCTCAGCGCCCTAGCCCAAGACCCTCCCGATGCCACCCAAATGCTCGGGAGTCCGACGAAGCCACGTTGTAATCCTAGTTGGCCCACGCTGATCTGATCCACAATGGAAACACAACCGTTTGCATGCCGGCATTTGTAGGCCTGAAACGTAAGACTAGCCGGCGAGGTTGTCGTACTTGCGCCGAATTGGGAAGACTACCCGCGGATGATGTCATCGCGGGGAAGGGTTAGGGTAAACCTTGACATTGAATTCGGTGAGAATTGACCACGCGAAAGCAATGGATGAGGGTTCATTTCGGCCCGCTAGCGAGAGAGCTTTTTAATCTGGATCACAGACGTGGCAATGGCTCACCGGCCAGTTAGATCGAGTTCATCTCGGGCCGAATCCTCCTTGGCGCGTGCGTAACGGTCCGACCCCAGAAACCTTAAATACTGGCTTCTTATCCAAAGAATAGCACATCAAATCAACATGACCCTAGACAGCCTAGTGACGCGCAACGGTACCAAAGACTGGTGGAAAAACGCCACCATCTACCAGATCTATCCATCAAGTTTCAATGATTCCAATGGCGACGGTATCGGCGATATCCCAGGCATCATCGAGAAGCTGGATTACTTGAAAGACCTCGGCGTCGATGTGATCTGGCTCAGTCCTCACTTCAAGAGTCCTCAGGTGGACATGGGATATGACATCTCCGACTACAAGGACATCCACGACAAGTACGGTACTCTTGCCGACTGCGAAAAGCTTATTGACGAGGTCCACGAACGAGGAATGAAGCTGGTATTTGATCTGGTTGTCAATCACACTTCTGACCAGCATGAATGGTTCAAAGAGTCTAGGTCTTCCAAGGACAATGACAAGCGAGATTGGTACATTTGGAAGCCAGCCAAGTATGTCAATGGCGAAAGGAAGCCTCCAAACAACTGGGGAAGCTTGTTTGGCGGCAGCGCATGGGAATGGGATGAGGCCACGCAAGAGTATTATCTTCACATCTTCGCCAAAGAGCAGCCTGATCTGAATTGGCGAAACCTCGAGATGCGAAAGGCTTGTTACTACGACTCGATCGTGTACTGGCTGGAGAAGGGCATTGATGGGTTCAGAATCGATGTAGTGGAGCTTTACTCCAAGCCTGAGGACTTCCCAGACGCTCCTTCTCTCATTCCGAACTCTGAACTGCAGAGTCCGTGGGAGATGGTTCGAGAGGGACCTCAACTACACGAGATTCTCCGTGAGATGAATGAAATCGGTTTCGGCAAGTACAACTGCATGACGGTGGGCGAGGGCTCACCAGCAAACTTTGAGGAAGCCCTCAAGTTTGTCAGCGCCTCGCGAAAGGAGCTCAACGTCTGCTTCATGTTTGAGATTTTCTGTCTGGGTAAGGACATGGCAAACCTCCGATTGGTTCCTTTCTCTCTTGAGCAGGTCAAGACTTCTCTAAGCAAATGGCAGAAGATGGTTACCCAGACCGACGGCTGGACTACTACATTCTTGGAGAACCACGACGGTGGCCGATCCGTCTCGCGGTTCGGAAACGACTCCGTGGAGTTCCGAGAGAAGTCGGCCAAGATGTTGGCGGTCTTCCTGACCACTCTGTCTGGAACTTTGTTTTTGTACCAGGGACAGGAACTTGGCATGATTAACGTTCCAAAGTCGTGGCCAATCGAGAACTACGAGGACATCGAGGCTTTGAACGGCTACAAGACCGTCACCGAAAAGACCAACGGTGATGCTGCGGCCTTGCACAAGTTTATGGGATACATTCAAAACATTGGACGAGATAATGCCCGAACGCCAATGCAGTGGGATGCCACTGAGAACGCCGGATTCACTACTGGCAAACCATGGCTGAGACTGAATCCATCTTACCCTGAGATCAATGCTGCTGCCCAGATCAACAAACCCGATAGCGTGCTGTCCTTCTGGAAGAAGGTGCTCAAGTTCAGAAGAGAGTACGAGGATGCCACTGTGTTTGGAGACTTCAACATTGTTGAGTCTGAGGAAAAGGTTATTTCGTACACCAAGACTGGAAACGGCAGGAGCATTAAGGTTTCGCTGAACTTCACCGACGGTGTTAAGCAGTTTGATGCTTCCAATGGTGGACAGGTCTTGTTTTCCACAGACGAGCACAAGGTGGGTGAGTTGCAGCCATGGGAAGGTGTAGTCTACCTTACTTAACCCTGTCAGCTTTGCTTCAAAGTTTTTATGCATTATCTAGCTAGAATAGATATGAACATTCATTGTGCCAGAATTGGTCCCAAGGTCACCCACCATAGACACTCCTCAACTAAAAACCGTTTCACCGTTAAATTGACTCATGCAAGCCCTGCTGCTCCTGACGTGATCTGCACAGGTACCGCTAATCAGTAAAATCGCTCATCTCTATATAAACCTACATGTCCCCTTATCTTTATCTCTCCCGACAGATACCGGTCGTACAGAAACCTAGACCGCACACCGGGTGAACTGTTTGAGTCATTCTGAGTCAGTGTGGTGATCGGCCAAGCGCCGGCGCTACAACCAATACATGACGAATGTAATGGCTAGACTAGCTTGTTTGGTCAGGCGCTTATAGGCGCCAGAACACCAGCGGCTAAACCTTATTGCGGGACAACGGAAAGTCAATACCATAATGTTGGGGTGAACGCATCGGGACTGGCCCCCTTACCCTAGCGTTATCGCATATGCTAAGGCGGGGAGATACCGGATGGACCTACCCAATAGGGAACAGTAGGGGTCGCAACGCAGCTGACTAGATAAGGTGCGTAATATTGGGATGCATTGATAACGTATCAATGAGGGGAAGACTGTGAGCTTTATATAAAATTGGCTTTCCTTGCACAAGACGGTATTGGTGGATAAAGAGGAAAATTTTCGTTACTAAAGCTGATCGCCGGTACATGCGCACAGGACTACTAGAAGGATTTTGGATTATTAGACCACAAACCGAGCGGTAGCGAGGTGATACAACGATAGACGATTGAAGATTTGACTCTTTTTGGATTGGCTCGGACAATATTAAATCATAATGCAAATTGAACAGCAGGCGGCCAACCACGATGAGGCCGACCTCAACGCCCTCGGGTACAAACAGGAATTCAAACGAGAGTTTGGACTATGGACATCTTTTTCGGTATCTTTTGCCCTACTGGGTTTACTGCCATCTATCGCATCTACATTATACTACGGCTTGGGATATGCCGGCACTGCAGGTATGGTCTGGGGCTGGCTGATCGCAATGGTTGGAGTCATGTCGATTGCCTGTTCCATGGCTGAACTGGCCAGTTCTATGCCCACTTCAGGAGGTCTTTACTATGCATCCTCAGTGCTGGCCCCCAGCGGCTGGGGCCCACTAGCTGCCTGGGTCACAGGCTGGAGTAACTGGATCTGTCAGGTAACCTCGGCCCCGTCCATCAACTATGCCATGGCTAGTATGATCCTGGCCTTGAAGACGCTGAACGACCCGTCCTACAGCGCCACGCAGTGGCAGGTCTTCCTACTAGCCATCGCCATCATGATTGTGCAGAGCATCATTTCGAGCTTGCCCACTCGATGGCTGGCGCAGTTCAACGCTACAGGCACCGTCTTCAACACGGCAGCCATCTTTGTGGCGATTATAGTCATCCTGGCCAAGGACGAGCGACCTGAGCCCAGATTCAACCCTTCCACCGAGGTCTGGGGCACAATCACCAACCAAACAGACTGGCCCAACGGAATCGCCATCCTCATGTCCTTTATCTCCATCATCTGGACCATGTCTGGCTACGATGCACCTTTCCATCTGGCGGAGGAGTGCTCCAACGCCAACGTTGCCTCCCCGCGGGCCATTGTCCTCACGGCAGGCGTCGGTGGTGTTCTGGGCTGGGCTCTGCAGCTAACCATCGCATACACCGTCGCTGACATTACCGAGGTGTTCAACGATACTCTAGGCCAGCCATTCGTCACTTACCTTAACCAGGTTGTGAGTACTAAGCTCGTCAACTTCATCACCGCACTCACCATCATCTCCGCATTCTTTATGGGACAGGCTTCAATGGTGGCTGCATCTCGAGTCGCCTATGCATACTCGCGAGACGGATGCCTGCCACTGCACAAGTACTGGGCCAGGGTAAACAAATTTACTCAGACCCCAGTCAACGCCGTGTGGTTCAATAGTGCCATTGGCTGCGCACTTCTCATTCTCATCTTTGCAGGTGACCTTGCCATTGGTGCTATCTTCTCTGTGGGCGCCATCTCATCCTACTTTGCCTTCACTATTCCTATTGCCATGAAAGTGATTTTCTCAAATGATCGATTCAAGAAAGGTCCATGGAACTTGGGCAGATACTCACGAGGGGTTGGATACTTTAGTGTCGCCTATGCCACGCTCATGATTCCAATTCTGTGCTTCCCACAGAATAGAGGCGTCAACCTCAACGTCCAGAACATGAACTGGACAGTATTGGTATACTTTGGACCAATTTTGATTGCTCTCGTCTGGTACGCAGTGTACGCTCGAAAGTGGTTCAAGGGCCCCAAGCTTAACCTCAAGGATGTCATTTACGACGACCAGGTTATCGATGGCATGACCATTTTTTCTAACGAGAGCCCAGTCCCAACATATGGAATGACTAAGAAAGGGTCTGGACTGAGTTGATTACTGGTTTGTATTTAAGCTTCAAGCACTAATTTATATATTGCACCTATATCTCTTGCTATTACTTATCCTAGATTCTTTATCTTGAATCATCTGTGCTCTCATCACCTTATCTGTCCACGTGACTACCACGTGATTTGCACACCGCAACAATGTCCAGATATAAGGATTAGTTTGCGCTCATATTGAACCCAATTGAAGCAATGGCTACAGAAACCGTCCGTGATAAGGAGGAAATCATAATTATTGGTGCTGGCATCATTGGCGCCTGCACGGCATACTTTTCGTCTCGTCATCCTCTCTACGATCCAGCTACCCATCATATCACCATATTAGAAGCCTGCGAACCTGCTGGCGGCTCGTCTGGCAAAGCGGGTGGCCTGGTAGCCCGCTGGGCCCGTCCGACTGCATTGGCCAAGCGGTCTTTTGATTTACACAAGCAACTAGCCGAGGAACATGGAGATCTGTGGGACTATCGGGCCGCTGAGCCGGTCAGCGTGACTTTTGACCCAAATGGCAAGCACAACCTCAAAGAAGGGTCCTGGCTGAAAAATGTCAACTCATATGAACCAATTGGTGATCTTCATGACACGGCACAAGTTCACCCCTACAAGTTTACAACTTCCATGGTAAATCTAGCTCGCGACAAAGGTGTAGACCTAGTCCTTGGAAAGGCAACCAAGCTGGTCGTGAAAGAGGGCCGTGCTGTTGTTGTGGAGTGCATGCATCTGGGAAAGAAATACGATCTTCGAGCGGACAAAGTTGTGTGTGCATTAGGTCCTTGGATGACGCAGATATTGCCAAATTGCCCTATCGAAGGGTCTCGTGCTCACAGCATCACCGTGGAACAGACACAAGATGTTCCAGCGCAAGCAATCTTCTCAAACGTCTATGTAGACGGAGAGTTCAAGGTTGTAGAATTGTACGCGCGGAAGGACGAGGTGTATGTGTGCGGTGAGACTGATGGGTCACCACTTCCAGGTTCTACCGCCGAGGTTGAGGCGCTCGACAGCGTCTGTGAAGACATTTACGCTACTGCTCGTCTGGCGTCGCCTGCTATTGGTAAGTTGAAGAAGAAGCAGGCTTGTTACCTGCCTTGCATGACTATCGGCGAGGGCCCGCAGATAGGGCGAACCGCGGTAGAAAATGTGTTTATCGGCGGCGGCCATTCCTGCTGGGGTATTTCGAACGGTCCTGCTACGGGCGAGAAGATAGCACAGGCTCTGTTTGAAGGCAAGGGAGCGGTGGTTAAGGGGTCAGAGAGTTGGTTCGCCGCGGACTAAAAGGCTTGTATGAAGCATGGACAGTATCTATTTTTTTTGAAACGGTGAGTTTTGTTGGTAGATAGATGGCAGACAAGTTAGATGCGTAGCCTGCGTTGCCCCTCACGTAGCTTGAGGCAGGTTACCAGGAAAAAGCCCCCGTTGTCACCGTAGCAACGTTTTTAGCTAGCATACAAATTTTGTAACATAAAACATGTGCGTAAATACAACGCCCGGGCCCTATGTGATGCTACATGCACGACTGCGATCGTTATATCTCCATATATAGCCTTAGCTAAGTGCCGACTTCGGCCAGATATGAGAATGTACACTCAAACAGCTCTGAAGCTAATGCAGTGACTCGGGCCCGCTGTCTGCCCCGCGTGCATGTCACTGGGACTAATGCAGCATACGGTCGCAGCCTCTCCGATAAAGCAGCTTACGTAGCCCTTCTACATACTTTTTACAAGATCGGCCTTACCTACCACTAATGAAACTACTAAGCGTCAGCATTATCGCATTTCTATCCAGCTATGCTCTGGCACTGAGCCCTCAAGTATCAGAGGCGGTGGGGGCATTACAAGAGATAAAGACTAAAGCAGACGCCGCCCTACTGAAAGTTCAGCGAAGCAAAGACAGTCTGGATAAAGCGACACGAGATGCCTTAATTTCACTGGAACTGGTCATCGAAAACATGCCCTCTAAGCTGTATCGAATAGACCATGAGCTATCCAGAGCTGACTCGGCCGCGCTCACCCTTGCCTATCACGACCTGGCGCCTACCGCTACAGTGCTGTTTGATTTCATGGCCAAGGACTGCCGAAAGTTCAAGTGCGACGGAATCGTTGGCTTTCTGAATTTGCTTACGGAGAATACATGGCGGCTCGGACGGGCGATGGAGAATATGATCACGGTCCAAAGCGATAGGGAGCAGGTGGCTCTGGATGCTGGGATGATAAACTTCACAAACGATAAGTATCAGCGCTGTGGGGAGTGCCATCCTGATCTCGGATTTGTTGCTCAGTACTAAATGCATGTAACAACCTGCATAGAATCTAGAATGCATGCAACAGTCTCATGCAGACTACTGCTTTGATACATTGACAATGATAACCCAATGCGTTTATATGTCTATAATTCTGGAGCTCTATGACGCCCTTTTTGGCAATGCGCTGGTAGACTCAGTGGCCATGTGTGGTCGTTAAATGTTCGTGTTGTAGTCATTCGCCTTAGCGGCTGTGCTCAGGCCAGTGACTTGATCCTTCATGCTCGAATTTGGCAATGCTTGATGACGGTGCCCCTCATGTTTTGATGCTTTCTCAGGAAACGTCTCGGTCACTACATGATCAATAGCAACACGAGCAACATTATCAGAGCGATGATCAACACCCAAATGCAACATGAACTCAGTGAGTCCTGGTTCTGCCTAACAACATGGTCTATCCTTCTCATTCCCCGTCTAAGTTTATCACCTGCAGTCTCCGCCTGTCTGTCGAAATCTTCAATCAGATAAGACTGATCTTCAAGCTCTCGTGACATGACGTTTGCCTGTTCTCTTAGTGTGTTGACTGTGGAGTAAACCGAGTCCAAAACAACGTCCTGCTCTCGAATTTGCTGCTGCGTCATGGCGTCGTACGGTCCCTGCTCAAGGTCGTCGGCGGCATCAAAGCTATGGGCGGCGTTGAATGCCGCCTGGCGGGCCGCCGGCCGGGCTCTAGACACCGCGTCTTGAATGTCACCAAGTTCCCTATTCAGACGCGCCACTTTTGTGATTCGCTCGTCAATTTCTCGCTCGCTGAGACCATACACGGCGGGTTGAGCCCTGACGGCGCCTATGCTCTGGCTCAAATCATGCACTGTCTCGACCAAGTCCTGGGTGGCGTTGTTTAGGTCGGCAACAACATCAGTCCGGCCATTCTCTAGCTGTTCAAGAAGCCTACGGGCAAGCGTAAGCTGCCTTTCAGCGTCCTCATAGACTTCTGCGAACGGGTCCATGGTGATGGTGAGAGGTGTTCAGGGTCGTTAATTAATAGTCACGTGACTCGCTGGAAGCGTAAGTGGGGTGGATTTATATGCTTATGGATCGTGAGATTACAGAATTGGTGAGATGTGCCTCGTATCTTGGAGCTAAACTTTACAGGTCCACACGTTATGCTAGAGGCCAATCTAATTGGCCTGTTGTTGAGCAACCTCCTCCAAACTCTCGAACACCACTCGGTGGTCCTCGTACTGTGGCAGTCCACTGACAATAGCAATGGCAGCAATGCCACCAAAGCCCTTGACCTTGACCGGAATGGCGCCACCGTGACCGGCGAAACCGGCGCCCAGCAGCTCATCAACGTCCCGGCCCTTGGCTCGAGCCTCGCAGCCAATCTGGAAACTAGGCTTACTGAATCGCAGCACAGTCTTTCGCTTTCGAGCAATCCATTCCTCGTTGTCGAGCACAGCACCGTCGCCCGTAGTGGAGTGGAACAGGACTTGACCAGAGGGCAGCGAAATATCAATGGCGGCGTGTTGGCTGAAGGTGAGGCATTTGCTTCGGATAATGCTGCCCAGGGTCCAGGCGACAGTAGCGTTAAATGTGGTGAGCTCTGTGGAGGCGGCCTGAGCTTCGAAGGTTTCAGTCTTGTTAGCAGAAAGATTCCCCCACCCGGATTCGTAGTGTGTACTTACAGTCAGGTCGAAGGAGTATGGCGAAGTCTGTGGCATTGTGTGTGATGTCAAGTGTCGGTCGAGAGGATCAGTTTAAAGAGAGCGGACGAGTGAGACCCGAGCACCGGCTGATACATTACTGTTATAGGTAAGGATTTTACGGTGACGAACTGAGATGGTGGATTTGAAGAATTGGTTGTTTGGTACCTCTACCAATCAACTTGCCACAGTACCCTTTGGCGTAAGCCCTAAGTTTGGCATACTGAGAGACTCAACGGTTTAGTTTTTCCGTTTTTCCATGAGTACTCGTGATTTGTCTTGGTCCCAACGATGGACGCGACACACAACGATGAGCCTAGGGACCAGGAGATGGCCTCAGTCCCTCCAGTGCCGGCTCCGGGCCCGATTAAACCAAAAGAACAGACACCGCTAATTGACGAGCCAATGTCCTCGAAACTGCAAACACCGGAGGTCGAGGAAAAGAAGCTCAGTCAGGCGCCCGCACGCGAGTGGATCAATGCCAACGTCACGCCCGCCTTGTTGGAAGGTATGCGATGGCTGGTCGCAGAGCAACCCGCGGATCCAATCAAGGCGCTGGGGCAGTTTTTGCTGGACTACAAGCCAAAGCCGTCCACCTAGTGGACATCGCCTTCAACACCATATTTATATCAACAGTGCTCAGAAATCACCCAATCAAACACGAGTCAAACGCGTGTGTGCGTACGTTATGAGATGCATGTTCATTAAATCTGTACAGTTTACGCGTGTCAACACGTTAGAAGTCATTATCGTGTCAGGCGGTGCGGGAGAAAAGTGGGGAGAGGGGAGCGTTGATGATGATTGAATTGCGTTAGTGATGCTGGTTAGGTCGGTGCACGGGTTAGAATCTTTCCTGCTCCGTCTGCGAGCTCTGCAAAGCCCTCACACCCCAGGAGCCCACCGCACCGTAATAGCTCGCCCGCCATCCGTAGTACAGCGTATCTACCGGCGTTCGTCCGCTCAGAACATCCCACAGGGCAGCAACCATTCCATTGTACTGCGCTGGTCTAATAATCAGGGCGCTAGGCGACAGGTTTAGGCTCTGAATCTGCGCTCGTCGCATCAGCGTCTCCAGCGGCAGCTTCACAGTCGTCTCGAACAGCGCCGAAATTAGCGTCAGCATGTTGTAGACAAACGGTGACGAGTGCTGGTCAATACCTAACCGCACGTGAAGCAGATATGGCGTAGCTCTTCGGATCAATGTGGGGATACCGTTGGACAATATCGACGGGATCAGAACCGACGAGGGGCTGAAGTACGACTCCAACTGAAAGAACAGCGACCGCAGCGATCTGGGCTCGGCAAACGTCGTCACCGTAAGCCGAGTCTTGATGGTATCCAACGGAGACAGTAGAGCCGCTGTAAGGACCGTAGCGCCAAGCGTAGTGGCTAGCGACACAATCGGCCTAGGAGACCTGACGGCATCAACGAAAAATGGATCAGGGATTCCCGCTACCGACGAGAGGAAACCGGAGAGCCATGCCTCTAGCGTTGTACCCAGTGCCTCAGTCAGAAACGTTGTATTAAGCGCTCGCCACAATCCTTTGAAGCTGTCTTGCTCGTTCAATGCGCTGACCATATCCATCAGATTTGTCGTCAACGGACGCAGCGTAGGCACAGACTTTCGCACACGCGACACTCGTCTAGACTTTCTCTTGCGCTCGGGACGACCAGGATAATCGCCTGTGATAGCCGTGAAGTAGTTCACCTCCTCGTCGCTGCTGCTGGTGTTCTCTTCGAAACTCTCGCCACTCTCCTCTGTCTTCTCCTCAGGAGTCCAGTCTCCAACCTGTAGCAGCAGGCGGCTGACTTGAATAGGCTGGGTGATGAAGGTCTTGCTGTACAGACGCAGAAACGACATGCCCACGTTGGTGCTGTCTCGTGATAGCCCGACATCAAAGTCCAGATCTAGGTACACGAAATTGCCGTTCTGCGTAGCGTTCGCGGCGCCGCCGCTACTGGAGGCAGGCAGCCGAGTCGGTAAAGTGCCGCTCTTCACGGGCGACTGGAAAGTGTCAGGATTATAGTATGGCCGATACGACATAACCAATCTCGCCAAATACCGAAGGAGTGATCTCAGCAAGCGCGCCTTCTCATCGCATCAGGTTGTGCGCGCGCCACCGAGCTTTCTGAGCTCCCACACTATTGAGTCTAGCGTTCTCCAAATCTCATAAATGAACGTAATACATAGAAATAAGTTAGGTTAGCGGGTATTTTAGGTCGTCATGTGGGGGGCGGCCTTGCACTTATTTGTCCACAAATAGGGATATTGAACGGCCTTTCTTGAGGAACGGACTGCCTCGTTTAACCACGTTCAGCTCGTTCTCCTTGCCGAGGGCATTCATCAGCTCGTCCTCGTCCACATCATCTGGCGCCAGCGACAGATTTCGCTTGCTGGGCGACGTTGTACGTAGCGGCCGGCTCGGCGAATCAGTTTTGGTGTCTCTATTGATGATGGTCATTGTTGTAGATCCCAGAATGCCCTTTGACCGCTCAAGAATGGCCTGATTCAGTCGTTGCTCGTACTTGATAGCCCGGTCCTCTAGCCTGCCGAACTCCTCAACTCGCACTGCGAGCTCCACCTTCATCGCAGCGATGGTCTCGCTGAGGTGCAGTTTGGTCTTTTGCAACTGACTGACCTCGCTTTTCAGGTCAGAACCCACGGCCTGAGCGCTGAGCTGAGCCTCTAGCTCCTGGACTCGCTTCTCAAGTGCAACGTTTCGGGAGGCCAGGTCCGAAACTTCCTGGTGGCTCTGAACGACGTAGTCCAACTTTGCATTCAGCTTCTCCACATGCGAGGAAACGTCGTTGCCATACTGAAAGTCAATCATGGACCTCATATCAGCTTGAACGTCGCCAATGACTTTGGCAGATGCATCGTGTTTAGACCTCAGCTCGCCGAGTAGAAGCTCAACGGCTTCTGTGACATGCTTCTTGTGACTGTCTTGACTGTTGTCTAGCTTCTGAGAAAGGCTGACGACGTCGATAGATCGAAGGCCAGCATGGATTTCGCTAATGGCCTTGGCGGATGCGTCATGTTTCGACCTCAATTCGCCAAGAAGTGTCTGGACTGCCTCGGCCAGATGCTCTTTCGGAGAGTCTTTGCTTTCGGACAGCTGCTGCACAAGCGCTTTCAGCTCTGCCAGAGAACCCAAATCGGCCTGGACACTTCCAATTGCTTTCGTAGATGCAGCTTGTGAAGCCTGAACCTCTCCCATCAACGATGCGACGGCCTCAGTCAGTTGTTTCTTGTTGGCATTCTGAGATTGATTAAGCAGATTTGCGAGCTCTTTGAGTTCCGAGCTCATATCGGCGCCAGCTGCTCTAGAGGTCTCCTGTGTGCGTAACTCTGTCAAAAGTGACTGCATGGCGTCATCGATTTGCTTCTTGCTGGTATCTCGGTTGTAATCTAGTTGTTGGGCGAGTGTACTCAAGTCAATTGAGCTCATACCCGCCTGCACCTCATTAATAGCCTTTGCTGACTGTTCATGCTTGGACCGAATTTCTAGTAGCAGCGACTTTATAGCCTCACCGATCAGTTTCTGGTTGTTGTCCTGGTTGCGATCCAGTTGCTGTGCAAGTTCCTCAAATGCAGCAGTATGATCGACTGCTTTCGCCGACGCGTCTCTATTTCGAAGCTCCGCTAGCAGAGCCTCGCAGACCTCCGATGTATGCAGTTTACTGGCATCGTGAGTCAGCTCCAGCTGCTTGGATAGTTCCTTCAGGGCCTTGGTAGACGTCACATCGTCCATAGGCCTAGTAGATGCCTCGTGCTTCAACTGCATGTCGGCCAGAATTTCACCAATTGCTCTGGTCGAGTCTTCGTGCCGCGCTCTTATCTCAATCATCAGTGACTCCACTGCTTCCGCGACATGATTCTTGCTGATTTCCTGATTCTGATTCAGTTGCTTTGCAAGCACACTAAGGTCTAGCGAGCTCACGTCAGCTTTCACATCGCTGATAGCCCTAGTTGACTGCTTATGCTGTGACCTGAGTTCGTCCAACAACGACTCTAAATGATCGTTGTGTCCTCCCTGCGCCTTGTTTAGCTGCTGAACCAGGTCTTTGAGTTCTTGAATCTCTCTTGTTTGGGCTTGCGAATCTACCTTTGGTATCCTTTCAATAAGCTTGGTCATGTACTGTTTGAGCGCCTCTGTTTGATCACTCGCAGACAAGCCAGAAATGTGTGTGGTCAGAAGGTCGTTAATAGCTTCCAACTGTCTAGCATTGGCAGACTTTATCTCCTGCGCAGTTGCTGCTGAAGAAGCCAATTCTGCGAGCTGAATATGACTCTGCGATGATAGCTTTCGGTTAGCCTCGAGGACTTGGGCCAGCGAATCGCTGTGTGCTGACATGCCAGCGAGCTGTTGGTGCATCGACTCAAGCATCTCCACTAGAGACCGATGTTGATGCGCAACTTGCTTCAGCATATTGCTATCGGAATCCTTGGCCAACAGGGCCTTGAAGTTATTGTCGAGACTGCTGTGCTGACGAGTCACATCTTTGATGGCGCTAAGAATGTTATCCGAAAGTGTGGTAAGGGCTCGGTTGCCCTCTTTATGCGTCTCCAATGAGGTCTTGACCTGTATAAGACTGTCCTTAACTGAAGACTCGGTGTTGATGCTGGCTTCTTCGGTTCGCTTAACCTTCTCCTTAAGATACGACAGCGCCACGGCGTTATCTCTAGAACGATGTGCTAGACCCCCAAACTCAACAAGCGCTTGTCTAACAGAGTCCTCCACCGTCCGTGTCTGATCTTTGAGCTCCTTGACATAGTCCACCAATTCATTGATACGCTCATCAGAGAGCGCTGCTCTGGACATGAACCCTGACTGCCTCACGGGCGATTGCGAGGAACGAAAGTTGCCCACAGGCGTGAGACTTGGGCTATCCGGCAGCGTAGGCATTGGGGGCGGGTTCCTCGTAGGGTCAGAAGAATCCCATCTATGTTAGCTTTAGCAGATTTCGATCAAAGTCACATGACTCTCGATTCTTCACATACAACGGTTTCCGCAGAGAAATTGTTGACTCTGTGCGCTTAATACTCATAAGACTGGTGGTACCTAGTGCCTTGGTGAGACCCAGGCCAACAAATCCAATGTGGACGGTTAAAGCCACCTTGCGTTTTGTTTACTTATGCACAGCACGCATGGCCTGCAATGTTTTTTATACATCACCTCACCTCCGAGTCGGTTGCCTAGGCGACGGGAGTAAACAAACATTCTCAGCCGCATAAGCCTCGGGCGTGAAACATTATCAACGTCCGCATAAAACAGATGCGCGTTGTCATCGGAATCGCGTATGTCAGGGCGAGTCTTTCAAGAGAATGACTCAGAGGTTCCTGTTACTGTTCGCCAATGCCATATGCACTGGTCGATGGCGCGTATTTCAGTCACGTGTCGCAAGTCTCAGACAACGAACGTGAGCCACCTTTACTACTTTGTTTTCTAGCAAGAGAAATCAACCTCGTTTGATTGATTGTATTCGCGCTTGGACTGTGACCGGTCGTATTCTAAATATAGCCGATTCATGTGACGGGTCGTGATTTCGCTGAACCATGATCAATTAGGAGTAAGTCATGTTGACGCGATATCGCTACTCTTTCAAATTACTATAAGAGCAGATCAGCTCTCATGGCCCTCTGCTCTTCATTTTATGACTAGCCACCATGGCAGTCCTGGTCCCTCGCATCAGATTCGTACGAACGACTAGCGCGAGCTTGAAACAGTTAAACTGGTTGCCCTAGAAAGGTAGCTCAATTAGTCAACATTTTGTCAGGCTACACCGCCTACATTTGCCGAAGTAACCCTCGCAGCTGTTCACGAAGTACCTCTGGCCCGCCTTCTGCTTTCTGCAAAAGAACGACAGCAAACAACACAGTGAATATATCCTGGTCTACATCTAAGTGTTACACGACTGTATAATATGTTATGAACAGATTCGCCCTCGCCCCGGAACAGACTCTCGAAAAGTCCATCAGAGACCTGAAGTATAGGCGCCCGTCACCAATCATTGCCTTTCGAGTTTGAGTTTGATCCATCAACGGAATCCCGGTGCTGAGTTGTTTGTCAGCAATCGTTTCAGTTTGTCTCAGGGTCGCCCATAGCAGAGCAGCGGTGTGCCTGGCGACCGGAATAGCCTCTGAAATGTTGAGCCTTCGGCAAGCCTCGAATCATTGACAACTTCAGCATTGGCTGAAGCTAACCAGAGCATGGGCTTGACACTCAATCGTATCCGCTGACTCGATCACATGTCCATTTGCATCATAGGGTCGATGCCTAGCTTACAGACAACGTCGAACATTCCGAAACGGGAGAATTGCATGCGGCGTATTGTTCCTGCGGCGTTTGTGAACTATCCAAAGCTTTACGGTATCGCTCAAAACAGTTTCGCAATTCGGTCTATCATACAATAGATTTACCGCTTATATCACGCCAATTATCTCTGCTGAACTTCTAATCTTGTACGCATAAGCTCGGTCTAGTAGTTGTTGTTAATTTGTCCGTAACTAACACCTCATTGGCCAAAACTAGCCCGCATGGAAGAGCGACTATTTAACTAGAGTGCGAGCCTCTATGGAGTGGAATCTCGTGAAATCTCACATACTTACCCCACATTTCGTAATATATTTGTGTCTGTGTCCCAGACACGCGCCACACGGTACCGGTACAAGGGGCAGGGCTAGGTTCGCGCACTAAACGTCAAACTCCCAATGTTAACCCTAAGAAATTCCAGGGTTAGGTTTTTAGCCCTTGTGATTACCCAAAACAGCTAGGGCTACGACAGTCACGCTTCTACGCGCACTCCACGATTCTCCCAGTATTGGCAGGTGTAGCGTACAACATCGAATTTTAGCACCACCACCAACACAACAATGGGATCCAAGTTTCTAAAGTCGGGCAAAGTTGCCATCATTGTGCGAGGACGATACGCCGGAAAGAAGGTCGTTATTGTGAAGCCACACGACGAGGGATCCAAGAGCCACCCATTCGGTCATGCTCTGGTCATTGGCATTGAGCGATACCCACTGAAGGTCACCAAGAAGCACAGCGACAAGAAGATCCTGAAGCGAACTAGCATCAAGCCATTCATCAAAGTCATCAACTACAACCACCTGATGCCAACCCGATACTCTCTGGAGCTGGAGGCCCTTAAGACCGTTGTTTCCACCGAGACCTTCAAGGAGCCAACTCAGCGAGAGGAGGCCAAGAAGGTCATCAAGCGGGAGTTCGAGGACCGACACAGAGCTGGTAAGAACCAGTGGTTCTTCACCAAGTTGAACTTCTAAATCAAACAGAGGTGCGATTTAGAATTTTCAACTCACCCGTGCTAAGCGCTAGGACTAGCGCTGTGTACACTCTTTATTAGGGCCCTAGGGATGTTATGAGGGCGGCCTCAGGGCGTAAAAAGTGCTGATGTAGTAATGTATGAGCGAATTAAACGTTCCTCTGTTTTAGTAGCTATTTGCCTAGGTATACATTTGTTGTGTGATTTCCTCATAAAATTTCTTCAGGTCACGTGATGTCTTAGATGGTCTGTGACCAGCATTTAATGTTTTGCGAGCGACGGTTATGCTCTACAGAGGCAATGTTATTGTGGAACGAATAATAATGGTTTGAAGGGCGACATGTTTGACCAGGTTTCTTACACATGTGAATTGTCTAGTCGTACACTTCAACGACACCGAGGTACGTCCAAGTTTACGGAGGAACTACTCTGACGTGCGTGAAATAGAGACTGCAAGCTGAATTCATATGCTCATAGCCTTAGCACTTCCTGTTGATACTAAGCAGCTGCGACGGTTGGACGCGTCAATTGCGCTCCCTCGTCTACTTGTCAGTCGGGCACACCCCTGGTTAGAAAGTTACTACGCGCGGGTTAGGGCATCGTCAATCTACCCTTATCGATATGAGAAAGTTCAGCACTGCCAGGCTGATCTGTGCGGGTGCGAAAAACACTACCGCCTTAAAGAAACCTCAATATGATTTTAGGGCACTAAAGGAGAAATGCAAACTTTACCAAGACAGTGTTGACCGGAGAGGGGTTGTGGGACTGGGAAAGAGCATAGAGGATGTACTAGAGGATTACTCTCGGCTCAATGTGGCAAGGAGGACACGTGACGACCTCTTGTATGCGAAGAATTCGCTTCAAGATGAAGTGGCTAGGTTGGCGGCGACTAAGAATAAGGACGGCTTGCAAGACGCTTTGAAGCAGCTTGCAGGGCTGAAGGCAGATGTGAAGCGACAAGCACACGAGACCCAAGAGCTGGAGGAAAAGATAATGGAGATGGTAGACTCGATTCCAAATTTGATTTGCTCCGATTCATTGATTGAGCGACAAGAGGAGGTTTGCATGCTGAATCCAGATGCTCACCTGGCCCAACAAGAGCATCTAGATCACTTGGAAATTGCATTGAAGTTCAAGATGGTGGACTTTGAAGCCGCAGCAAGAGTTACCGGCTCGTCGTGGTATTATCTGTGCAACGACGGTGCGTTGCTAGAACTAGCACTGATTCAGTACGCCATGTCAAAGGCGCGAAAGCTGGGCTGGACACCAGTGATCCCTCCGTCCGTGGTGCGAAGGGAAATTTCCAATGGATGCGGATTCAAGCCGAGGGACCAGAACAACGAACAGCAAGTGTATACGCTCGATGGCGGCAGTCTGTGTCTCACGGGAACGGCTGAGATTCCGCTCGCGGGCTGGGCCGCACACAAGACACTGGACCTGACGAAGGGCCCGATTAAGCACGTGGGCGTCAGTCGAAGCTACCGGGCCGAGGCCGGTGCGCGAGGACGAGACACAAAGGGTCTGTACCGAGTTCACGAGTTCACCAAGGTTGAACTGTTTGCATGGACAAAGGGCGACGTTGTCGAATCGGCTGGCATGCTTGAGGAGATTCTGGGGCTGCAGAAGGAAATAATTACAGAACTCGGGCTTTGTGCAAGAGTTCTGAATATGCCACCTGATGATCTCGGCGCCCCAGCCTACAAAAAATATGATATCGAGGCGTGGATGCCTGGTAGAGGTGACTGGGGCGAGTTGACTTCAGCCAGTAATTGTCTGGACTACCAATCCCGAAGAATGCACACAAAATTCGCGACTGAAGACGGCGCTGAGTTTGTTCATACTCTAAACGGAACAGCTATTGCTATCCCACGAATGATATTGGCCCTCATTGAGAAAGCAGA